>OZ026626.1:29089630-29472130 GCA_964020975.1 Hermodice carunculata
TAGCATTTTAATTCTCAACACAAACTTTACCCATCAAGTTATCCATATAATGTATGTGGGATTCATAGTATGTACTGTTCCTGTAGCTTTCACAGCTTCTGCATTATACCTCTTGAGAGTGAGTTACATTGTCATTTCCATAGAAAAAAAAGATAAATCAGACATACTCCTGTTTGATGCATTGTTTTATCGACAATAGTAGATTTAATTTTTTTATCAGTTAATATTTAATAATTGTATCTTTGTGCCCGTAGCCACGTTTTGTGGATCTACCATGCAACGATTACAATTAATTAGTTTAACAGCCTTAAATAGTGTTTAATGCTTCCCTAATGGTTTGATAGAATCAGTGGTAACTAAACTAAGCTCCTTGGGTTGATTTGATATGAATAATCATATAGATTAGATAAATGGTCTATGATTTTGCAGATCAATGTATAATAAATGTAAAAATGTAATAAATCCGGCACACACTACTGCTGAGCGTATAAAGGGGATATCCCCAAAAAGGCATAAATTATGTGTCCCAGTGTCATTCTTGATATGAGATAGGCAGTCACCAATAAAAGGCAACTGGTGGTTTTAAAGAGGTAAAGGTGTAAAAAGTTTACAAACTATTTCTTGTCCAAAACATATGAGCCTTACCACTTAAAACCCAAGATTTAGACTAGGATTGAATGTTATTTTTCACAAACAATATTTTTTTCTACAAGAGTAAATGTATTACCACTTAACATCCTAAATTTAGACAACGGTATACATTTCTTTTTCCTAATATAGCAAACAATATTCATTCTATCTTTCCCACATGTAGTGAGAGTTTATTCAAAAATAAGCATTTGTGAAGTGATAATGTATTTTCAGTCAATCTGTGTTCTATTTACATAACACTGCTGCCTTAAGCTAAATGAGCTGGATCATCTGCATAAAAGTACATTTCACAAGGTACACTGCTGTCCGTGTTATTGATGGACACGTCAAACAATAAAGTACTTTAACCAATCCTTAAAAAAAGCAACATGTAATGGGATCCTTGTCGTATATTGCTGCGTCTTCTGAGACAATTTAATTGATGACAGTGATAAATATGATTAAAACCACTTAGTGGCTAGTTCGTCAGACCTTATTGCTTTCAATTTAGTTCATAGCATCCTATGATTGACTGTATCAAAGGCTCTTTGCAAGTCGTTTAAAACCATACCTATGTACAGATGTTTGTCAATATTTCCTCTGATGAAGTCCGATAAATAGTTCATAGCCGACTGTGTTGAGAAACAAGCCCTTGAACCTGTTCGGTATTTCTAAATCATGTTTTTTTTTCTTCTCGTACACAGATAGGGAGATAATTGGTAGTACACCACCTTCCCAATATTTTAAGAAAATATAGCTGTAATTGAAGCGGGTCCTCATTGCCTTCATAATTTCTAATACCCTTTTTGAAAGAGGTACCCTTTACTGTGCCGAAACATCTGATAATCTCAAAGACAGATTTCTCAGGTATTTAATTAGGTTTCCCATTACAGTTGGTCCATCTCTGACAGATCTTGCATCAATATTATGCAAACCGGTTTTGTTTTGCTATACACTCAGCTGACTGGCAATCCAAGATTAAAAAATGTGATAGGGCAACTTTTTTTTTTTTTTAATGGTAAGGCTTGTATGTTTTGGAAAGTACTTTTGCCTTTCATGGGTGACTGCAACATCTCAAACCAGGAGTGTTTTTTTTTTCTTCACATTGGTATTGAAGATGAATGTTAATGTTTAACTCTGCATTCTCTTTGCTGTCATTGTCATGCTTACAGGGGTAATCACATTAGGAAAACTGAACGGGTTTGCTGAGTTCTGAATCTCAGATTGATTTGTAAAATCTGAGGCGCATTTTATTCAAGGGGTCTGCTTTACACTTTGAAAAAGGATTACACCAAAACCTTTCACATAATAAGATTAAAAATAAAGGTCATGTAATGACAAAAGTTTTTACTAAGGTAACGATTTTTCCCCTTGAAATGAATGGTTTTGATGTAGTTGAATTTTGAAGCACCTGCAATTAACATTAATGATTTTTTTCTGCTTTGGAGCTCAAAAAGTAGCATTTAAAAATGAAATTTTGCCACATGAAAATGGATACCTATGATAAACTATTGTCTTCACATAGTCGTTGATTTACAAAGATTCATCCATCCATTTTTGAGTGAGACTGGCTCAAATTAACCAAGTATTATAAAAAACATGTTCCAGAGATATTCGCTGCCAAAGATAATAAGATTTGCTGACTTTAATTACTAGCAAATGACATATGCCCAGGCCCTTAAAAAGGATGAGTGAATGCTTATCTCTTAAACTTTGTCATAACTTTGACCTATACACGTAAAAATAATATGGTGGTTCTAATCAGTCACCTGTGAAATAATCCGCTCACCAATAAAAACATATCCAGGAAGGCTTTGACTATGAACGGTTATCTAAAACATCACTATTAGTGACCACAACTAAACGCCAATTGACTGATTGACTCAACAAAGCAGGGGCACTTTTTCATTTTAAAGTTTTGCATAGAAATAAACATGTTACAGTGACACTTTTGGCATGGATAAAGATTAGTACTTTATCATCTCAAAAGTAGCACAAGCTCAATTGCACTGATTTGAAGGTCTTATGTAAGTGCTGGCGCCTTAAGACATGTTCAGCAAGCTCTAACGAAGGGCGTTTGTTACATAGTTTGAAGAAATGATAGAATATAACAGCAGCACTTACACCACTTATGAATAAAGTTAACTGGTACCGGGAAAGAAATGTTTTGTACCACTGATAACTTGAATATACTCGGTTTGAGCCCTAACAGTGCCAACTTTTGGACTGAGTTGACAGCTTTTCTCGGAGCGCATTGGGAGCATTGCGCCCAATGCGCGCCAAAAAGAAACTTTTGACCTCGGTATTCTCTCTGAAACTATAGGCATGCTTGTACTTGAATGAACGGTCTTGTTACAATGAATATAAATCTTGGATCCTAAGGATGATTCAGGCATATCTGATTTAAGCTGCTCGATTTAGGACATGAATGGTACTGAAAGAGTTAACATTACTCAGGACATAGAGTTAGATATTCATATCGAAATAAGGACCTCGGTATGTCGTAGATTAACATAGCTTTAAAGAATGTGTCAGTCTCTCTTACCCAGGTCTTTGTACATATGTTGAGATTGAGGTCTGTGTAAAAAGGTAGATCTGCCCACACCTTTATACAGCCAAGGTGTGCTCAGTGTTAACAAGTCACGGATGAACTACGGGGAGCCTGGCGGAAGTAGTGTTATTAAAGAAATGCACATGTTATCAAAGTGGGCTCAGAATTCACATTTATTCGGGACTGCAGGTCTAAATAGTACGATGAGAACTCGTTATAGTGGCACCAGTTGTTCCCTAAGAGAGGTGTCTGATAACTGAAAATGTCAGACAAATGAATCAAATAACAAAGGATATTTAATTTTTTCCCATGAAAATATGTGTCATTATGTTGAATACGTCAGATATTTGAGTGTCGTTATAGTGATGTTTCACTCTACCCAGCTTTACTTATGAGATGTAATTAAAAAAATGACTTTCGAAATCATAAGGCTGAAGGACCAGCCAAGTGATCATAGTCGTTTTATAACCTCTAAATTTATAGCAACACGGGCTACTTATAAGAACACTCGCATTGACAACATCTGCTTCTGTGGTCTATTTCCACTATATTTTCCATGTCACAGCTGTCAATTCCGAACTCTGTAGACTTTTTCCTCCTGTCACTCCAAGTTTCATTATTTCAAATTGTTGTATCTTTGATTCAAATAGAGTTGCCAACAGCCTACGTCATTCACATGTATTTCATCATTATCATTTAACTAAATTGGACCTGTGAAACATTTTCTTGCAGATTTGCTTATAAAAGCCTAGTAATTATTTGAGCTCTATGTATTTCACTTCCCCTATTTTTAATACAGTTTTCATTATGATGCACGTACCAATCTCAGTTGTGTCCACTGCTGTGCTTTGTATATTTTCCTCTGCTGAGGGGATTTAAATTTAATTGTTGGATAATTGATTTATTAATATAATTATTATTTCCATAATTATTATTATTAATATTATTATTGCTACTATTACTGTCACTGGCATTATCATTATCTTTATCATTATCATTATCATTATCATTATTATTATTATTATTATTATTATTATTATTATTATTATTATTATTATTATTATTATTATTATTATTATTATTATTATTATTATTATTATTCGTATAGATAAGTACGCTGAATGTAAGTATTAGATTAGATAGTCAGGAAATAAACATACCACAAGTACCATGCAGTAAACTGACACTGAATACCTCCATTTTCCACAACGTTAACTTGTGTTTAAATATATTTGGCAGAGAAAAAATAAACGTAAATTACATATAGCCACCTAAATATTACCATACAAATACAAAATGTGTAAATGTAGAACTTTCAGATACCAATGCAATGATTGACTAGACGCACAGCTGGTATGTAGCAATGACAGTATCATACCGCCTCATAGTGTTTCAGCTCACTATTGCATTAAAATAGTAAGATGTAAGTTCTATTTAAAAAATCAAACCACTGGGATGTTACATACAGCTCAGAAAAGTATAGCAAACTTAATTATGGATAGCATTTTATTATATATTGTGTTGAATAAAAAATGCATAGGGAACCTGAAAATGATATGTTAGATATAACTATTCTCCCGAATTTTCCAATTTCATAATTCAGGAAAGGAATGTCCAAAAGAGAGTAAATGCTCTCTCAAGTTAACTTATAACGTTGTCTATTTGGTGCTTTAAAGTGAAGGGTATCCTGACGAAGGACTCCATCACAGCAAATAGGGCTGAGACTGAGGCCTTTTCCTACAGAGTTCTGTATATCTAATTGCAGCCCGTTGTCACTGTGGCGAGTTTACAATCAACTAAACAGTTCATGTCTAAATGGCTTACTATTTATTTATTTATTTATTTATTTATTTATTTATTTATTCATTCATTTATTTATTTATTTATTTATTTATTTATTTATTTATTTATTTATTTATTTATTTATTTATTCATTCATTTATTTATTTATTCATTTATTTATTTATTTATTTATTTATTTATTTATTTATTTATTCGTTTCTTTGTTTCTTTCTTCATGCATTCCTTTTTAATCAATATTCATTTTGAGAGATGTAACCGACGAAAAGGATCATTTCGCTAAAATAGAACACCAAATTTCCTGGAAATGTTGCTGTGAACTTGAGGAGATCAATTGTTTGAAAAGCATGTTACAGTTTTTCATTTCTGGAACGGTGTGTTTATTCCATTACAAACATAGATTGGAGCAAATGATATGCATTTTGCACATATAAGTATATGTGTAAGAGTTTTTGCATACAAGCAGTGCTAGTATGTACAAAGATTTGACATACTTCGTTGATTGGGAGAACAGCCATTTTTTGGGGCCTAAAATAGCCTATTAGAACCAGTACAATGGCTAATAGATATGGGATATTATTATCAACGTGGGAAGTCTATATGCCTGTGATGCCATAACTGCACATAACAAAACGCCCCAAAATAAACAGTGGTTTCCCCCTGGTTATTTTGGGGTGCGTTCTGTACGCATCTCTTTGTGTATGTTTATTAAGCAAGTGGCATCCTCAGTTGGCTTCATCCATGTCAATCCCAATGCAAGATGCAAAACGCAAAAGTAGGGATAACTTTGTATTTGCACCTACAGCTCATATAAATACAATTTTAAGAAGACACTCTTGCAAGACAGACATGATTGTTTTGCAAAAGGGTTTTAATATGTTTTTGGCTTGGGGTGTGGTAGATGGAATCAAAATATACAGATAATCATTCATACAGCAATGAATATGCAGATGCTGGAAGAGGCAACTTAACTTTTTTTTACCGCATTGACTATGCAAATCCTGGAAGCAGCTCACTATCTTTTTCACAGCATTTACTATACAGATGCTCGAAGTGGCACATAATCTGCTTCACAGCATTCACTATATAGACGCTCGAAGTGGCCTAATACCTTTTGCACACCGCAAGTCTATATGTGTGTTGCTCCCAGCAGTTTTGCGGCAACCACCTCATTCCTCCTTTGCTTAGCTACTGGTGAGGCGCCTTCATACATATACATAAACCTGCTGATCAACTTTTCTCACATTGAAGGAAAATAAGTCCACAATTGGTTAATTTTTGTATGTTTTTTCCAATAAAGATTATATTCGTTAGAAAATGAAGGAAAAGAAATCGATCGACCTCAGTAGCTCCAAATGTTGTACCTTTCGTACAAATACTCTGCACATGATTGGGAGGGGCATCACAGGAAAAGAAGCCAATAATTACTCTTTATGTAGGCCTTCCATATTTTGCTTCTTGTTGATTTTTATTGTTAAAAATTAGTGACAATGTCCAATTCGAATTCCATTTGACTTTTAACTTTCCCGTTGGGGTCCGCATTATGTGCAGAAGCTGCTATGATCCATTGACATAGGGGTCCGCGTATAACGTAAACCTCTTCCATATGACCATGGTAGCAAGCAAGTATCTTTTTATAAGGTTTTGCAGATCGGAAAGGATGTTTGTGACAGCCATAAACTACAAACAAGCATTGCTATGTTCCCCAAATATAATATAAGACCCATCATATATAGTCTGCTGCACTACTTTTGCACAGTATCATAATTATTACGTACTCTGCAGATTTTTTTTCTGTACAAGATAAGATTTCTTTTATTCAATGTAATTTTGAAATGTATCATATAAGTACAAAAAATATTCATTATTTGATACTAAATATTAATTTGGCTTGTGATTCTAACATCTTCTTGTTATCATAAATAAAAATATGCATAGTTTCATTGTCTAGTAATTTGCATCAAAGCCCATTAGATAAATTCAGACTTTAAAGTATTGAAAACACAGGTGTTGGACTCCTCTTCCCAATACGGTGCCTGTTTTTGCATGTCAGGTGTCATCACATGAAAGAACACACAATGCCTCGTGCTGTGCCTGCTGTACACACACACAGACACAGACAGACAGACAGACAGACAGACACACACACACACACACAGATATATATA
Organism: Hermodice carunculata; assembly: GCA_964020975.1. Classification (NCBI taxonomy): domain Eukaryota; kingdom Metazoa; phylum Annelida; class Polychaeta; order Eunicida; family Amphinomidae; genus Hermodice; species Hermodice carunculata. Next base: position 29,096,780 of record OZ026626.1, read on the forward strand.
TATATATATATATATATATATATATATATATATGAAGCAAATTAGTCTAAATTATTGCTGAGTCACACCCAGGGGACACAGTTGGCCACATATTTGGCATCCACATTTTGTCTAGCATGGTCAGCTGCTGTTGTGTGGGAGGGATGACCTATATCTAGTCCATAAAACCCCGGTCCCACTTATTTTCAATATTGTACGAAATTCTAATGGTGAGGTTAAAGATTCAGTACAACCTCGCAAACTAGACAGACCGTTTGCTAATGAGCTAAAAATACGTCAAAAGACAAACCTCTTTCAGTCACAAAAAAGCCGAAAGGAGTCAGAAAAGCCAATAAAAGTTTTCCTCTCTGCATGGTACTTCAGTATACGGGTATGGGATATATAGACCGTCTACAAATCTCCCTACTGGCTTTAGTATCGTCTTGCCTGTGGGTCTCCTAAGAGACTTGTTGGTCGAAGTTTCCTTGAAAAACTTGAAGGTTTATGCAGTACGTTTTGCATTCATCCTTTTGAACCAAAAACTGCTTATACTAAGTTACCAACATGCATACACTAGATACATCGACCATCGAGACGTCTGGTAATAACCACTGTTTTCCAATCCGGATTTAAGTTCAGGCAATTTGAAAATTATATACTGTATACATTATTTTGTAGTGGGGCTTCAAACAAAGTTGCAAGCTTCACACTACATTTTAACATATAGAAGCGATGACAAGGGTCTTCTTATCGGAGTTGCGGCATGCCACAAGAATTTAGTTGCAAGAGTATCAGAGGACTCGTTCCATCAGTAAAGAAACTGTTTTCTTATGTCATGGTAACTGCTGCACCATTCAGATGGGTTTTCTTTTGTGTGGGAAATTACAATTTATGGCATCAACATTCATGAATCTGAGTATTGAAGCATTTTGACAGGTAAGAAGAACAGTTGGTACAGGGAGTCAGTTCTACAGAGGCTCAGTCCTTTGGTAACCCAATAAAATGCAACCAACTTGATATCATAACTAATTCCAAACCCAGATAGGGAAGAACGACTACACTGCATGACGAGATATTATAAACGCTGATGGTGATGTACTCATATAAATATTTTCTACAAATTCACATCACAGTGAAAATCTACAGTATCATGGAAAAATAGGTCAATTCTGCTTAACTGCGTTGAAAGCTGAGCGATACCTTGTTTGTGTATATACCGCACAAAAAAGCTAAACGCTCCCTTTCAATACAATAATGATGCAAAAAACATAACATTTCGTACAGACCGTTTATTCCTGATATTGGCTTGAGCAGATCCAAATGAAGTAATCACATGAAATAGGTGGATCTGTGGAAGGCAGACACTTGTCTATTTATTTATTTCGGTGATAGGACAACAACAAGCATAGACCTAAACATTTGATTTAAAAATAATTCTTCCATTCACAATATATTTGGAGGCTGTCAGCCCGAAATGCAAGATCATTCGATACAAAAGCTCTTCAATTGTCACATTGTCTCAAACATGGTTTCGAGTCAAGGTCAAAGACGGCAGTGCCTCGCACATGGTTAGGTATTAAAGTAGTACATATTTTAGCGGAGTTTTTTGGCTTATGTTTCATTGCTTTGGGATAGAAGTTATATGGCTTAGAGCTATATAACCAAGGCAGTTCTAATACATTAGAAGGTTAAATTTGAAAAAAAAATGTTATATAGAATCATTTGCACTTAATCGCTTGCTGTTCCAAAAGTATTCTGCTAGATACTAGCAAAGAAACCCCGCCTCATTCTCTCCAACTAAAGCTCACAGTGCATGCGCACGTGATATTGTGGGAAGTAATCCGTTGCAAGAATTACACATTCGTGGTGTGTGAGCAGATGTGACAACCAGTTGGGCTTCTTTTCAGTTTTCCTCTATTTGCCATGCCTTAATTACCATTTTTGATATCCTCCACAGATTGGTTATCCTGATCTACATCAAACGTAGTGAGGATGTTCTATGGTCAGCCGGCCGTTGTCCGTGTGTAGTCCGTACATTGTCCATTGTCCCAAATTTACAAGTTTGATATCTGTGACACCAGGGGTTGTGTCTGCTTTGTTTTTGCCCCAGTAATGACTACTTGTTCATGGGAGACGGTTTTTTTCAAAATGTCCTCCAAACCACCAGGCTAACTAGTTCACCATTGAGGGGGGGGGGGGCATTTTGTGTGACCCTTTGAGTTTTATTTGTTTATTATGTAATGTTAATCGTTTAAGGATGTTCTTGTGCATTGTCTTTTTTACTTTTTTTCTTCAAACCCAGTTGAAATTTGAACAACGTGTAAATGTCTTCCTTATCTTCGAGCATCTTTTTGTGATAGACTTCTCTTGGATTCGTAGCAACATACGTGATGTTAAAATACAATTTAAAAAAAAGCATAATGTTCCCTTAACTTTTATTCTACTTTGATGCACTCATTGTTTCCAAAGCTACATATACGTTAAGCCATGGACAGTCGTGGACAAAATGGTCACTAGGGTGAAAGACAGTTCTGCTGAATGCAAACAAAATGCAGATTAGGAGTTAAAACACATCTTGCATTAATAATTATATGCTAAATGAGCTCCAAAACCGGGTTTCATGCTCAGATATATCATGTGATTTTGTGGCCATTCCAGCAATATTCACGACAAGATATTCGTCCAGCATCAGATTTCTGAATTCATTTTCCATATACACGACAATCATATCGTTAAATCACTCTCTGTGTGACATCAACCGATCGCACAAAAGGTATTTCTGTTGTTTGGATTGGAAGCCTATGTTTAATGTGTTGGCAAAAGTACTTGGTAGTAGCAATATAAACTGTTTTATTTAGGCCAGACACGAAACAGCATGTGGAATTTGACACGGGCTGGACTTCTGTGTGACGTGCATCAACAATAAAACTGAAACTTTGTATTACATCGATAGTATGGTACTAAATCTATCACAGGCTAATGTATCATTGTATTCGTTTCGTCTGTACCAAAATTTCACATTCGTATATGCATTAATAATTAAGACACATATTACTAGAGGGCCAAATGACACATTATTTTGTTTATTCAAGAATACGTTTGGCACCATTTTCTGAAGTTTACGCTCAATCTTCATCAAACTTGGTCCTTTGTGAGATATTCCATATGTATATATAAAACTTGACCTTCATTTGATATTGGAATGACTTTGAACACCAAATATAGCTTTAAAATGATTTCTCTGTCAGGCTCCTTCCAGATACATTAATACATATACTTACAACAGCCGTTTTATTCCAAGATAAGTTTGGCGATTATCATAAAAAGTATTTGGCATATTACCAAATATTAACTGATTTCGAAAATTTAGGGCAGGAAAGGTGTTTTTCCCAATTGACAGGAAAGTTTCGAATTGCCTTATAAAATATGTCCAGCACGGGATGTAGCTAAAAGAGTAGATGATTTTGGCAGCCCCCCCCCCCCCCCCCGAAAAAAAAAAAGAAAGAAAAAACAAAAACAATACAAAAACAAAAAACAAAAAAAACAAAAAAATAATAATAATAAATAAAACAATATAAAATAAAATAAAACAAAAAATTAAATAATTAAATCAGAAATGATAAAAAAACCACCACCACCAAATCACGTGACCCTGTTTCATCTGAATTAAGTTATATAAATTTGAAACCAGAGTCTCGTTTTTGATTTTTCAACCGGAGATGGCTGCCACAAATGGGTGTATGTCCTTAACTTTCAAGTGGACGTATATTCATTAAAATGCACGAGTTTTGAATGATTTTATACATTATCCACCAAATGAGCAATATCTAAGTGTTTCAATCGTTTCATACACAGATTTATGCCTGTTATATAAAAAAGGAATTGCTGCAAAACAACCCTTCTACGATTTTTTGTTTTTTGTTGCAGTTTGGGGATATTTTTTATTTTTACATTTATTTATTTATTTACTTATTTATGTATTTGTTTGAATGTTTGTTTGTTTGTTTGTTTGTTTGTTCGTTCGTTCGTTCGTTCGGTCGGTCGGTCGGTCGGTCGGTCGGTCGTTCGTTCGTTCGTTCGTTCGTTCGTTCGTTCGTTCGTTCATTCATTCATTAATTCATTCATTCATTTATTTATTTATTTATTTATTTATGTCACCAAACTGTTTGTTTATTTGCTATTGTTTTTTTTGGGGGGGGGATGTTACAAATGTGCCAAAAAGAGGTTCAGAAAACCTGACTTATCGAGATAATTTAAATGACAGTCAAGATCACTTCCAGATCATCTCAAAGTCATTGACCATGTCTATTTATTTTCTTCCCATATGGTCTATCAACATCCCAGTGGAAACACTACATTTACCCACCATAGGTACCCAGCGTATCACCAAAATGTTACTTTTCTAATGCACACTTTAGCTTCATTGGCTTCATTGTGATTTGAAATTGCAAATCAGAGATATCTGATACCCCCACCCCTTTGGCAAATTATATATACCTTACCAAAGGAAACAGGAAGGAGTTTTAATGAGAAGGAGGGGGGGGGCTCAAAAAGTGCATACTATATAGGATATGATTTCAATATAAAATCGTGTAAACACCACCACCCCCGCCCCTGTAATAAAGCGGGATACATTACAACCACCTCATCACTCACAGCCTCTCTCTGGTCAAATGATGTAGGTTTGAGACCGGAGCATGTCCTCGTGAGATCTACTTTTGATGTTTTCCTTAAAGCATAGCCAATCTACGTGTCCTATGCAATATCATTTGGTCTGAGTGCATATAACGATGCGTCACGAGGACGTTTATCAATGATTTCCCAGGTGTTTTGCTTCAGGAATTGGCACTTGGAACGGCTATTCTTTCGTTGCGTTCTCGTCCACCAGGGCAACCGAGCAGAATTTCACGTTTTGTATGGTCAGCCTCAGTGTCAAGTATTTACATGGTCTTCATTATAGTGCCGGTGATGTTCATATTGATAAACTTGTCGGGATTTGAATGGTTTTAGAGTTGGACTGATATTTGATTATGATATTGACATATTATGGTCTCACTCCTGTTTGAGGAACACAAGCATGGATTTTCACAACTTACCCAAAACACAGATAAGTGATAATCTATATCTACTTTTAGTTTATAAAGCTTTATAGCGAGGTCAGATACAGGATCTGATTTGCTCATTTTGTATGGCTATATTTCTCAGGAGATTCCAATACTTAACAGTATCCCTGACAATGACAAAATGGTTTGGTTTAGGCAGCTAGCATGCTAGTTTGGAGAACACACTTTGACAGTTGCTAGTATTAGCTTCAGAGGAACATTATAACTGGCAGCACCTTAGCTGCCTTTGTTTGATTCTTCGTTTGTGTCATTGCTGTTTACTTATATTCATGTACTTTGTTTGTATTTGGTCACATCTTTTAATCGAAGCATCATTTCTTCTCACAGCGTGCGGGCTATGTTCATTTACCTGTATCCTCACGTATGAACAACAGTGTCTGCCCGAGACGCCCATGCTGTGAGACTTAGTTTCCCAGGATACCTACATTATAAACTAATGTCGGCGAGCTAGCAACCTGTACATTATGTCAATGTAAGCATTATCTCTTGTAACTGCCCTTAGTTGTACACACCCAGACTCAAGAAATAGAGATCTCAGCATTCATTGATGGCACCATTCATCGTACCAACGTCTGGTAGTGACACGCTATGCAATCTTAAAAATATAAATGCAACCAACTGGAGACAATCCATTTGCACAACTCGAGTTGATTTATATCGCCCTTATTCCTGGGTATATAAGGACACTGATATATGCTCGTCGCATCTCCTGGAATATTAAAACGGACCACGTACCCTTTAAGAGGCCTCTTAACGTACCACACAATACATCTGTTAAATGATGTTTGCACTCTGTGTCAGTAATCTAACAAAGTTTTGACAAGTAAATGCTTGGTCGCCTGGTAGCCTACAATTATGTTATGCCACAAGGAAAGAGTTCATAATTGTAAACCAAACGTATTCGTTGATTTGTTTCAAACTGCTTTCTAATAATATGACATATCTTTAAAAAAATGGGTCGCTTCAGGGTAAAGGAGAAAGAAATGCAGTAGACATTAATTTTTTTCCCCTCAGAAACTATGTATTTCGTTTGCCAGTTCATGCAACTGATTTTCCGTTATTTCTTAAAGAGCTACCTTGGGTAAGAACGTTAATTTTGTTCCACTAAAATTTTCGTTATCAAGATGTATTTTGTCTAAAAGCAGTTTAAGTATTTTAGTGGCACCGATACAGTTTTGTTATGCCACAAGGAAAGAGTTCATAATTGTAAACCAAAGATATTCATTAATCTGTTTCAATCTGCTTTCTAATATCACATATCTTGATAATAATAATAATAATGAATTCACTTCAGGGTTAAAGAGAAAGAAATGCAGTAAGCATTCCTATTTTGCTGAAAAAGAAAATAAATAAATAAAAAATGCTGTCTTGGCTAAGAACATCAATTTTGTTCCACTAAAAGTTCTGTTCGACGCCTTTTTCGAACGTCATTTGACAACTATTAAGAAAATGTATTTTTAATAAAACCCCAGGTCAGTGCAAACGAATTCCTTTACATACAGAAAATCTTATTGTACCATGATATGTTCCAATATTGAAGGATATAAGCATAAATATTATAGGTAAAACCAAAAGGCTAATTTGCCCACTTTGTCAGTTTATAGGCCATATGAACGAAGATAACGATGTAAATGTCGGAATTTGCACAAATATGCTGAATCTAACAACGTGTTAAGAAAGATTATATGAATATGTCATGATAAACAAATTATTATGGTAATGGGTATGTTAAAGCCATTTATTTGTGTTTCATTTTCACTTTTTAAAATACACGGTTGGAATCAGTTTCTAAATGTCATGCTGCAACAGTCATTAAATGAATCGAAATGCGGTAAAGGGGTCAGTCGGTAAGCTTATAGAAATTGGGTGACGCTGTAACTTGACGGAAAAAGGATTTACATGCAGGAACAAAGTGAGACCGTTCAGAGGTCATATATGCTTTATCAATTAGAGGTGGTCCCAGACTACTTACCAGTGACATACTTTAAATTCATGATCTTGTAATAGGGATAGTTGCAAATGAGTAATGGAAATAAAAGCACAATTACGGCAACAGGACAGAGAACCCACGATGCGAAAAATACAGATATATTAAAGATAGAATTCGAAAATGATTTAAACTAAAAATATGAGCTTCAAGTGCAAGATAAAAAAAAAAGTGCAAACCGCCATAGATTACGCCTAAAGTCAAGCTATTTGAAAGCACCCCCCCAAAAAAAGTATAAAATAGTATATAAGTAAATGAATATAAATATAAATATATATATATATATATATATATATATATATATATATATATATATATATATATATATATATATATATATATATAGGCTGTCATACTATTTTTGTGACTGTCTATTCATTAACATAATTTGTATTCACATACTTATTCATTTTATTAACGTGATATATTTCATCGTTTAACTGAATGCATATCTGTACATATATATATACATACATGTATTTTTTCAGGGATCGCATGCGAATATCATGGATAATATTGCTGAATACATTAATTTGCAGTTGCGGGAAGGATGAACAACCAGGTATGATTTCCCTTCATGTGGATTGTTTAAATAGTGTTTTCCATTTCCATGCATATAACCTGAATAGCTAGCTGAAAAATATTTTATCATCATCATCATCATCATCATCATCATCATCATCATCATCATCATCATCATCATCATCATCATCATCATCATCATCATCATCATCATCATCATCATCATCATCATCAACATCAATATTATCATTATTATTATTATTATTACCATGGGAACACTTGGGGTGACCACGTGATATGTTTAACCTTATCTTTTAATTAAAATATACATATAGCGAGTGATCCATTTTAAGGACACATGCGATGCTAAATCAGATGCAAACATAATTACACTGTGCAATAATCCTCTTGAGAATTTAGAATACACGCCATATGCTCACGCACACACACACACACATATATATATATATATATATATACATATATAAATATATGAATATATATATATATATATATATATATATATATATATATATATATATATATATATATATATATATATATATATATATATATATATCAAGGCAACACAGTATCAATGTTCCGAGAAAATCAAGCTTTCGTGAAATTAGATTCCAATACACCTGCGATCCAGAAAAGAAGAGCCTTCGCAAAGCAGTCTGTTTGCTGTCGATCCATGTTTAATATGCAGAAATGCTTAACTCAGCGGACGGATAAAGAAGCCTTACCTAAAGTCATTTCATAGGCTAGTAAAAGGCTTTCTTAAGAGAAATCCAACTTAATGTATCGGTATCGCTTGATGCATACGAACCGTAATAGTATCCTGATATGTTCCAATATTTAATGATCAACAGCTAATTCGTCCACAATATATATATTGATATTTATTTGTTGCATATTGACGAAGATGGTGATGGAAAAGTTTAAATGTCGTACAACAATTCTGAATCTTGCAACGCTTATATATAAAATTTGCCAATGTCTATTGAAATAATCGTGGAGAGAAAGACTTATTCCCAAAGATGTATCGGGACAAATTCCTTGCTTTATATATTTACACAGCAATACCTTGGAGATTATTTAGCACGTATAACATATCTATACATAATTAGCATAACACAACGTGGCTTATGAGGCTAACGTAATTCGTGATTAGGCGTCAATGAACCACACGCAGAAATTAACATTTGGGGTTTTGGTTCTGGAAATCTAACAATGGTCGATCACAAGATTCTCAACCTCCATATCTGTATGCGGGAATACATATTTGTAAATGTGTACGTATGTATGAGGTTTGGGAGGGTTGGTTTGGCTTGCTTCGATTCATAAGAGACTTGTGTGGGTACCTTGCCACCTCCCCCATAGAGTACTAATTTCAGAGCAATGGACATATTTTCTTTGCTTGAAATTTGTGTTGAAAGGGGACATAGCTGATTACAGTGGAGGAACTTTGCAAAGCGTCAGAAAAGCATGTGTTCAAATTCATAATGTAACGTAATGTCTGTACAGAGATTTTATGATTGAGTATAATTTTGCTTAAATGTTGTGCTATACTCTCGCAAGCACAGTTAGTTTTTTTTTTTTTTTTTTTGTTTTTTTTTGTTTTTGTTTTGTTTTGTTTTTTTGTTTTTTTTTGTTTTTTTTTTGGTTTTGGTTTCTATCGGCACGAAATGGTAATCAAAAGTAGTCATCCTTCAGCACTGACAAGCCATAACATTCTTTTACCTGAAGGTCGCGGTACATTTTTTGACTCTTACCTATAAATGAGTCAATAATGTCCATGGTTGCCATCTTATGCCCTTAAAGTTTTCATTTATCTTCCAGACATTATACTCCGATTTGCCATTGCCAATTTTTATTATCATATGATTTGTGAAAAGAAATAGTTGGGCTTTAAAATCATGTAGGTCGCATAAAAATAGTTGAGCATATGAAAAACTCATATTGCGCTGTAAATAAAGTGTTCACAGTTTCTATTTAGGCAATACATTGTGAACAATGCCGAGAATATTTGGAAGGTAGGAAGACTAATTGACACCCCTACTAGCGTTTATATGTTGACATCTGTGTCAAGTCTGGGATATTATGAAAGAATCAATGTTAAATAAAAACGTCCAAATGTATAAATTGTCCAAAGTCATAGTCTTCCATTTCTGTACACGAAGTATTCCCCATTCAGCTAACAGCACTGCGCATAGTGTTCGTATGAGATTCGCTATTTGATCACTTGCTTCAAGTGTCACGGTTTCTGTTTTCTACATCAATGTAAATTACCTGATCTTGTCTAGGGATCGTATTAGATGGTCAAGTAATGCTCATGTCACAAAACTAAACACTTCACCAACACTGACTGTTTCTATTTTAAACAAGTCGAGCATTGGCATAAATAGAATCAACAAAGAAGCTACGCTTTCATAAAGGTCATCTGTACATGACTAATCAGACAGACATATATAAATGTATGCCATCTACTCCCACTTTTGATGACTCACATGGTTCCAACCTAAAGCAGAATATTAACAATAAGTTATCGACATCATAGCGTTGCAACTGGTGCTAAGGTAATGAAATATATATATCGCTTACACAATTAAACCACAACATGGGAAACGACATATAACACAGGTGAATAGCAAATCTAGTTGACAATAGTAATGTGTTATACCTAACGGTGAATATGGTGAATTTGATGTGCTCACAGGAGCTTTAGAGACAGTTTTTTTTACTAGGACAGGGTTCATGGATGGCCAATGGCGTCTGAAATGAATTTTCAGTGTCGTTTATTTGGTACTTTGAAGTAAAAGTTGTCATCAGGAGAAACTCCAGAAGAGCAAAATTGTCACTTGACAAATGCCTTTCTGCAGTTTTCTTTCAATGTGACTGCACTGCATCATAATTGTGCCATTACTTGCAGCAACTTTTCTCTCACCATAATGATAAAGGAAGAATTGACATTTTTTTAAACATTTTGTATCATTTCGTCCCTGAGCAAACATTGTATATGTTTTTAAACATTTTGTCTCACGTCCAACCTGAGCAAACATTGTATATATATATATATACATATATATATATATATATATATATATATATATATATATATATATATATATATATATATATATATATATATATATATATATATATATATATATATATATATATATATGTATGTACATATACATATATATAATATATATATATATATATATATATGTATATATACATATATATATATATACATATGTATGTATGTATATATATACATATATATATACATATATATATATATATATATATATACATATATATGTATGTATATATACATATATATATGTATATATATATATATATATATATATATATATATATATATATATATATATATATATATATATATATATATATATATATATATATATATGCATTTACCTGTTTGTTTATTTGTTTGATTGCTTTTTTTTAATTATATAAATGTTCTGTGATTTTAATTTGTTATAAACATTTTCTGCATGGTCAGTGATTTTGATGGATCAAGGGTATGATTCCAGCCAATGGGATGGGGAAAAGATTTTAGATATATATATCAAAGGTATAATTTCAGCCGATGTGCGATGGGAAAAGGATTTTAGAAATATATATATATTTGTGCTTGCCTGAACAGATCCATAATTTTTGTTGTTGCTGTTGTTGAATGGTGAAATTTTTGTTACTCGATCAGTATGATAAATTAAATCACGAAATGAATAACCAGTAGGACTCATTTGTGGATCCTTTCTATCAATTTTGACATAAGCTGAACACGAGCTTCTTCATTATTCACATTTTGACAATTCCCGACTGAAAGATTTATGTTGCACGCAATGTAGACAGTCTTTATAAGTACCCATGTAGCATTAGGTAGAGTACAAACAGGAACATTACTGCCACATCTCATGTGCAATTCTGAACGAAAAACAAAGTACAATTCAATGTATCCATACTCCATACAAATCCAATGTCTGTTTATCTGTAAACCTTGTCAAAAGTAATCAATATTAGCACGTTTAATTTAAACTTTAAAAAAATATAGGTTTCAACAGCCAAACAAATTTATGAACTCAGTATGCCATTTTATATGTATATGTCTGTGTAAATATATCAAATTGTTGTGGCAAAATGTTGTTTACTAAATGCGTACAACACCAGAAACGCATAGAATAAAACTTGAAACGGAAGAAAAGAATGTGATTTCCTGAGGTACGTCTCACACGTGTGATGCAATTTGGTTTCCTGTGGTACGTCTCACATGTGTGATGTACATGCACGCATTTCTTCAATTGTGTGTAGTAAGCCTCCTAACTTACACGAAATTCAGGGAAAACCTTGCTTGGAGAGAATTACATCCATATATAGTCAGATTGATTATGCCAGAAAAAAAAAATCTTTCGGCATTGCCATAGGCTCCGAACACCCGGTACTTTTCAAAAGCATTTACTCCGTACCATTCAAATGCAACATGTGATATATTATAGGCACAGCCAAAGTAGTAACATAGTTGTATGCTCACAAAGTTTTCTGTCGTTGGCTGAAAGTCTTTATGTGATACAGAATGTCTTAAACCTGGTACGTGCTCTGTTTGCTCGGGTTGGAATTGTTTATACAAAAGACCAATGTGACGAGAACATGGTTTCGCTCGTTGGAAAAGCAAGAACACTGTGGCAGTCTTGTGCTCATCTGACCCTTCACGAAGGAACTGTGGGAAACTCTTTTCCTATATTCCCATATATGGGCGAAAGTTGACAATCTTGAGAAAACTGAAAAATAAATTTCAAAAGTTTATATCAACAATGTTTACACATATTTTCATGTTTTATACCATTTAGTGATAAAAAATATAACAACCAAAAATTTCCTCAAAACTGAATACTTTTACCCATTGTCATATGTCTTTGATACTAAATTCATAAAAAGAAACTAGAGGCCCCTGATGTTGTAAAACTATCAAATGTCTCCTGATGGAACACTTAGTGTGTGAATGGTTGAACCAATATTATGAATGCAGTTGCAACACTTTTGTCTGTGAAGAAAATGATGTGACCATGACTTTTAACTTAAAGGTGATGAATTTATATCGCATACGTCAGCAGATATTGAAGAAAAAAAATATATATCAATAATGTTTACCTTGATCTTTGACCTAAATGCCACTTATGAGCGTCCCTCACTTCAGTAAAATCCTGCAAAGTGGCATCTTTGTTGAAACGTTAATATTTACAGTGAGTTTCAGCATGATCTGAATGACTTTTTGAGGGTGGGTGTAATAGATAGATAGATGGATAGATAGATAGATAGATAAATAGATAAATAGATAGATAGATAGAAAGATAGAGAGACAGACAGACAGACAAACAAACAAACAAATAAATAAATAAATAAATAAATAAATAAATAAATAAATAAATAAATAAATAAATAAATAAATAAATAAATAAATAAATAAATAAATAAAATTGAACAATCGCTCTTGAGCATTACCATTTAAGCAAACGTGGCAGAGACTCACGCTGAGCATATTCTCACAAAGTTTGAATTGAATATGTCCAGTGGTTTTGAAGAAGTCCAAAATGTGAATTGTGGATGCCAGACGCCAGACAGATGAAACATGTATATCTGGCGCACAAGCTAAACTGACAGACCATTTATTCTGAATAATCGATGCTGCTCAGGCTAGCATGTCAATGCTGTCAGAGAGTTCACATATGCTCACCTCATTCAGAATTTGTTTGTTAATAAAGTCTTAGGGTTGGAGTTGTCGTCGAGTTTGATAGCTAAGGCCACCACAGTTGGGCATCTTCATCTCAAGATAGCTGTGTTCTGTTGATCAAACAGTATTTCTTTGTTATTTAAAGAGCTCTGCAGCTGATTTGACAATTTGCAACGTCTGCTGCATCAGCACCCGTACAATTAGTCAGCATAAAACTTTGCATACGTCTAACAACTTCGACGTTTTATCGCAGGTTGAATGTCAAGATCAGGTAAAGAGGTTTAACCCCGTACATTTCCGTGTCACTGCAGGCAATACAACGATCAGGGCAGAGAATGTGGTATGGGCTAGGCCCATATTTATATCATTGAACATGAATTGAATGGCATTTCATTTCCTATATATTTACACACATATATTGGTTATAAGATAAAAGTAAATAAAAAAAAAATGTTCAGGCTATAAGACAACCCAGAGGGCTGATGCATACAAATTAATACAATTTTGTAATACGATCTTTGGAAACTATATTCACTTGGCAATAGAAAGTTGTTTTCACTATTGTTTCCTGTGGTATTTAAAACTGGTATGAAAAAAGTAGACTGACTGCAAATGATATTTTAAATACACCCCCCCCCCAAAAAAAAAATCTTTTTCATAAAGGCATTTAGACTGTTACTCGCTAGTGCAATACAACCATGTCATCTTGGCCTGGCTGTATATTGCACTGGACCAGAGCCATTAGCCTGTTTTGAGCTTGTGGAGTTGCAGATTAGTGGCTTGAATCATGGTTGTCATATGTAAAACCATCAATGGTTTGCTTAAAGCATTCTGACAGAACAATGACACCTGGGATCTGCCAGAATAAGGATGAGAAACGGTGACCAGCATGCAACAAGGCCGCCCTGTCTATGCGACATTATGAGGCCGAGGGACGCGAAACTATTCACTAGTTGCTGGTTTGAAGCGAAGGACTTTGAGTAAAATGGGATGCTGAGCTTTCTGCATTAAGTAGCATATTAGACAATAAAACATGTATCTCTCGGTTTTACATGTAGAACTGCTAAGTGAAAGGATATTTGTACCTAGTTTCCATGCCAATGTGTACGAAAATGGTTAAGTAAAAGTGCAGAGCTGCTGTCACATACCATTCAGTATTGTTTGGGTGGCAGCCATTTGCTACAACTTCAACGCTGCAATTTTATATTTCCACCTGTAACTACCACACCAATTTAACACTTTCACAAAAAAAAAAAAAAAAAAAAAAAGGAATATTAAAAAAATAAACTTTCGTGAGTGGGTATACCGAAACAATAAAAATTGTCATCTTAATGCCCTTGTTTCACAACGATTCCCACGACATGATTCCATATTTCAATCTGCTTATCTTTCTATAAAAATAACAATTATAATAATTGGCCATTTTGGATGCCAAAACTGTGGAAATTGTCGAAGCTTCCATTTATATAGTTCTAGAGTCGAAGCAATGTATTAATTACATTCTGTCTAGTGACTGATAAGATATGTTATATCAATTATATTGTTAATATTTGTACCTTTTACTACCAAAGACATATTTTCATGTTCCCTTTTAAAAACCAATGTCACGTCGAGGACGGAACAATGAAGGCTGTACAAATAATAGATGCCACTGTTTGAAGGAGTTTGGCTGTTACCACAATCGAAGTATACCAGGTTATCGTCTATAAACTCGGTCCTTTGCAGTGGTGAATTCCATGGCAAATTTTTAGTTCACGGCTTTCCCAAAATACGACGAGGAAGCTTTATTTTAACTTTCGGAGAATATTGCAGTGAAGGGGACAAATGAGTGGCCCCAATAACCACGACTATTGAAAGTGATGCGCAGCAATGAAAAATACCGAGAACTGATAAACTGGAACTACTATAACTAAATGGTCTTTTCATTTGTCTTACTGACCTGAAAAGCAATTTTACAAAGAGATAAATGTAAATTTCATTGTCCATGTATGCTTATAAATGTAGGGAACACATTGTTTACCTTGTCTATTTTTCCAATATACATACGCACATTCTCGTTCATATTGTAGTTATTGATGGTTTCCTTCGACCAAAACTACGTACATGCCTGAATTCAATTGGTCATGCAAATATATATAAAGAAGCTAATTTGTCCGCCTGCGCTCAACATTGCCTGCAGGATGAAGAATGCCGAATATTTCTCTTCCATGATGAAAATAACTGTCGTATTATAAAAACAACTTGCATAGTGTCTGCCGGGTCTTTTTACTTCTATGCTAAAATAGGTAAGTGTTTTGAGCAACTTGTGACGTTTTGACACTTTGGTGTGCGGGGCTTTTCCAGTGACTGTATTCCTTTTCAAATATTGGTTGGGGGCTACTGGTTAAACTAAATATTTTCATAATATAAGTTTCAGTTTTCTGCGCCAGTAGTGGACAACTTTTATGCACAGCTGTATCCATGTTCACTAACTCATTTGAACTTTATACTTCTAAGTTTAAGGTATTCTTTACAAATCCCAAAGAAAACATTATATCAATCACCTGTGTAAAATCCGAGTGTGATGTAACCCTTGGTAGTTGGTCATAGTCACTTGCTTACTGCAGTCGCAGTTCCAGAATTTATTGCATTCGAGCAAATTTTTCAAACTTCGTGCTTGCTGCTCAAAATAATATGCAAATATAATGGTATATGGTAATATGTACCAGTATGTAGTATATATTTTGCAAAATGTTTGAATAACTTCAGAAAAAAAAACAACTTTCTGTAACATTTGCCACTTGTAAATAATTTATGGAGATACAACATCCTAACCTAAAACCCGACCACCATTTTACCAGTGATGCAATTAATGAATCAAATCTTCCTAACGTGTTTTGTACTGAATTAAGAGCGACATGCTCATAAAGAACGAAACAAAGGCGAATATAAAAAATATATTTGTCTCAGTACCACAACATATACATGCCGTCCACCATTGTATTTGGTCCCTTGATTATGTGGATTTTTCTTTCCAACAGTCAAATATGCATTAGATTGGAATAAACTACAGCAGGTGCAGTGTGCAATGTGATCACTTTTATTGCAACATGGTAGCTCACTGGGGTGTGAGAGTGCTGTTGTTTAAATTCATCTACCTATGTTAAAAATGGCCTTTTTGTTCGGCCCACTACTTATGTCAGGTAATCTAACTTTGATTTCTCTGTACATATTACTTCATGAGAATATACTTCAATATTGTACCTTCTTGTTTGTACTGTTAAGAAAAACTTTCATATATTTCTTTGGCGGGATTTTGCGTGACTCCAACCAAATAATAGTATGGATCGGATATTGTTAAGACTCCTGAAGGGTGATTTTATACCACAGACGAATGGTGCTTTTGATTCAGAGATTAATGGCTTTTTTTTTTTTACTGTCAAACCAGATGCCCATATTGCATTGCAAATACCTGACACTGAAGATAGGTTTAGATATAAAAGGGTTATATCAAGGTTCCATAATCGCCATTGCTTAGTGGTCACCATCCTTATAAAAGAACGGTATAAACTGGTTGGTTTTGTTTTCAAAACTAAAATTTCATCTGAAGCTATCAGCAAAGTCCTCGATGGGAAAGCAGGGAATACATAATAAGCTAAGCGGCTCCAAACTTTCCTTGCGTAAGAGGATGGAAAAATTCGCTTTGGTTTTCATCATAAGCACAATTGTATTAGACGCACCAGGCAGGTCTGGCGCACTCTAACTAAGCCTATCACTGGAACAAAGGTGAGAAGGTATATATCAGAGAGTGAGCCAAAAATGCAGCTGCAGCCACGTCCAAGTACCCTGGGAATACTTACAAAAATTGCAGCTCTGTTCTTTCTGACAATCTGGGTAGCAAGTTAAGCTGGATGCTAAATGTAATTATATTAGAAATTAACTGGATGATTGAACTTTCCGTCTTTATTGTTTGTCTTTGAATGGCTACTGCTGGTCTATATATAGCAAGAGATTAATATACCTTTACCCAAACCTTGGGCTGTTCTATCAACTTTGTGGTTAGCACAGCAGAAGGCAATATGGAGCATTTGCTGCAACCTTGGAGGTCAGTGCTGGCTCAGCCCTTAAACTTGTTGCTGAAACAACAGTTCGGTCAGCCACACTTTGCATAGTTACACCCCTAATTTACTTTGGCTTTTTTGTTGCATTTTCAATTATTATACAGAGAGCACCTGCCACGGGGTTCCAGCGTGCCACAAAACATGTTGTTTCTTCTAACTATACATGATGTGTTGTTCAGTTTCCAATTTCATATTAAATATTAGATGAAGGATCTGAAAGATTGTGCTTTCTTTCGTAAACAGTTTGCCTCCATAGCAGCCGTGACTAGGCTTTTATATTTTATTGGCCCAGTGTCTGCCGTCCTTTGATGGGTTAACTTGTGCAGGGTGCAATGCTACACGTTGTGCTAGTTGGTCGAACCAAGCTTAAGCACAAAGGCACGTTGGCAAAGGACGCTAAACAAGCAAATTTTGTCTCTGGGCAATAAAACTCGTCAAGAGAAAGTGATGCGTGGTTCAGGAGCCACACAGTGTGTATTCGAGTAGACATATGGTAGAGTTTGAAAACCTGTGTTTGGGTATACATAATTACCAGTGATCAGCAAACACTAATAAGAGTGGCACGTTTTAGTGTGTGACATACATTGGACCAACGTTACTGTATTCAATCCAGTGCCTGTCATGGATCTGATTCAACTCCAAGCACGCCAGTTTTGAGTGCACTCGTCATTGTCTATCAAATTCCCTAGTGTTACATGCAAGCACGCACATTTCATTGTATAAAAAAACATCAGTTCTTGCCGATGGCATTTTCGACTCTGCCTTAAAAATGAATACTTTCCTTCTATGATGATTCAAATCAATGATTGGGCCGTTGCTTGTGAGAAAACTATGCAAAAATAGGAATATCTCATCGTCGCGGTCCCAATCTTTATTTTGTTTACCCGCCATGTTCTTCATAACGTCAGAATGCTGACAACCTTGTCTATTTTAAGAACAAGGTCTCCCATTCACTAAAACATAAGTACTTCAGAGGAAACTCTTGCAAAACGCACTGTTTTTCAAACCGATGCATCGTTTTTTTTTGGTCAAAAACTACCAAAGACGATTCTCTGGAATGTTCTAGGTCCATCAGAGGGACCAAAAATCGATCACATGGTGCTTGCTGTCCAATCAAATGCGTCCTTTTTCTACCGATGATTCGTTCCTGAGTACAGAGTACATCATGTTATGAAGTGTGGCATGGAAAATGGGTACTATTTTTACGAACACAAGCTAAGATTACGGACATTTTATTAAAGCAAGAAACAGTATTAAACACTGTAAATTGGTCAGAATGATGACATATTACTAGTTTTTGCGTGCAATAGAGCAGAGAATCCATTTTTTTTTCCACGGAAACAAAGTAAAATATGCTAGCCGCAGGTAAACATGGTCCAGGTGAAAATACCACTGATGCATGTGTTGATCATGTTGGCAGTTTATCAGTGACGGGTATAAAGTGTGTGTATAGACTATTTACTGCAGCAACAAACAAACTCTTCCACTATAATTTGATTACTATTACAAAACAAATCGTATCTGAAAAAGAAAAAATTAAAGATGAACCATCGTTTGTGACCCTTACCAAGGAAAATGTGCGGACCAGTATGAATTACAGAGCTTAAATTTGTACAGTTGTGCACTGTGAGCTAGAAATTGGTGTTAAAACTTTTGACACTTGGTGATCTTGTTTAGAAAGTACACTTAAAGGCAAGCTATGAATTAATGACCAGATTTTGTCAGATATATTTAAAGTGTCAGTCCAATGGAACCAACCAGTATGTTAAACATTATTCCCAATAAGCTGGTATACCAGTACACAATAAAACCTTCTACATTGAACATAGCAGACTTCTTTTATCTTCCTTTCAATATTGAATACAGGTATTACAACCATATCTCTTTGATGCTTGACATGTAACAACTGCTTCTAGTTTGCAGGAATAGCTAACTGTATGGATAAATATTAAAGGAAGTTAGTTTTCAAACCACATTTTTCAAGTATGTTTTGTTGAGGTTCAAGATCCTCATTTGTCTCTAGAATATCGTCAAAAAGCGTAAGCCCTGTACGGCATTGACTTACATTAATTTGTACTACCCGGGTACCCGACTATTGGTTACTTTATTACCCGGGTACCTGCAACGGGTAACCGAATCAAAGCAGCAAGCAATCCAACCAACAAATATGCACAGAGATTCGTGCAATCATTACCCACTCAACTAACCCCAATACAAGATGGAGTCAAATCATAAACTTCATTTGACAGTGGGTAATTTGAGCTTGAAAATTGACATTTATTTCACATAAACGTTATTGCACAAGAGGTACCTGAGCTGGAAATAATATTTGGGACTTGTCAGTAGTTTCCTCGAATGCATCCTTTTTCGCTTTTATATATATAAATATAGATTTATTTGTTACTTTTTTCGCAGCGATTGAAATGTAGAAATATTGACATGTCTGCCATATCGGGGTGCATGGAAGTTATGTTACATGTAAGGGTGTCTAATACCTTCAACGTTCACGTGCGGTCGAGCAGGGCATTTATATGCGTTTTATTCTAATATAAATAATATATTTTTGACTCAAATGTTATTATCATTAGGTTAAGTATTATAAATATTCAATATATGTCTATCGCAAACAAAAAAAAAAAAAAAAAACAGCTTTTTTACCCGCACCCAACAATACTACCCAAGTACCCTACTTTTTTGTACTACCTGAGTACCCTATCAAAGCTCAAAATTCCAGCTCTTTTCTAACTTTTCGAAACATTTTTTTTTATCTCTCACGGTAAAATCATTATGCCATAAAAATCCTTTAGAACTTTAGAATCATAATTAGATATATTGCTTCTTCTCAAGCAATTCCACACGTTCAGAAGGCTGTTTGCATTATGAAGTCACCTGCCATGAACCACGGATACTACATCTACTCCTGCATAAATCGAAATACCTATCAAAGGGCAGAATGCCTGAAGTACTTGTTTCCACCTTGCATCATTCTTCAAAATACACAGTTTTCCAACTTTAGGAGTAACAGCTTTGCCCGGAACTTATAATGAAGAATCTTGAGTTAAGCATATTGGGGTGAGTGATCTTCTGCAACTAGAATCGAAGATGGTCAAAGTTCTATACGAGCACCATATCTCTCATGAAATTCGCCTTATTAAGATTTTTTATCCATAGCTGAATCCTTATGAGCAAAATATCACATAATTCCCTGCTCACATCTCATGACCTTGGAAAATACAGAGAGAGGACAACTGCAATTCTTTCTTACATATAGAGCTCATTCAGCTCTCAATAAGGACGAGAAGACAACTTACCAATTTACTCTGGAAGGCACATACAGTAACTCATTCCGAAATTAGCTGGAGATCAACAGTGTACATATCTGTGATGAAAATTATATACTGGCCTTAGTATATCATACACGGTTGCTCACCATACAAAACACTGATATCATTTTTCATGTCATTGACAACAGTGCACAGACATAACGTCTTGCTGCTAAGTGCACTGTTTTGATGGATTTGTTGTCGAAAATTATGTATTGCGTCTACACACTGTGTGTCTTGCATTTGCTGCCGATGCTCTTGATCAGCACTTAATGTTCAATTAGAATTACCAGTAGAAATAGATTGTTTTTGTGAAGCAATTCAGTCAGTCATGTCGTTGTGTTTTTCAATTCCGTTAATCTACTCTTTTGATGTATTATTTCCAACATAAAATAAAGTGCAGTGGCTTACAAAGCAGTCAGTTTTCCCCATATTCATCAACGGAAGCCATTCTTAAAAACATGTAACAGTCGTTTCATATGCTATAGAGACAACTTCAAACAAAATGAGTAGGCAGATGACCTGGAGTGTCATACATATTAAATCCAGCGTCATTGTTTGTCATAATGTGTTCCCCTCAGGTACTAAGAAAATACATTTTTACCTCCATTTCTCTTTTCCCTACTCAAGTCCAACACTCTTTCAAGCCAGGTGCTGATCACTGTGCACACTCTCAGCCTGTTTGTTCGTCCCTTTCTCTTGGTATCTAAATTACTGGAACAGCTGCCGCTAGTCCAGATTCCTTTGCTTCATGCTACAAAATAGATTATCCTATACATATATTCAGTCATCCAAAATCATACTGAAGGTACCTCTTTGCAACTCACGTCCAAAAGATTTTATGATTTTGATTAATATTTGTGCTCTCTCATGAATTGCCTTAAATGAAGCTCTCACTGTCAACAAATCAGTTGTAGCCTATATAGCTGCATTTATGCAGAGAGAGAGAGAGAGAGAGAGAGAGAGAGAGAGAGAGAGAGAGAGAGAGAGAGAGAGAGAGAGAGAGAGAGAGAGAGAGAGAGAGAGAGAGAGAGAGAGAGAGAGAGAGATGGACTTTGGAATCCACATCTTCCGGAAGCAGGAATAGTGTTGTCTTAAGTTATTTGGTTGTTGCAGGCCACCACAAGTATGTGAGTTGCTTGCCCCACTGTTTTAATGATATGGGAAATCTGCCAGATACAGCTCTCGAAGTACACAACCAATTTATAAATGGACATTTTGATGTTAGACTGCTTCCTGGAACTTTCAAGGCTGTGTGGACTGACATGGCGCTAGAGGAGAACCATAATCGGGATGCCAAGACAGTATTGTACATGGCATTACACAGAAGCGAGCCACAGTGGTATTAATACTTGAATGTCCTTCCTGCAGTCACAGCTGGCTCGGGGGAAAGCCAAAGAGTGGCACATATGGATGAATCAAAGACGTGAAGAAGGGTCCTTGAGTGCATTAAAGGGAAACTGCAATGCCATTAACCGCATTAAAACTGTTAATATACAAAAAGAGCTGTTCAACCCATTTACTTGCAGGAACTCAGTGCATCTTCTTTACATCAGTACAAGTGACAAAACATCCTCCAAGAATTCATTATTGCCAAAGGAAGGGGTAAATAACTGCTACAAGAAGTGGAACATACCAATTTTGTCAAAAATTCAGAACTACAAGATCAAATCCTTTGCTACAATGTGTACTAAGGGTCAACATAAGGCAGCATAATTAAATCGCTTGTACAGAGAAAAAAATATTTAGTGACTCAAAGCTTGTATTTTGTCTATAGCTTCAATGACTGAGCAGAAGTGGTGACCAGATGTCCTTGATGGGTTCAATACCTTTCCGCTTTATTTGAACTTAATGGTGAAGTGAAGCAGGGAAGCAGAAGTACCAGGTCAGGTCAGGCAACAAAGCTGACTTTTTGTCATCAAGAAGTCTTGTAGGAACCAACGGATTAAACAGGACAGTGTCACCCTTGCCCAAAAAGGACAAACCTGTCTGTATAGTGGATGCCACTGCTTTCATACAACGCCATCAAAATTTTAAATTATCTGCGATCATTGTATGAGCAGAATCTGATTGAAAATGCCTCAAGGCCGATCAGAAGATTCATTTTGTAGGTGATTGATATAACTTTGGACCTGCTAAAATATGTCTAATACAAAAAACAAGGCGAGGTTCCTGAATTACTGCAGCATGCTTCCTGCAAACATTTTCATTATCGTTCGTTGGGCCTTCCATGATGCTGAGAGAACTGTTGCTACCACGGAAACATCTTGTCACAATATACCACAACTTTCTTTTCCACAACACGAAGAGGCTGACGCAAGGATTTTTGCATATTCAAAATACTGTGTTAGCTCTGAGAAGTGCAAAACTGGGATAATATATAGCATTGATACAGATGTCTTTGTTTAACCAGGGTGCTACTCTACACACATGTCTGGACTGACAGCTGTGTGGATCTACAGGGATGACTCCTTTGTTCTATTGCATCCGATTGTGAGTGGTTATGCTCACTCCTTTGCGAATGAGAGCACTGTTATGACAAGTGTTCTGTTAAATGTTTATATTCTGACAAGCCGTAACACAATCAGTTTTGTCTTAAAAAAGAGTGAATCAAAAATGTTGAAAGTTGCAGAACATAACCTTGCCCACTTAAAAATGGCTTGTATGGTGAATCACCCACTTTTTAAATCAAAGAAGCATATGAATAAGCATGCTGCTTTGTCAAGTGTCTATACGGATGATCAGATTTTGCTGGTTTAGATAAGCTTTGGGCGCATGTGTTTGCTACAACGAACACTGTCCTGAGATACCTATCCCCCCCCCCCCCCCGATGCATTTTGGCAGCATTTTATGCAAGTGGGGGAAAGGAAATCCAATCATTTATCTGATCTAACTTATCCGGATCCAGGGCAATTTGGATGTCATATTGTACACTGAAATTAAGCACTAGTTCTTATGACAACATCACCAAAGCCTGTAGCAGTACAGAAACCTGAAACGTATGGATGCAAGGGAGTCGATATTTAGATGGCTGTGGCTGTACCAGGAAGGAAATTAATTGTACTCTATCTGCTCTTTGTGGAGGTACTCCAACTCACTGTCGAAGAGCAGAGATATACCTGGCTACACAAGAAAACACATCAGATGAAAATACATCAGATGAAGACTTGTGTTCAAAAGTTGTACTTCTGGTACTGACCACTTATTATACTGGACATTGTATGATAGGCCAAAAACGTAATACACATTGCATAGACCTTTCAGCTTGTTTAACCCACCTATTTGACTGGATAAACATGTGCTTGTTTGGTGAGTCAAAATGAAAAAGTAAAAGACTACCTGCTTATTTTACATGGACCGCTTATATTTTGATAGGGGATTTAAGAGATGACTACTTACCTTTTTGATGATACAATATCTAAAGATATTGAACACTTACCTACTTGACAGATTAACAACAACAGGAAACGAACCACTCATCGTTTGCATGTTGTCAAAGCATTTATGCCTCATATTTGTGAAATAAACAACAGTATAGAAATGATAGTTTACTTAGACGTTTCATGGGTTAAATATAGAAGTTTATGTATGATGAACTACTTACCTGTTTGTCGGGAAAACTATAGAAGTTAAGACTACTTACCTGTTTGAAAGGAAAAATTATCCAGTAATTGACCACTTAATTCGGCAATAGATAACAGTATAGAAAGGATGGAGTACTTATCTTCGACAATAAAGAAGGTTTGGGCTATGCACCTGTCTCAAAGGTAAAAAATATACAGAGGGGGTGGAGCAATGTACCGTATTTTAAGTGTCACCATGTTTAACACATGCCTCATAACTGTTCAAAGTTTAAACCTTGAATTACCATTCAAAATTATAAGGTCACACTTTTAAAGACCTTTTACCGTGCTTTCATCAGGAATGTGGTTGAATTGGGTACAGTAATCAGCATCAAACATGGCTTAAACTGAATGCTGTGCTCTGATCTGATCAATTGTAAAGTATAACAAAAGGGCCAACCATAAACATTATCAAAACAAAAAAATAAAACCTTGGTCATTTGTGAGAATGTATAATATTGATTACATTGAATAAACGGAAGAAAGGTAAAAAATGTCTACAAAAAACAACAAAAAATGATATGTTAACTTTTTGCAAAGTGACTTCAACATGCAGGATACTTTTAATTGATTGGCCATCAGTGAACCTATATACCAATAATTATTTGGCAAAAACTTTGACAAATGTTGGGAATGATCTTCGATGTAGAGTTTCGAATTTATAGATTTAAGCTCCATTTGTAGTTCAATCTGCCATCAGCAAATGACCTTCTTTTAATGATACTCTAAATGGTTTATCCCCTTAGTTTCATGGACCAAACTTACATGTTGCTGACACAACCAGCATAAGTTGGGTAATTTCTTTTGTATATGTGTAAAACAGATATATTTTCAAAAGTGGCCAAAATTGACTCATAGGCAGTCGTACTTTAGGCCTAATAACAACGGATTTGACAAATTTTGCAAGCGGTTTGGCAAAGCAGGCCAAGTGAATTGTTTTCTACATATATTGAAATGTAATCTATCGAGTAATTTTCTTTCTTAATTGTTCTGATTTTTAAGGTTTTGTTTTAATAAGAATCATCTGGCGCGATCACTAAATTTATGTTAAAGAAGTGTTGTAAGCTGTCCACCCGAAAAGCTTTACCCTTACATACCTCCCCTCTGTAATTGTAGAACATCTCCTGATATACGCAACAAATTATTCCTAATGTGTTTCTTCCATATTTGGTAATGTTCCCTAACTCTGAAACCTTCTTGAAAAGCATTCCATCTTTTACTGCACCCTACGTCAGACATTCCTGTCTACGTCATCTGTATCTTTTGGTTTTTATTTTGGCCCGCACCTTGATTTCGTCAGAGTGGATCGACCTGTCTGTATGTATGCTATCGAACCTGTGAACCTGTGACAACAATATATACCAACTTCAAACACCAGAAGTGTTGAACTTTTATTTTTACACAACGAGAAGTACAAAAACCACAATACGTCATATGCACGGTCTAAACCAGAGCTTTAAATCCGGAGCTTGGTTACAAATGGTGCCGCTTGCAGGATTTTGAAGAAAAAAGAAGATATTTAATGTACTTCATTTAACACTGGATCAAAGGACGAGACGGAAACTTCAAACAGAAATGGCAAGGTAAGTAGTCTTGCAATTACCACTTTGGGGATTGTTTCGTCACTGTGTGCATTTGAATTTATTGTATAGTGGATTAGCTAACTTTGTATAATGGAGAACCAGATTCTGGACCAAAATGTTCCCCAACCTGTACCTCAACCTGTACAAGTCCCAGTTATTCCTCCCATGCCTGATTTTTCCCAAATATTGACAGAAAATTTAAGAGATTTGCAGTATGAACTTAGGCTCCAAAGTTTGGCTAGCCAAGTGCAGTCATTTTCTGGCCAAAACAGTCGTGATCTTAGAATATGGATACGCGACATGACAAAAATTGGGTTAACAGTGGGCAATTCAGATGAGAAGCTGAAGATTTTGGCACTTCAAACACTTAAGGGCCCAGCCGCGGAATATTATTCCCGCTTAATAAGGCAGAACCCACAAATTACATGGGCAGCTGTTTTAATTGCACTGAGAACACGCTTCTCAGACTACACTGACCAACAGTATGCATTGCAAAACTTAAAGTGCATAAAACAGAAAGTAAATGAAAGCGTGCAAAATTTTGCCGAGCGCATTATAGACTTGGCTGAAGAGGCATTTGCTACGGTAGACTTGTCACCAGGACTGATACAACAGCAGTTACGTGACATATTCTTGGACGGTATCCAAGATGACCACATAGCAAGGAAAATAATTAGAAACAGGCCCGAAACGCTTGATGCCGCTCTTAACATTGCTGTGCAGGAACAATTAACGCAGCGTACATTTAACCTGCGCAGAAAGGAAGAAATCCCTATGGAGGTAGATGAAGTAAGCACAAAAGCCTCAGCAAGTTCAGAAATAGGGGAATTAAAATCCATGTTGACTGAAGTCTTACAAATTCACAGGAATCAACCTGCAAAACCCCAGGGAAAGCCACAGCAAACGGTAAACAAAAACCAGCCCCAGAATAAGAAGGGCAGTTATAACGGAAAACCTTATGCCTTTACGGCTGAAGGCACAGTGATATGTGCTCATTGTTCAAAAGTTGGTCATCGCTGGAAACAGTGCAGACGTAGGAAGCATGAAATGACAAATAATCAGACTACTACTCAGGGAAACTAGAAAGCCCTGGACAGAGTGGAATCACTGTCCCAGGTGCTATATTGATGGCCAGTGAATTGATTCCAATACACACCCCTGTAGTGCGAATTAACATAGGTAAATTAACCACCTGGGCGATAGTTGATTCAGGGGCAGACATTTCCATTATGTCAGAACAGTTTTTCAAGAAATTGCCCTCATCAGGTTCAATCACATTACACTCCAGCAGAATAACAAACCTTACAGGTGTTAGTGGAGAACGACTATCCACACTTGGAACTGCCAAAATTGACTTTGTAATTGACAAAATAAAAGTTGCCGGAAAATTTGAAATTGTCTCAGGAATTCAAAGAGATGTACTTTTAGGCAGTGACTTTCTGTCAAAAGTCCAGGCTACGCTTGATTATGAAAGTCGTACCCTGCGTATTGGAAGTGATGTTATTCTGTTAAAGAGAAAATCTGATCTGAATCGGCCATGTTTCTTGATTGAGACAGATCAAAAAGTGTCAATAGCACCCCATACTGAACACTTTGTTGAAATATCCCTGATTGGTTCACCAGATGGTGGTACTTATTGTGTGTCTTACATTGACAACGCACCAGCCTTTTCAGAGTACCCAGGGATAATGGTACCTGAGTGTTTGATTGCAGTACTTAGGGATCATAAACCAAAATTAAGGGTTGTAAATGCTGGTGAATTCTCAATTAACTTGCCAAGCAAGAGTATAATTGCCTTGGCTGACAAAATTGAAGAACATTAAATTCAAACTGTTGACTTACCTGTTGACCCAGTCGTTGACTTAACCACCAAAAACGAATCTGAACCTGTCAAAATTAGCTGTAAATTGGACCATGTTCTTCCACATCAAAAGGAAGCCTTACAAACGGTTATAGATAAATATCCTCATGTGTTTGCCACAAAAGAGACCGACATTGGCCGTACACATGTAACAACTGTTAAAATAGATACCGGTGAAAACAGCCCTGTTAAATTGAGACCCTACAGGACACCCTTGAATCAACGGCCCGAGTTAGAAAGACAATTAGATGAACTATTAGAAGCTGACATTATTAGACCCTCTTGCAGTGCCTATGCTGCACCACTAATACTTGTTCCAAAAAAAGATGGTACTTCAAGACTAGTTATAGATTATAGAAAACTTAATGAAACAGTGGTCAAAAACTCCTACCCCTTGCCTCACATAGAGGACATACTAAGTCAGTTGGGTGGATGCCAATCTTATTCAAAATTAGATATGAAAAACGGCTTTCTCCAGCTGCCTTTAGCAGAGGAAGACAAACACAAAACGGCATTCATAACACATCGTGGTCTATTTGAATATCAAACCTGTCCTATGGGTTTAACAACCGCGCCCTCTAACTTTCAAGCCACCATGGACAAAGTGCTTAAAGGGTTAATAGGACGCTGCTGCTATGTATTTGTTGATGATGTAATTATCTATTCAAAGAATTTTACGGATCATTTGACACACATTGAGCAAGTGTTTGAGTGTTTGCAGCAGGCCAACATGAAACTAAAACCGTCGAAGTGTGAGTTCTTGCAATCAAGATTGCTGTATTTGGGACATGTAATTACCCCTGATGGTACATTCCCTGACCCAGACCGAGTGAAAGTCATAAAAGAAATGATGGCACCTACAACAGTCAGAGGTGTCCGTGCTTTTCTTGGTATGACTGGCTTTTACCGCAAATACATTGACCACTATAGTGAAATAGCTCGACCACTAACCCAACTTACAAGGAAAAATGCTCACTTCACCTGGAGTGAAACAGAGCAAAATGCTTTTGAGCATCTCTGCACAAAACTAACAGAGGCACCCATACTTGTCTACCCTGACCTCAGTTTGCCATATGACCTATTTTGTGACTCAAGCAATTACACCATTGGAGCCTGTCTTACACAGTGTTTTCCAGAAGGTGAACGTGTAATTTATTATGTGTCTCACCAATTAAACCAAGGTCAACAAAAATGGCCCATAATTGAAAAGGAAGCATACGCCATAGTTTATGCGATAGGAAAATTACATCACTACTTGTATGGTGCTAAATTTGTCATATGGACTGACCATAAACCACTTCGCAGTCTCTTCACTGCTGAAATGAAGAATGTACGTGTGCAACGTTGGGCCATACTTTTGTCACAATATGGCTGTGAAATTAAATTCAAAAAAGGAGTCCACAATGTCAAGGCCGACATGCTCTCGCGTATGAATACAAAAGCTGATGAGAACAAAACTGAGCTTGAAATTGATGTAATTGACTCAGATTATTCCATCACTGTGGTCAATTTGGATATAATTGATTCTGATGAGCCACAAATGAATGAAACACCTCTTGATGAAGAGAAAGGTGATGAAACCGACACTTCCAAACTGCTTGATCAATTGTTAGAATTATCACCTGAAATCAACATTGGAGAATTGCAAAGAAAAGACAAAAGTATTTCTCCAATTATTGAAGCACTTGAGGCAGATAGCGAAAATGCTAAATACTCCAAAGATTATGTGTTGGATAATGCAACATTATATCACATAGCTGACCCAGTCAGGCTTGACCCAGAGCCTCGACTTCAAGTAGTTTTACCATCTACTTTAACGCAAGTAGTCTTACAAACATATCACGACAAACTAGGACACTATGGTATAGACAAAACTTACTCACAGATTAGATCTAGGTATTTTTGGCCATCTATGTTTAGAGACCTAGCAAAACATGTAAGTTCTTGTGTACAATGCAACTCAAGAAATTTGAGGAAAAGAAAAGTGGAGATACAGGATATGCCAATTCCTGAATATCCGTTCCAGATGATTGGAATAGATACATGTGGTCCATACCCTGAGAGTTTCAATGGGAATCGTTACATGATTACCATTGTTGACTGGTTTTCTTCATGGCTAGAATGTTTTCCCACAAAAGATCACTCAGCTGAAACAGTGGCTCGAGTTATTTTAGAAGAAATTATTCCTCGCCATGGAGTAATGAGCACTATGACTAGTGACCGTGGTACAGAGTACTTGAATGAAATAGTTGACATGTTGTCAGCTGAGCTAAATATTCTCAGGAAAACTACAAGTGTATTTCACCCAGCATCAAATGGGAAGTGCGAGAGAAGCCATAAAACAATTAATGGCATTATCTCTAAAGCTTTAGACAACCAAGATCAGCGGAAATGGGATGACTTTATACCTGCCGCTCTTTTGGCATACAGAGTCTCTGTCTCTGACAGTAACAAAATGAGCCCCTTTTTCCTGATCTATGGTCGTGATCCATTACTGCCCATGGACACACTTTTGGGTCCTAAATTGCGTTACATGGGTGACGCATATGTACCCACAATGCTGAGCAGATTGCATAAAGCTTTTGTCATAGTTAAAGAAAACATGCGTGAAGCTCGACAAAAGAACCAAAGACATTTCAATCAAAGGGCAGAAAAATGTGATAATGAAGTAGGTGATCCTGTGTACTATTTGGATAAAGCCACACCCCCAGGGCACTCCACTAAGCTTACTCTACCCTGGAAACCATACTATAGAATCGTAGAGAAATTAACTCCAGTGTCATTCAAGATAAGACACCAGCCAAGTGGAAAAACTAAAATAGTACATGCAGAACACCTCAGAGCTGCCAATTCTAATGCAGCTTGGGATAAGATTAGGCCAGAGTATAGGGCAATAGGTCAAAAATATAGGCCCATACCCTATGAGTCGACCAGGACTCAGCCGCTTACACAAAGCAGGCTAGATATGCCACAGGCATTAAGTAATGCCCCGAGACCCACAAACATTATAAGACAGGAACACCAAGAACAGCCAGATCCACTCTTCGGTGGTGCTGGTTCCCAGCCAGATCCAGCCCATCGTTATCACTTAAGACCAAGGCTACCCAGACCTCAAACACAGGTCACGGGCAAGTGCTCAGGTGTAAACCTAGACCCACCAGAAGCCACAGAACCAAAACGCTTCAAATGGCTTGCTAATGTACCCATGGAGATAGGCGCAATTCTTTTGACTAATACAATACACCCAGGGATTACATTCGCGCTAGGTATTTTATTAGGGCTTGTGTACATGACGCTAATTGCAGTTCTGCTCAATTGGTGATATGTCTCAAGTCATGATCATAATGGACATTGATATGGCCATTTCGCTGTATCAAAGTCACGAATGAGTGCAGTCAATAAGTGGATCTGCTCTCTTATTTAGCATAAGACTTGTTTCTTATGAGGGCCTAAGAGGGGCACATATACATGTTTACATGTATCAGTCATGGCAGATTGGGCAACCAACTCGTTGTCTATATTTGTCCATGAACAAATATTACTGTTTTGCATGCTGATAGGCTTGTAATGACCTTATTGCAAACCGTTATGGAGGCATCCATAGTCTCATGCATAACATAAGGCTGTAGGGCCATTAGCCAGCAAGGTCACGCACACACACACGTGCATTAAATTTGGGCTAAAGTGCTGTAATTAGAATAGGTGCCACAATGACCTTATTGTGCATCGTAATGATGTATCATTGTTCAAATTATCAGTCACATGATTAGCCACAAAAACATTTTGTTTCAAAACATGCAAGTGATTTCTCACTATTGTTTTGTTCATGTGTTAAATGAGTAATATAATTATGTGTAATCTAATTAACTATATGAGCCAGAATATATACTTAGGAATGCTACTCTTTTATCTTTCACAGAAATTCTATAGTACTACTTGCACTGATGCTTGTTCACACCACATACCGGACTGCTGATGTCCACACTTATTTTACACCTATCATTTACACCCATATGAAATCATTCAACCTGTTCAAATCATTACACTGAAATCCGGATGTCTTGGTATTTCTAGTCATTTTAAACTATTACCATATTTCAAACGTCAATCCACATCCTCTGCCCAACCTGTCCTTTCCACTCCTGCTGATGTTACTTCCTTATTATCAAAATTTGAAATTTTTCCAGTGTATCTGTAGAAAAATTGAGTTCTCAACTTGATGTGACCTCACTCTTACTGGAGCACGTTAATCCCTTACCTGTAGCCAAATTACAGCAAGTTCTGGACCATGCTAAGTCTAAATTACAAGCACCCTCTTCGTTTGATGTGAAAACAAATCCCATCATGATTGCTGCAATTGTATTTCTGGTTGTCGGCGTGATAATTGGCATTGTTTTAGTATTTTTATATTATCGGTAC
This sequence comes from Hermodice carunculata, assembly GCA_964020975.1. NCBI lineage: Eukaryota > Metazoa > Annelida > Polychaeta > Eunicida > Amphinomidae > Hermodice > Hermodice carunculata. The sequence goes on from OZ026626.1 coordinate 29,129,067, forward strand.
TCTAAAGTTTTGCCATGGAAACGTGTAAAAATTGTAAGTAATGTGCACAGTGATAACATGAATGGTCCCTTTAGCGGTGATTGTGAGTTACTTCCAGCCATTCCATTGCTGTCTGATGTCAACCGACCTGTCACTCGTGCCGCCCGCCCAGGGGAACCTATGCATCAATCAACCATGACGCCAGCAACTGTGTCGCCAGACCCTGCCCAGCAGTCTGACCAGCAACATGTCTCACCAGAAGTCTCACATATGGATGACCGTTCAGCTACGCCTAATTAACTCAGTCAATGACTCCTGACGTTGCCTGCCATTCAGTTATACGTTGTGTCGACCAGAACACTATATATATATCACTATGTCACTTTCACTGATCCGCTCTTTTCTACCTACTGGACATTTATTGCACATTTACAAGAAACTATTGGTTTTGCTACCCTGTGCTACAGAACTGTGTCTCTATCGAATGCTTCCGGGACACTGTATGGTGGCCACGCTGGTCACTTTCCATTGTCGCGGAACAATGTCAACAAACATCGCTATGACTGTACATGGACCATTGGGCCAGGCCAACCAGAACCTGGATCCCATACATTCACGTCTGGATGGTAATTTACTTCAGTTGTAGACACAGTAGTACTTCACACTACAGGGATAACTGTCATTATGCAGGTCTCGTGTCAGCGACCAGCTGATGGACCTCTCCGAGTGTATTGGTCCTTTGGTGGATTTTCCTACCTGGCTATGGATGTACCAACTTCCATCATTGTATCCATGTGTGCCTTCCTGTGGTCCCTATGGACACTCGATACTGAACTGCTTGATACATTCCAGTGGCTTATAATTGACGATTCTGTGCTCATTAGCAGTAGCTTATACACTCCTTTATCTTGTAATTTTCTTAATTATGCGTTCGCATAATGAGACGCAATAAACGCATAATAAGATGGCAAATTTTTTGCAATTTTGACAAATTTTGATAAGTAAAATGCCATAAATAGGAGCACATGCAGCGAGAAGACGGCAACAACAAAAAAGTTCATAACCACCTGGACTGATCATTTTATTCGTTTACGCTGGCTCAGCATTTAATGGACATTATCCTATTTTAAGTACATGATTATTAACAATGGACGCTGATAAACTATAAGATTATGCAGATGCACTTAATGAATGGACATTTAATGACGGCCCATTATTGGTCCTAATGTGCCTTTCTGGGCGATGGGCATCTGTAATCTATCGAGTAATTTTCTTTCTTAATTGTTCTGATTTTTAAGGTTTTGTTTTAATAAGAATCATCGGGCGAGATCACTAAATTTATGTTAAAGAAGTGTTGTAAGCTGTCCACCCGAAAAACTTTACCCTTACATACCTCCCCTCTGTAATTGTAGAACATCTCCTGATATACGCAACAAATTATTCCTAATGTGTTTCTTCCATATTTGGTAATCTTCCCTAACTCTGAAACCTTCTTGAAAAGCATTCCATCTTTTACTGCACCCTACGTCAGACATTCCTGTCTACGTCATCTGTATCTTTTGGTTTTTATTTTGGCCCGCACCTTGATCTCGTCAGAGTGGATCGACCTGTCTGTATGTATGCTATCGAACCTGTGAACCTGTGACAACAATATATACCAACTTCAAACACCAGAAGTGTTGAACTTTTATTTTTACACAACGAGAAGTACAAAAACCACAATACGTCATATGCACGGTCTAAACCAGAGCTTTAAATCCGGAGCTTGGTTACAGAAAAAACAGAAAATGCACAACCAAAAGAAAAATATGTCAGTTGGTGACAACGTAGGTCCATTTTTTAGAGTGATTTTTTTCTTAATAATGAACGCAGTATATCTGTTGTATATAAATGTAAAGTTGTTATGTAAACGTTTTGTGCCAGGTTCAAGATGTTGCTGTCATAGCAACCCCCCCCCCCCCCCGTCCCGTACAGTACAGAAATTGGCGACTGATGAATTAGCAGATTGTATATACTTACAAATGAGTTTGATGGAAAACGAATGTTTAGATTAATACATGAATTTTTGTTACCACAAAATCAGAGAAAACTTGTAAAAACACAGATTTGGGACTAGAATATATGGGCTACGAAAACAGGACAAGCAGCGGAATATCATGTCAACGGTAAGTTTTAAACTTTAAAAGTTGCCTATATTCACACAAGAAGCCATAATATGTGGGTCTAGTTAGTTTGTGTTTTAATACCACTTGCACTTGAGTTTCCAATATAGGTTGAAAATAAAGGATATGCCTGACAAGCACCTGGAATTCATAACTATGGAATGTTGCATATTTTTTTACTTTTGGGTACTAATGAATAAAACGGTGAGGTTTTCACAATCCGTACTATCAAATATGCCAGCAAAAGCAACGGAAATACTCGTATTCTGCTCTTTTATTATCCTATAGTTGTCACAATGTTATGATGAATATAATAAAAACTGTGGCAAATTATTTGTTGCAATGCTCAAATACGGTACTACTGTCCATGATACATCTATATACCAACGAATAATTTTGCAAAGTTTCATGGAAAACACCCTTTAACGAGAGTTAGCATATATAAGTTGTTAAATTAATCTTACATTTGTATATTTGTGTGTTGATATAATGTAGATATCTTTTCTGCTTGGCTAATACGAAACCGGATATATCGTTTGCAGATGGGATTCACAACGTCCGCATAGACATAATGTTCGGGTCAAAGCGATACGTATGGCAAATATGTATGACAAGTTCGATTTTACAACTTTAGCTTCTGTCGAAAACTACTGTAGAAATCCTGATCAAGCACCTCGCGGCCCATGGTGTTATACAGTTGATCCGCAGAAGAGATGGGAATACTGTTCTGTGCCTTACTGCATTCAGAAAAGTGAGTGGGGCAGCAACGTCACTGTTGATTTCATTGGTTACTAGCTAGCTAGTTGAGCTTTACTGACCCTGGCAGAATGTCGTTTGACCGATTCTGAACGTTTTTAGCATACAACCAAATCAGGTGAAATATGACAAATTGTTGGCATATGTATGATGGTAGATTCAATAATATATCTATCATAGTTTCTGTTGTGGTCAGGAGACAAACGTATATCTAATTCATATTACCGAAATCAGTGATACCCTTTTGCTAAAGGTTCATGTATGGTCTTAGACTGATAGAGCAGGTGGTTTTATTTTCATTTTATACCCCCCCCCCCCCTTAACCAGGAAGACAGTTATTTTGTGGTGGTGGCATACGAAAATAACTTTCATTCATGAAAACAAGTTTTGCCACTGAGCAAACTGCAAACATGCGTTGGACTTACATATCATATTGAAAAAAACTTAAGGAATTAGAAGACTGAAAAGAATGGCGTCACCATTGGAGTTGCATAAAATACTACGTTCAACGCAAGATTGAACAGAATGGCGTCACCATTGGAGTTGCATAAAATACTACGTTCAACGCAATATAATTGAAGACCAATCATGCCATGACAGTGACAGAAAAAACTTACAGTTGTGTCCTGCTGGTTGATCACACATTTCAGGAAGTAAATTTGACATCGTTATTGAAATTTAAACCATAAAACGATGCAACCACTGAGGGAGTTTATAGTTTGTGGTGAACTAGCAGGTGACTGATTTTGATTTCAAGTAGTAGTACACAAATATTTACCCATATATCAAATTTACCTTCGACCAGACACTGCTACCTGAGTATAGTTCTAGTAAACATGTAGTCCTTGTTTTGCTCATTTCCAATTATAGACAGAGGAGCAACTGTCCCACATTTTTGTGTTGTCCCCTCCACCACCCCCACCCCCGCGGAAAAAAGTGAAACACAACATTTGTATACTCCATAGCCAAACACAGTCTGTCTATGTCTTAACTCATAAACGAATTAAAATGTTATCACTTTGATTCAAAGTATAGGAAATCTAGGGCTCCAAGAATCAAGTATATATTTATAAATGGGTCATTAGCGGGACACCATTATGAATGTTTTGAAGCCTTAAACTAAGTTGTAATTCATGTGCTGGTGCCGAAGTAGAGGCATTCCTTAATAAGCAGCAAAACCTTTCGTTTGGTACATAATTCCAAATTTATCATGGTAAGAAGTGGCAAATGATTTGGTTTTGTGTCAAAACCAACATGGATAGCATGCCAGGTACTAAACATAATTTGTTATAATTTATATAATATGAAGTGTCACCTTTTCGTTTTAGTCAGTGTATGGAAAAGTTTGGTTGTCATGGTTATCAGATAGTGTATAAATAAGTAAAAACAAGAGGGAAGCTATGCATACATGAGGGACAAAAAAATAACAAGACGCATTATTACCTCAGCTACAAAGCGTACTCCTGTTGATAGGCATGGGTCCAAGGCAATATCAACATTTCCTACTAAAATCCTTGATAGACACACCTCAAGCAAGTATGTAAATGCCATACCTATATTTGAACAAAGCCAGATATTGTGTCTCAACTTTAAACGCTAGGGTCATCTGTGTAACAAATTGCTGATCGACCACTGTCTCAAAGTTTGTGTTTGCCATTGCCTCATTTGCAATGCTTCGAATTCAAACGCAGCAGAAGTCAGAACTCAGAAGGTGTTTTGTTTGACTTACAAAAAACAGCCAAGTTCAGACTGATCATGTGTAGAACAACATGTGGAAGACAGAGTAGTTCACTATCAATAAATGAAAAAGCATAAACATGGACTAAGTCTGGATGACCGCAACAATATATATGAAAACCCGCTATCACAAGGGCCACTTGGGAGAGGGTAATACTACTAATTAGCAACATATTTAAACAACATACAGGAGACACACATTGCTTGAAAAAAATATAAAAGTATTGGGTTTGTAACCACATAATAGAGACCATTAGCTATTAAAACACGTGATAATCAGGTATGGTACATGCATCCTAATAGATATTAGTATAATGCAACTGTGTATTGTTTGAAAGACCAGGATGGCTATGTGCATGAATTTTGTCTTTTATACAAGGGGGGTATTGTGCAGTACATTCGGAATGTAATATCTGAAGAACAGCTTTTTGCTATTTGCTATTAGAATTCTTGCCATTCAACCTGAGCGGGTAAAATAATGATGGTTAGCAATAGGTGGTTCAAATATATTGATTGAAAAATAAAGAAAAAATGGGATCTTCAGTTTTGTAATATCTGTAATCAAATTGTAACACGCATAAACGTAAAATGTAATTTAGTTAGAAGTTCGTAAACTGTGTAAACAGATAACTCGTGTATGCGTTCTATTAAGCCTTTGACATGAGACAAACAGCCTTTTTGTGTGATATAAAGATACGATCTTGACAGAGTCCCCAAGCATAAATGCCAAAGTTTAAATGCGAAAAGATCAGAGAATTGCACATAATTAATGGGCTTTTTTGGAACATGTTGGCGAATTCTTTTGAAATCCCAAATATTTTTAAAGGCTTAGTACCAGTTTTATGCAAGTGGGCATTCAAAATCAAATTTTCGTGTACGCTCAAAACAAGAAAATCGAATTGTTCTGTTCTTGAAATTGAAGAACCACCAATTTTTAATTCAGCGTAAATTAAGTTTATTATGTGAGAAACATAAAATTATGCATTTTTTTGCTTCGTTCCACGAAAGCTTATTTGCTGCTAACCAACTAAATATTTTATTTAATTCAATGATTATTTATTCAGAATGGTCATCACAAGCAGAGTCAAAAACACATAGCGAATGTATCAAAGTCGTGCCATATAAAATGGACCCGAATTTGGATGTGGATATGTATATATCATTTCTGTATATTAAAAACAACAGAGGTCCCAGGATAAATCCTTTATGGACCGTTGTTGTTGTCTGTAGAACATAAGAGCAAATTTAATCATAAAATTCACATTGTATTCTACTTGTGAGACAACCTTTTAACCAATTCAAGGTATTTCCTTTAATTCCATAAAGCTTGAGTTTATACAGGACTCCTAGGAAGCAGTTTCAGTGGAATGTAGGGTTTCTTTTTTGTTGTTTTTTAATTTTTTAAGCCATGCGGCTTTTTGAAAGAAAGGGAAATTAACCTGCAGTAACCACTGAACTGTTTAAAGATTACTTTCTCCAAAAGCTAGATACACATGGTAATAACGAAATGGGGCACTGATGTTTAATAAAAGTATCATTTGTTTTTTAAATGGTGACAGGACTTTGTATTTTGCATAAACTATGCATGGACACCAATCTGTTCAATGGTGTTCAATAGCAAAACGGTCATTTCCGAATGGTCTGTTCTATGATGAAGGATTGTCATAGACGAATACAAAGAGTGTATTACTGCTTTTATCACAAGGCAGGGGTGTCACAGTTACCCCGGTTGACAGTGTGACCATAGGACGAATATAACCAGACATTTGTGTTACGTTACAAACATATAGGCCTACTCTTTATCACAATTTAGGATCTGGCATGTAGATGGAACAGATGAACACCATGTTATACAATCATGCATTTCTTCATTGCGTCATTAAGCCGCCTCGTATACGTGCGTGAAAAGTGAATTTTTCCATCTGGGACAATATATATATAGATATATATATATATACATATATATATATATACATATATATATATATATATATATATATATATATATATATATATATATATATATATATATATATATATATATATATATATATATATATATATATATATAATACCTTGTGCATCAAAAAATAAAACGGTTAGACTCAGAGCTGAGGTACAATAACTAGAGTAATATCAACTTGATTGCAAGAGTTATAGCTTCTCCACGCCTTACCGAAATTATAATGTGATGCAAACGGAGATTATTTGTGCACTGAAAAATGAGGCCCTTATGACGCCACCTGTCGAGGAAAACTTAAACAGCTTTCAAAGATTGTTATTGAATCTGACATTGTGTATGTCATTAATTTATTAAGTGGCCTCGTAGCATTTATCCATCAATCATCAACAAAATTCCATGCCTGATCATAATAACCTTATATCAGACTGAAAACCATGGAAAGCATGGATAATATACCTATGGGCTAGGACACATGAATTCATACCTTCTATAATGTAACTGGAAAGAGACAATTAAAATTAAATGTATATGGATCCAAAATGCAATTGACACCCCTTGGATATGAAGGTATCTGCTTTTGTGGGACAGGGCAGGAGATTGTTGTTTGATGTATCTTTCAGCATGTAGCACAGTTTAACATAAGACATACGAGAAGGTGGTTGCCTTTAATGTAACTAACATGTATCTGATAAGCTCTCAGTAAAAGACCTCATATATATATATATATATATATGTATGTATGTATGTATGTGTGTGTGTGTGTGTGTGTGTGTGTGTGTGTGTCTGTGTGTGTGTATTTACGGGGGGGCATTTAAACGGTGGATAATATAGAAACGCTTACTAAACAGTTCCTGCTACAGCCAGTCTGCAGCTGTTCTAAGTGCATGGCTTAGTGCTGTATATATATGGCTTGTTGGAACATATATATAGATTTTTTTCTCGCTGGTATTGAGAAACCGAGGGCTCACTTTTTAAATTGCTTTAAATGATGAAAGGGTCATGAAATATCGAAAAACAAAATTAACTCACAAAACCAAGCCCAACTTTAGCCAATTCTAAGTCCCTTTCTTTGCTTTTGAGTAGGCATGTGTCAAAATTACAAGCACCACCTTGTTTGGGTAATGTTTTGTCCGTCAATGTGCGTTTATATTTAACAGGTACATGCAAATATATGAAAGGCTAACATCATTATTTGCATTTACATATACCTATCAGCAAGCAGTGGGTTTTAAAACTTGATTGAAGTGTGATTTTTTGTTTTTTTGTTTTTTTTGTTTTTGTTTTTTTGTGGTAACACTGACGGAAGCAAATGTTGCATTTCACATGTCTTTGTGAGGGTTTTTGCATTGAATGCATAAATCAGTATTGGGCATTTTATAGTTTTTACTTCATATGTCAACAAATAATGAAAGCACCATAATGTGAAAAATGCAAACTTCCAAAAAAAATGAAACGAATATTTTGTGTTGCAGTGTTGAATTGTTATTTGAATTGTGCTTGAATACCTCGCTGGAGATATCAGGTATATTTTTTCTTTGTAACAAATTCAACTAAGGTACACACTTCATGAATCCAGGAATAAAAATTACTCCCTTAAGGAAAAAAGAATCTCGATGGGTTGAAGCATCTTCTTTTATTTTGATAGTGGACCTCTGTGACTACCAGGGTGGAACTTGCGTGAGGATGCATTGTTGTCCCAACCACCACTTTGCTGAGAAGATATGTTCAGCGGAAAAGGTCTGTTGTCTTGAGAAACCAAACTGCAATTGGGACGTGCAACAGAAAGGTGCCTTAACGAATCTATCGGGGTTTTTTTTGTTGTTGGTTTTTTTTTTTTTTTTTTTTGTTTTTTTGTTTTTTTGTTTTTGTTTTTGTTTTTTATTTGTTTTTTTTTTTGCTGTTTTGTTTTGTTTTTTGTTTTTTGTTTTTTTTGTCTTCTTTGTTGTTGTTGTTGTTTTTTTTTTTCTTAATTTAGCGCGATTAGTAATTGGTTCTTGATGAAAAATGGTTTTCATCTACATAAACACTTAAATAGCCTACCTTATCTACGCGGTTGATTTCAATGTTTATCGACAACATTTTAGTCAAACCTCTGCTGTAGGTTACGTTTTGTGTAAATACCGCCAGGCCACAGCTTTCAAGGACTGAATTTTGGAACAACTTAGCGCATTATTAACCCATAGAACGTGTTGTGGAGAAACAGACGGTCCGCTTGATATACTAATGAAACCATGTCAAAAGTGTATTAAAAGGGACCTAACATTTGGTCAACACAGAAAGGGTTTCTTAACATTTTAACTTTTGTTCACTCAGTTCCATTTACTTATTAAAACCACTGGAACATAACGCTGTTATTATCTTGTATATTGTTTCCTTCAAGCGCTAAGGGAGGCAGGTTGGCCGCAGGGCAGCTATGGTATCCCCATGACTTCCTTCGGTTGCCCTGTTTCTCCCACCACGTCATGGCTGAAGGGAAATGTGGTGTTCCACTTACCAAGAAAGCATAACTACAACAGATCAATCCAGTATCACCAAAAGGGACCACAATCTGCAAGGCGGATAGGTCTAAATTTTTGTATGAAGAAAGATGACTTTTATGTGAATAGCCCACGATGGCAAAAGGGAACTTTTTGTACCTATGCGTACGGAAATGAATGTCCACCAGGTATTAAGATTGTCTAGCAGTAAATGTATGTGTTAAGTGTTAAAGGAATGTGTTTGCATTCAGTTGTGCACTCAAGAAGGTCACATGATAAATGATGTTAATGACACCAAAACAACAAGCACGTTCCACGACCGAAGTGATAAGGGTGATGGTATCATTATTAAGATCACACATTTATACTGGTATTGTAGTAAAGAAATTTTGCTGGTTGGAAATAATAGGTTTTGACCAACACATATGTTAGTCTTGCTGGCATGTGATCAACAACTAATAGTCGAAGACATCTATCACTTTCCTAAATAATGCTAGGAGCATTTCTTTCTTTACAAAAATGAGTTAAATATTTTTGAGATTGTCTTATGCCCTTGTCTTTTATTCATCTAGGTTTTGTGCCGGGACACATTAATGTTACTCTGGCCAATGGAATTCACGCGTATATGTCTGGTTATACCCCTTCGGTTATTTCAACGGTTGGCAAAAAATCATTTCATCTTAGATTTTGCTGTCAGGATGATGAGAAACAAACAAATCCATTGACATTTCCAAGTGCTGAGGCCTTCTCGTCAATCAAGGTGACTTTCATAACTCAAAGATAAATGGAAATTAATATTTTTGACCACGTTATATCATCTAAGACCATCTTAAATGCATGTGATTTGTTTGTTTGCGTCGAGTAAAACATCAAAATTGTAGTATCAGTATGGCAGTGAAAACATTTTTGCAAGACATAGCATATCCAGTTCAATAATGGTGTTTCAGATTAATTGCCTCAGTTATAAAGTAAACCTGAAGTTATCTTAGGCTTAGACTTCAAACTAAAATCCAGCTAATCTGAGGTTTGCACTTTTGTAGCAGAACAAAGTGCAGTGTATGCTTTTCGCCAAGGACGTTCAAGCTATAATACGCTTAATAATTTTCCCCATGAGCCAATTTTAAACAGCACATTTATATAATAGTAAAATTTCTAATACACGTTTACCTGTGTCATATCACCTATGTTAATCATGACAGATCGCCCTCATCAATATATAGGCCCTTTGAGTATAAACATACACTATATATATATATATATATATATATATGTATATATATATATATGGTGGAGACCTACCCAAGGCACATCCCTGCCAAGTTTGAAGTGGATCTAGCTGTCGGTTTCCGAGAAGAAATCGAAAATGTGAATTGCTGACAGATGACGGATGAGAATCGTCTCTACTATGATACACTTATGTAGAAAAACATGACCCATATTCATAAATATCGAACCTAGCAATATACCTAGCAATAACAGCAAAGAGATTCCAGAGTTACAGAGCATCAACATTCATCTTCCAATACCAATGTGAAGAAACAAATTTAATTCCTGACTTGAGACAACCAGTCACCCACGAAAGGCAACTGGAAGTTTTAAACCGGTCCTCTCATCCTTTAAAAAATGTTCTACATTCAAGACAGACTATAGTGTTTACAATATGTATAGGCCCAACCACTCAAAATCCAACTTTTATTACTTCTGCAAACAATAAAGAAAAATTGGTAGGCCTATCACTATTTTGGTTCTTCTGACTAGTTCGTCAGCTGAGTTTATAGCAAAAGTACAAAGTAGATGGACGGACGGATGATGGACGGACGACGGACATATTACCATAAGATAAGCTGAGCTGACTGACAAGTCAGCTGAGCTAATACGGCCACACACAAAAAGGAAGTTTCATGTACGCATGTATAAACAACGGTTTGTAACTGCCAAGAAATTGACATTATTAAGTTTCTACAAAAACAAACTAATAATTATTAAACACTAATCCACATGTTTTTTGTTTTCAAACGGCACCAGCGAAAATGTTTTATTCACAGTCTACAAATTTAACGGGCCTGAATATTTTTAGTCTCAAATTATGCTTAACCATACAGTTTATTAGCTGCAAAGTTTAGGGCACAATTGACCATACACAGTAAAGAAAAATGTAATCGAAAACATAATGCCACATACTCAACATTACTACACGGATCACACATTACATGGTAACAATGAAAATTGGAATTGTTGTTCCAATGAATGAATTAATAGATCAATGAATAAATAAAAAGTAAAATAAAATGAAGGATTCCAAAAGGTTAGGTCTGTATGATCAGCAAATTGGGATGAAGTAGTCTCCCTGAATAATTCTTCATTAGTATTGAGACCATAAGCCAGAAGAGTTTTCATTGCCTTACCTTTACATTTTTTCCATTCTGTCCTGAAAATAATGATCATGTTTACATTCTGTGCTTAAGTCTTTGCTTAATACACTTTTACAGAAATATCGAATGTTCATAACCACTTAATTGATAAAAAAAGTGAACTGCAGTGCATGCAAACGCTACTGAAAAGTTCATTTACACCATTACTCCAATCTGACAGGTTAACATGCAAATGATGTCTTTAGATTTAGCGAACTTTTCTTAAGAATCTAGCATTAACGACAACAACCTGCAGCTAAATATGCTTAGTGCAGAACACAAATCCAAGTACTTGTCTATAGGAGGTCCAATACTTACTTTTTTGCTGTAAACTTAGATGACTGACAAGTCGGGAGAACTAAAAGGTGATAGGCCTAACAGGTCTCTTTTTATTTTTGGCATAAGTAATGAAATTTGTGTTTTGGGTGGTTAGGCCTATACGTTTTGGGAAAGAACTAGTGTCTGCAGTTACTGATGAATATTTCTAAGGTTGAGAGGACCGGTTTAAAACCACCAGTTGCCTTTTGTGGGTGACTGCCTGTCTCAAGTCAGGAGTGAAACTTGTTTCTTCCCATTGGTATTGGAAGAGAAATTTTAATGCTTTGGCAAGTCTAAAATCTCTTTGCTGTCATTGTTGGGTTTGGAATTAATGAATATGGATCATGTTTTCCGTACTAAATGAAACAATCAAATATGGAAATCAGGTCTAAAGTTCTGTCCAGTGAGAGGAAAGTAAGCATGAAAAGTGTCTTCCAAAGTGACTTTGCAGCAAATGTCAAAGCAGGATGTATTTCAACAACATGGTATGAATATTAAAAGGAGCAGGGATTGCGATTTCTGAAAGCAAATCGTTTCCGAGTCGTGGGAAATTTTGACAATCTTGATATCTGCCATTTCGAAAGGTCTGTAAATTAACTTACTGTGGGTCTCATTAAATTCTAATAACATTTGACAGATCTGAAATAGATATCTGCATCAAAGCAACAAGGTATAGATGAAATATGCTTATATTCATATGAATTTGAAAGATGTCAATAATGACATCAAATGAGATCAAATTCATTTGCTTTGACCTTGCTTTTCCTGTTTTTACATTTCACAGAAAAAAATTATAGACATTACATGCGTCAGACGTATACAGGCAACTTTTGTTTAATCAGGGATGTGCCACTTATCCTTGCAAGCTATTCTTTGTTATTTATACATACATACATACATACATACATACATACATACATACATACATACATGCAGAGAGAGAGAGAGAGAGAGAGAGAGAGAGAGAGAGAGAGAGAGAGAGAGAGAGAGAGAGAGAGCTGGCCTGTGGGTTTTCCAAAAAATCAAGAAACCAAGAAACCAGGAACAGAAATGACTGGAAGATTTTCGATATTCGTATTTTTTTACTCCTCGCACAGCGGGGACATGAGTGTCCAAGGGTGTCTGGTATGCTGGTGCACATGGAGTTTATATCGATGCCAATCCAATCTAATACTTCAGTGACAAGCAATGGAAGCCTTCCCACGATAGAGTTTGGAGAAGGAGTTGTGACCTTGAACTTCTGTTACTATGAAAGTAAGGCGATGCATTTATGATAATTATACCCATATATTAGAGTGTACTTTAATTGCAGCAGATAGTTTCACATGAACATTTTAATTTTTCAGAGTTATCTGACAAAGTTAGCTTATAGACTAAATCAGCTGCACTGTTCAATGGAAAGAACAAACCCTATTGGAGGATTTATAGAGCCGTCTGATAGGAATGAGCTTCAAGAATGCATATTGGGTGTTGTTCAACTGTTAAAGTCATCCCAATGTAAATTGATTATGTATATATGTCAGAATAACATAAAATTTAACCTTTTTTATCACAGGGATCCCCAATGTTTAGCAAACTTCAGATTATCTAAGGAATGAGAAAAAAAAACACATTTCTCAGATGTTTTTAATTTTCATCAGATACAGGTAAAAGTAAGCTTTATTTCACATGATATCATTCCAATTTTATATTTGTATCTCATAAATCAACACTGAATCTTTAACACTTGAAATCCTTCTTTGTCTAATCATAACATATTCTGCAGTTTGCCGTACATATGAGGCCAATACCCATGAAAATTCAGAAGCTCGACCATCAAACCATGCTAAAGACCTTTTTTTCAATCTAAAAATTATTATCCAAAATATTGGTTCTTGACAGGAAGCATCTGCCCACTGATGTAGGATGTATCTTTAGTGTGTATGCTTTCAAAAACCATGCACTTGAATGGAATATTTGTGTAAATTAACAGTGTTATGTACAGATAAATATTAATCAGGACTCGGATAACAAAGAACCAAACGCTCTACCATAAAATTGTCAACTGACAGTGGGACCAACACCTATGAGTTAATTAGGAGCTTTGGTACCATGAAGCTGAGCTTTAAAGGTGGTGATTTTTATGACCTTACAAATACGCCCTATTGGTGGAGACAAAAAGATTAACTTACTGCAGAGCTACTCTTCATGAATTTGTTATAGAAGCGTTGGCTATCTGAATCAAGGACAAGTTCTCCAAAGACATGTAATGTCAGTGTTGAAATCAGTTTGCATTTTACCAAATTTGGGAAAAACATAATGGAATATATTTGTAGATATATCAGTCTAATATCAATTGAACTCCAATACCAGTATTTTGCACACATTGCTCAAATGACGTTGTAGTTTACTATTTAGTCAGAATGTGGATAACTTCATGATTTTTTAGCATGTTATAAACAAGGCTGATTCACCGAGTTTCCCATAGTTTCCATATCATAGCGGCTTCTGCTCAGCGCAGCATGACTGGCATGATGAGGTTTTGTAAATAATGCAAACTGACCACCAAATGCTAACTTGTGATGCAGCTGTAAGTTGAAAACAAAAATGGCTACGAGATTAATGACCACACATAGCAAGTGTCAGCCTTGCATGGGCCTGTAATAAATGAAAACTTACTGTTGAAAAGTTTTCATATCATAAAACCTTAGGCATTAAATGAAAAAAAAAATGTAGAAATGGCTAATTGGAACCAACGGTGCTGTGCACGGCTGCTTGTGCATGGTAGCTTATCGTTTTGAGACAAGAATACAAGGATGCAGTAGGCATACTGTGGGCTGAGCTGTGATCAACCCTTCTGGAGCCACAAATTAGACTTGAGAATCAGCAAACGTTTTCATGATCTTGGAAGGCAAGTCAATAGTATTCCATACTCATCGAATTAATTAACAGGTGAATGTTAGCAGTGGTTGCAGACTGCATGCAACTACAATCAGTGCTTGCATACCACCCCACTGTGCTCAGACGATCTATAAAGCTGATGTGTAACTCATGTGGAATTCGGTTACTACTGACATAAGATCAGAGTGAGAAAATGAGCATATAAGTAGCAAATTCAAGTGTACATCACAAAATGGTGAGGCAATGCCATGTACATAAAGAAATTTTTATACATTTCTATTTGTGAGGGCCAAGTGTCTGCTATGATCCTGGTGATGTAGGAGCGAGTTATAGAGGGTCCATTATGGTGACATCAAAAGGAGTCTGCAGGTATTTGTTACAAACAGTATTATCACTATTTTATTGATGGAACTACCAAATATGAATACTGTTGTTCCAATTTTGTAGTATTTAGGATTTAATAACCAGTGGAATTAATAGCATGCCTTGACTAAAGTAAAATGTATAAAATATGTTTACCGTCAGGACAACGCTGCTTTAAAGGGCAGCCAGAATATTGAAAATTATGTTTCCTTTTTCCATGAAGTTTATAAATGAATGGCTTACTAGTAGCTTGTATAATTTAGAGGAACTAAGCAAAAACATATTTTACCTGGTAAACCAGTACTTGGAGCATAAACCGGTTTTTAAACGTACCACTCTGATTCAATAAAGACCATGGAGAGTAAGGCTGCAGAATCGTGCTATATTCAACAACAGTTGTGCATGCTTAAATTTATGAGCAAAAATAGTTTAATCACACACACACACACACACACACACACACACACACACACACACACACATATATATATATATATATATATATATATATATATATATAATATACATATATGTATATATGGAGGGGTTGTAGTTTGTGTGTTGAATATCTCTGGTGGAACAAGGTGGATGCTGCATTTGCAAATATACTGTTGGGAAGAAATAAGTCCATCTTTTGCTGGTCACTTAGAATTAGGGAGACTCCCTTTTAATGCGTTCAGCAATTGTGTCCATATAAAACAATGCTTTCAATCTTATCTATTCGTCCTGCTATTGCAATGTGACATGACAAGCAATAGCTTTCCCGCAAGAACAGTGGGTGCATACTTGGATTAAATGATCCATATTGCAAAAACTTAGTGATAGGCTTTTATTTCTTGGGTTAATTTTGTGCTTTCAGCTTTCAGTGCCTGCTTTTCCTTCAAAAACCCTGGTGGGTCTGCCCTGAAGAGAGCAGCTGGCAATCTGGCTGACTGCCACCTTCAAACTGGATGCCGAGCCTCCCGATCTTGAGATAGAAGTGGAACTCTAGATCCGCAAGGAATAGCGTTTGTGGTTGGGTTGTCTACCTACCCTGTTGCTGACACTGTTGCAAAGGGTGAGCAGACTTTTCTGTGAAGCAGCTTGCTACTTCTCCAATGAGCCAACTTTTGCTCGATCTCAAGGGTTCTGTGCACATCACCCACGTTGTGTGGGATTGGCTCAATTAGCAGTTACTACCTACAACTTCCTTGTCATCAGCGGCTGACCAAACAACCTGCACATTAGAGATGAACCATTGTTTTGTAGTGGAGGGATGCCTTCTGCTTGGGTGAAAGGCTACCTTATCCGATTTTACCCATAACCAGAAAAGGACCACTTAACTTATAAACTTTGTTCAGAAGGGGAGATCATCGTTGTTACTTGCCCAGTTTGGTCACTGCCAACTTTAGCAAGCTCAGCCTGGAAGCATTGTGCTCAGACAGCACCTACTCCCTCTTTGTGAGTGCTTTTCCTCAGTGACATGACACCTTAGGAAGAGTGGGCAGGAATCCCAGAAAGGGAAGGGCTTCAGCAAAGCCATGAGGTCAGGAAAGCTTCAAGGCTCTTGACTCTGGCATTCTGAACCACCAACTCTCAAAATTCCCCTATGCCATGCCTTCAGACTCATTTGAGCATCATTTCGGTGGCTGCCTTTCAGTCTCTCAAACACAATGAGAGTCCATAACAGGCAATTTCTTTAATTCTAAACAGACGTGGTTGCTCACTGCCAATCAGGAAAGATGGGCCTTCTTTTATGCTACAAGCACCAGTGGCTCAGGCCGCCCACAGCAGAACTTAAAGCAGCGCTGTTCATAGACACAGTCCAGAAGCTTTGGAGCCAATGCACCATAGAGGTGGCAAGAACCACAGTTCTCCTGGCTTCTACATTGTACCCTTTCCTGTCCCCAAGTGGGGTGGAGGCTGGTTTCCAGTGATAGACTGGTCAAGGCTAAAAGTATCCCTGGTAATCTTATCCTTCAGGATGGCAACTCTCCAGATGATGGCAGGTCCTCTTTGACCCATGGAGTGGATAGCGTCCCTGGATTTCAAACACGTGTTCTTCCATATATCTATTACAGAGACTTCATGGATATACCTGCAGTTTGCATTATCAGGCCAAGTATACAAGTTAAGGGTGTTTCCATGTGGCCTTTCTACGGTCCATCTGGTGTTCATCCCACTCCCCATGACAGTTGCTGCTTACCTCCACCAGAGTACCATACACAATCATGTGTACCTGGATGAGTGGCTTATATGAGCACTCTAGAAGGAGTTACCGAATCATACACAGACTGTTGCAGAACTGTGCAATGCTTGGGCCTGAGGTCAATCCAGTCTTTGGCCGAGGCACATTCTTCGCTTTCTTGGCATCCAGTTTGACCTGGTTGCTAACATCTGTCACCTCTCTTAGGACAAGTGCGACAGACTTCAGTCCATGGTCAGAGCCATTCTGACTAGTGCGGTTCTCTCAGCACAAAAGTGGCAAGCGGGATAATAAAGCCATAAAACGCATAGGAAAACCAGTGCTTTGCAAATAAGATTTGAAATCCTGTACAAATATCCTATAACTCATCAGCAATAAATAATATGTGGCATATATGGACCACAGTGAATCTTAATGATGTACCTTTGATTTTGCATGTGATTGTGTCACTGCGATCATGAGACACCACCCAGCAATAAGGGGGCCCCTGACCAGAAAAATAGTATAAGTAAACACAAGGATATAGAACAAAGTTATGATCTACCTGCTGCTTAAAATTTAAAATACTTGGAATAAGACAAGTAGTAGCCTGAGGCATACTGAAACCATTATACGGATGATTCCCCATCTCCTCCCTACCTATTCAACTGGTACAAGGGGTCTTAACCACATTAGTTGGTGAGGCCAGCATGGAAATCTATGGGTTCACTTCAGGACATACTGGATCCTTAGGTACTCTTACTGTTTGGGTCTGAGCTTCTGTATCAAAAGTCTGAGCCTCTTGGACCAGCAAGGACAGAACAAACTACCTGCACCCAGAGACCAAATATCTCGAAAACTTTAACCTGTGTTAGGCTGGCCTCTTTAAAGAGGACTCCTTAAAAAGACAGGCTGAGGGGGCACTGAGTGCAATCAACATTTCAACCTTCAAGTGCGTATTCCTTACCATGGACTCCAAGGCACAGGCAACCCTCAGGTCAATGGCCAGAGATGCATCCTGGGGAAAACAGGGTACTAATGAATTCCCAAATGAGATGTCTTGCTGCCCTGCTTGCGACTAACACACCCCTTCTGTTATTCACTCGAGACGTTTTAGGTATAGAGACTGTAGCAACCTGTGAGCAAGCCATGTGGAATTGTCCACCCTGCTCCAAAGGCCTCGCAGGGAAAGAATGAATGGAGTAATATTTGAAAGCTCGGTATTTGGCAGCTATGGCCTGCTGTCTTGGCTTTGTCACCCATGCTACCCTTTCTGCTTGCTCATCAAGTTTCCATTTGTCTTCTTCCCAATCCTCACAGTACTTTCCTGCTTTTTCGCCAGTACAAACATGATCTTATTGAAGGGGGCAACCATAGCATTGCGGATGATTATCCCTGACTACAATTTAATGCTTCCGTCAGTCCAGCTATTACCCTTTATCCAACAAAGATGTGGGTGAAGTGGTTACTGGAGTAACACCAGTGGTACACTGCAGAGAGGCAGTGATTGCCCATTCTGCACCATCATCCAATCTCTGTGATCTGAACATGGAGACCCCATCTTGAAAATGACTGACATGGTCTGAATGACACTTGGGTGAAGTGAATCAATTTGTTTCAGAGGGATCTGCAGATCAGATAGCTATGTAGGTTAAGATAGAGTCCCAGATCTCAAGAAAATATTTTCTGCAGAAAGGAGCGTGTGAAAAGCACTAGAACAGTGATGGTGAACACAAGTTTGATGAGATTGAACTCAAACAAGCCAGCCAGTAATGGAGCCCAAAAGACGAAGGACGGGGGGGGGGGGGGTGCGCACATGAAGTGACCCCCGGATCCATGGGAACCAAGAGATGGCATCACGGGACCATCAGGTTTCGAGACAATGAAATCAGTGAGAGTGAACTCAGCTTGTTTTTTTTTTTTTGCGTTGGGCACAGATACAGAGGTGTTTGGGAAGTTTCACATAAATGTTTGTCAATTTACAGGGTTTGTCAATTGTGGCTTACAATTTCAAATTCAATGAAAGAGACTTCTCCAGATTTGTTGCAAACTGTGGATGTTATCTGAATTTCAATTATGAAACCATCTTTCCTACAATGTCCATAAAAATCCATCTTATTATTAAAGTCATACTCCAAATACAAAATGGTATTCTCCATTTCTAGTGTTAAATCTAAATATTAAGATATAAGGGAAAATGATTCAGGGATGTCATTAAATGGCTTATGAATATGAAAAATAACGTAGCTATAATTCATTGAAAAATAAAACGAGATCATTTATATTGATTAAGAAACGTTCAGCAATATCTCTGTATAATTTGCCTGTAACTCTTAATCGTTTATTGATGTATCTAAATCATTGGGTTCGATTGCTGAAGACAGTATTCAGAAATAGCCATAAATCTTTTTAAAGATACCAACTATCACACCTACTACCACACCCCGTTGTCTGTACGCCACAGAAAGGGGATTATACGGTGGTTTTAATGAACCTTCTTGCGTGTTGTCATGCCTTTCTGTAATCTCTGCCGCCCGATGCCACTTTCTGGTCATTAGGTAGGAATCTTGGTGTGTCCATATTGATTTTCATACCGCCTAATTCCACCATGCCCATAACACAAATACATCAGCTACTTGCCTAACGATATCGGAAAATGATTAAACGATACTGTTAAATGGTTGAGAGATATGCAAAAAAAAACAAGAAAACAAAAACAAAAACAAAAACAAAAAAAAAACCACAACAAAAAAACCAAACAAACAAACAAACAGGACAAAAACCAAAAAAGTACAAAAACAAAAAAGTCATTCAAAACCACAATCTAAAATTAAATAGGTATATCTTAAAATAAGGATATGTATTAAATATCGCTATGAACCAAAGAGATGTATTCAAGGACCTCACCGGTGCCTGCCTACTAGAGCTGGTGCTGCCCAGTTTAAAATGGGAGTAGCAACGTTATTCACATCACCGTTTTTCATGAGAGTCAAACATTATTATTATTATTATTATTATTATTATTATTATTATTATTATTATTATTATTATTATTATTATTATTATTGTTGTTATTGTTGTTGTTGTAGTTGTTTTGTTGTTATAATTGTTATCATTGTCACTATCGTTGTCGCCATCATCTTCATTATCATCATTATAACCTTATTTAAAATAATAAAGGGGAAATACGTGTACATTGGTTCCGGATGCTGCCAGACATATCGACCATGTGTTGGTTAAAAAAAAAACATGAATGTACTAAAAGTAATATTTTAAGATTGACAGCTACGTATATTTGTGTTTTCAAATGTCCTGTGTGAAAGGTGTACAATGAATTGTCACATTTCACCAAGGTGCCTGGCCAGTAGGCCGATAGCTGCTATCTCAGCCATCAGCCCGGTTAGTTCTGGTGTAGAATACGTTATTCACTGTATAAAATCATCAGTCCATATCACAGTCTTAGATTGGGTATTTAACAGCAGCAGGTTTTCCCAACTGGCCTGTCTTTTGGGGTGATTTATTGAAAAAAAAGCCAGTAACAGCTAACTACTACTACTACTACTATTACTACTACTACTACTACTACTACTACTACTACTACTACTACTACTACTGTTGCAGGCCTTGGTTATTCATTGATGAACGTCGCCCATTATTCCACCTGCAGTATTCTGGCTTCCAGCATGACAGCATGTGTCGCCAAAAAGACCACTATTTCGGGATGCCTTGGTGCTTGGATCTCAACAACAATCGGATGGCATGCGACACCATACCTGTGTGCAGTATGTATGAAAACTTGGTATTCAGTGGATCAACTGTAACAAATGCATGAAATTAATTTGATTGACTGCAACCCCCACCACGTAGAACATTCTAAATGATTCTTGATCTCCACCTTTTTTTTTTTTTTTTTTACTTTTTTTGGATACTCAATACTAGTCATCTGCTTCAAACCCAGTATTACCGAGATATAAGTTAACAAGTCAGTTTGACCGTTGAAGTATGCTGAAGGTCAAAATCAAAACACACCAAAAAAAAAATCCTAGATGTAAGCTCTAATGTATATTTAATGATAACAGTTGCCATAACATCAGCTTTGAACAAGATGTAAGCCTAATTGTTAGTTTTGCGTTTATCTGCGGTCAATTTGCTTGTGTGTACGTGTATTGTTCTCCATAATTTTAAATTTTAATTATTCATTTAAACGAGCTAATGGAAGTAATCCCATCTACAAACCAACTTCACTGGAGACTGATTTCAGGCAAATTCCTAACAAGTTTTAAAAAATCCAACCAGTTTGCGAGAAGTTTTAGATACTATAAACACTCAAAAGTGTATAAAAAAAGAAGAGTGTATCGTCACTTTCTTAAGAGATAAGGTATATAGATTCAAGAGAGTGTCCTTATGCAATTTTGAAGGACAGGCTTGAGAGAGAAGATCTTTTTCCCTTTTTAATTTGCCAAAACATCAGTGAATAACCAAGAAAAAAAATCTTGACTCCTCGTAGCTTGTAAGGGAAGAAGGTGTGTACTGAGCAGCAAGTAAATCAATTAAAGAAAAATGCGAAACAGATTAGTAATTACATCATTGTTTAAACAACTTTGCTCGGCCCTTCCACAAAGTATATAATTATGCACAAAGCCTCGGCATAATCAACAATCTCTGATGGTTTGAAAACAGTCAAAAAATAGGTAAAAACACAATACATGCTGTAAAATGTAGGGACGCCGTATCAGCATCCCTTGAACATATTCAAGCTTAGGGGAGTCCCAAAACGTTTCAAAGGAATTTCAAGACAGTTGGCCAAGCAACATTGGAGAAGCCATATTTTGTTGTTTGGCCAAACACACACACACACACACACACACACACACACACACACACGCACACACACACACACACACTCACACACTCACACACACACACACACACGCACGCACGCACTCACTCACACACACACACACACACACACACACTCTACAGGAATGTAGAAAAAAATCAGAAGACTTTTGCGCAATCCTGTCTAGGTATGGACTAAGTTATAATTATGCTCCAATGTCCAGATTTGGAACTTGCATTTTTAACCATTTGAAAGGCAAATTTAGATATCGGCTTAACCTTTGGTAAATGTGGTTTGCTAGCCCACGGTTAATAATAAACTATAACAGGAAAGAATGTCATGGTGTCTTTTTCGGTGTTGTTAATTTGTGGTCGAGTAACTTTGCCGACAACATACATAATGGCCTATATCTTCGTAATTTAAAAATAATGACTCGAGAAATGTGTGCCTAAGGTCTTTGAAATTGCAAACTGTGATGATGGTCTTAAAGAAAAGAGGCCCTTCTGACAGGAAGAGTACTATCAGTATGTACCGGTGCGTATCTCACCTTCTTTTTTTTACCAAGTAACGCAGATACATTATATTTCC
Organism: Hermodice carunculata; assembly: GCA_964020975.1. Classification (NCBI taxonomy): domain Eukaryota; kingdom Metazoa; phylum Annelida; class Polychaeta; order Eunicida; family Amphinomidae; genus Hermodice; species Hermodice carunculata. The sequence goes on from OZ026626.1 coordinate 29,151,705, forward strand.
ATCCACATGTCTCGGTAAAAGCCCCAGTTTTGTGAAATCTTGTGTTCGCTAGAGGTTTGCACCTGTTTTGATGTATCTTCTGTGTATACAATAAAATGTGCATTTGGGATGGAACATATTATTACTTTACTCTATCTAACAATTTGTTTATGGCCTTAAGTTAGAAGGGAATAGTTTAAAGAGGGCATCAAAGAAAATATTGATAAAACGCAGCAGGAAATATTGACATATTTTTGGAAGCCAGCCATTGACCTTCGGGACGTTATTTGCGCTGTCATTTCCGATAGTTTTCTCACAATTGCTGAGCCCGATATGTAAAACTAGTGTGGTCATTCAGTTGCGACATTGTTGGTCATGGAAGTTTATTAGCATGATTTTAGTTTTCCTTAAATCACAAGGAAATCATGTGCTTAATTGGTTATATGCAGTTTGGTACCAGTTAAATAATTATGTTATTCATGGTATTGAGCATTTGCTTTGAGATCACGTTGCATTGTGTTTTTATTACCAAGTATATAATTGAGAATTAATTTAAGTAGTGTTGTGTTATCAGCGTGTATTACTGAGTCGAATTTATTGGAAACGGCGTGAAGATCGTTAATATTGCTAAACAAAGTCGACTTAGAAGTGAACCCTGGGACAATAATGTAGTAATAGATCGAATGTTTGTGCTTGTACCTTAACTGTACATTTTTATGTCCCTTTTCGAGCCATTTCAATGGGAAATTATTACCTCGAAATTATTTTCAAACAGTTTGCAAAATACAATAATACAGGAAGTTTTTGCACAGTTCTTGCATTACCCTTGAATGGGATTTGGCCATTATTTTCGTTCATTCTGCTCTGAAATGTTTCTTTCCATGATGTGCAAAGAAGTGTATTTTGTTCATGTAACTAAGATTTTCCGGTATTTTCATATTGTGTGGTCTGTTATTAACCTGCTGAAGAATAACCATAACAAAATGCTATTAAACCACATCGCAATGACTATAGGCGGTACATGCCAAGCATGACTTACAGACAGAAATTCTTTGTTGTCAGACCATGGTAATTGCCGGTGTTTGGACAGTGCCTCCAAAGATGGAACAATACAAGCACATGTTGCCTATAGCCATAAAACGTGCCCACGTGCTCCCAAAAGCTTTAACTTGAATAAAAAATTTCAAAACCTTAGACTATGAGATCCTGTAATATTGACATGATTCAAAACAGAAAAATAAATTGACATTGGGATAGATGCATAGATTGATGGATACAGATGAAGAGAGATAAACAGACATCAGATAAAAGGAAATTCCATGGTATGGTTTCATTTGAAACGTGAAGTCTGGTATTATTGCAGATTTCTCGGTGGCCGACTTTGAAGAAATCAGAAGCGGCTATCCAGCGAAACTTAAGCATGGCTCCCCCAGCTTGGCCAGACTATCATTTGATAAGAATACAGGTAAATATACTCCTGAGGATGAATAGTTAACGGTCTAACTAGCTTTACATAAGGTTCTACGAATATGATCTTCTGGGAATAATGATACATTATAAAGTTGCGAGGCATAGACCCTAAAGTCTATTTACAGTCCCGAACATAGCAGCAAACAGCTTGACCTAAAATTGAAATAATGCTAATAATGTGATCTGCCCGGCATTGTCGTGCAAAAAGAGTTTAAAGGAACTGCTGCCTTCAGCTACACAATGGGTTGATTTGTCTCTAGCTGAATACCTTTGAAATGATCTCAGTTACCAATTTAGCGACGAGTATACGTTTTCCAATATACGTTTTCACCATATCTTTTCTTAGGGACAAGAAATAAAATTTGAGGGTAAAGTGGTTACATCTGAATGTTTTGGAAAAAAATAAAGTGCAGTCAATGAAAAATAATTCAAAGGTTGAGAGGACCAGTTTAAAACCACCAGTTGCCTTTTATATGTGACAGCCTGTCTTAAGTCAGGAGTGAAGTTTGTATCCTCGCATTGGTACTGGGAGATTAATGTTGATGTTTTAGTAACTCTTGTATCTCTTTGCTGACATTGTTGGTTGACATTTTTTTAATACAGGTGGTGTTTTTTGAACTATATGATTGCAGGGTGAGAACCGTGTTTTGTACATTAGGTTAACTCTTCACACATGTGGAAATATCATAATATCTCATCAGAAATGTTTTTTACCAACGGAACAAAAAGAGTGAGGACAAATAAGCAAAGTACTTTTAGGAACAAAATAGGGTTTTTTTTACTGCCCATCTTTGAATCCTTTCATTCAAATGCACAAACACAGAGGCTCCCTGTTTTTATCAAAAGAAATGACGTGTTGTTTCCTGCATTAGTCGACAAAAGTCTATCAAGAGCATGTAAATTTCCAAAACATTCTGCGCATTGAAGCCTTTGACGCTCATGAAACTGATGCATATTTTTTCGCTTGATCCGATTGTTCACATAGTTGTTTGTCATTTGCATAGCCACCATTTGCCAGTGAAGCATAGGTCGCCAAACCACCTGGTACAGCACCAAGTAAAAACCTCCATGCTAGTAGGGTTTGTGTGTGCATTGAAAGTGGTCTGTTATGCTACAGGTTCCTTTTGGTTTTTTAATGGGACACTCAGTTCCATCCACCAAGTGGCTTGTGTTGGAAGCTTTTATGTAACATCAGAGGAGCAAAATAAAAGGACCTGGTCACAGAAAAGGTCACACATCTATCTTGCCCAATCGAAATGTCATTTCATTTATACATTTTACCAAAAAAAATGTTACCGATGATTCTTAGGTATGAAACCCCCCAGTTTAGCTGAAACTACTCTCATACATGCAAAACTTCATTACTGTTAAGAACAGTTGGTCCACTTTTGTCAGGCTAGGTTTGTTAGCATAGAAATATCAAAGATTATATAATACGGGACCCACTGTTACACCTTATACAGAAAAAAAATATGTAACTGCCCAGTCCTCTGTAAAAGAGGATACCCTAATGGTTAACATGTTTTGCACGTTAACCTATAGTGACTGCTACTAACCTAGATTGCAAAATGTCTGCAGATGTAACATATCTTAAAAATGAAGTGCAATACTGAAAAGGAAATGTCCTTTTTGAATCAGCAGAACCACTAACAGGAACTTCCCAAATGTTTTCACGTCTAGTCGTTCATCTTTTATGCATTCATTTTTCCAAGTTATGGATTAAATTGTCACATACGCTTTACTTGCTTCCTTATCTGAAACTGTTGAAGGGGAACAATCGTTCAATTCATTCCAGTGGCCAAGTATTTTACACAGCTGCGGTTCGCTATGTTGGTTTCCGACCATCAAACGGGGAACCAGACAGCATTATGAAAACTGGAAATCCCTGCAAAAGAAAGGGCCAAACCGTATTGGGTATACATATGTTTCATGGGACTATTCACTGCATATATATATATATATATATATATATATATATATATATATATACATATATATTTATTTCTGAAAATTACATCTGTTGGCGCTAATATTGGTTGCCTTTATTAAGGCAGCCAAATTTATTTTTAGTACAAAAGAATTCTACTGTATACTGCTCTGCTTGACCAAAGGAACTTGTTGTGTTTCTGGTGCTTGTGTCTTCTGCTTGGGTTGATCAATTTTGTAGTTGTCCTGCAAAAAAAAGTTACTATGATTAAGATAAAACTGCTTTTACAATACCCAATTAAAACTTTCATGATAATGAAAAATAAAATACATGCCCTGTGTTAAGTACTATGTACGTTTTCTTGGGCTTCGAATATCTATCCTAAGTGCCTGGAGATAAATTATATGGTTTATTCTGTATAAGTCAATTTTGCTGCACTGCGCACTCTCCATCAGTTTTTGAAAAAAACTATAGAATGTTAACTCCACTGATCTCTGCGGCAAAGAAAGTTGTGAGTCTGCATATATGTCTTTTGTGCGCTACTGTGCATGATTTATGACAATCAGCAATATAAATCTGTAAAGAACATGAAACGAAAATGGAAGAAATATCCTTGACTATTCATCCTGTTACTTGTTTCCCTGTACAACTGTATCAACATTACTCGTTTGCAGGCAATTATGAAGCAAAACTACGGTTTATCATATTTGATTAACCCCTCTGTTGCCAGTTGCCAAAACCCTATCACTTGGAGCATATTGGGTTGCATTTGAAAAATAGGGAAAACAAATTCATATTAGCCGTGAATTTGAGTAACATCAATATTTCAACCATACGCTTGCAGGTGCGAATCCCTAGGTGGACCAATCTATGATACATCACATCATATTCTTTATTACAGGCACCTGCGCCAGTGTTATTCACGTGCACAGACCTTATCTTCAAATTGACCTGCAGGAATTATATGTGGTAGTATCCATCATACTGCATACTGGCATATGTGAGTATATGGCACCATTGTTTGTATAGTTTTGACGCTAAAATGTATTGAAGAAAAAATGGAAAGATACATAGATAAAAGGGTCACTGGTTCCTTGGATATTTATACAAAACACACCAGGTTCAACCACTAAATGTTAAACGTTGTATAGGTCAAGCATTGTGATAATGAAACTTTCTGACTCTGCAAGATCTGTCTACGAATCACGTTACCTGCTTTTAACCAGCAGACCAGTTGCAGCATGAAGCAGACCTCATTTTCAAGACCTCCCTGTCCGGCCTTAAGAGAGAATAATCGAAGACTGACTTTTAAGAGTACCTTTAAGGGAGAGACGAATTTCATGAGTACGACCACTTCGAGGGCGAGGTTGATATGATGGTTACCTAATATTAAACAAAATTATCTGAGAACGTTTCCAGCATATTTCTTGCCAATACCATAGGACTATATATATATATATATATATATATATATATATATATATATATATATATATATATATATGTGTGTGTGTGTGTGTGTGTGTGTGTGTGTGTGTGTGTGTGTGTGTGCATTTTAATTCAAATTTGATTGTGTGTGTTTCCACATTTTTGCATCAGTATAGCCTGTTGACTGCATTTGGCAATAAATTATTCATCCTGTACAAATATCTAGGTAGTAAATTTGTGATTTGCACTGTTCAATGAACTCGCGGTCGTGTGTTTTCCACCTTTCTACACCAGTGTAACCTACTGACAGTATCTGGCAATGAAACAGTTTACTCTGTCCACATGTCTGTGTATTTTAAAGCTCATTCTACGTGAATGGGTAAATAAAAAGAACATTGTACGCTGGAAAACTAAGTTGATGTCAACTTCATTTCCAGTTTTGAAAAGTGAAATTATTAAGATGGGTCTACATACATTCCAAGCTCAAGATTGCTTATGCTATTTAAAAAATATATGTATTAAAGAATTTCCTCCCATAACAAAGCAACAATCTGGACAAAATAGAATAGGAACTGGCCCAACAATACGAGTCAAAAGCCAGATGTTAATATAGTTGTAACCAATGGGGAAATCTATAACTCTGAATGAAGATTGCACCACCAAAAGGCTGTCTATGGGAAGACATACAGAAACAAGGCAAGAATCACGCGAAACAGACAAGTGAAAAAGGGTGATTTTAATTGAAAAGCTGCATGATTTTGTCCAAAAAAAAAAACAAAAAAAACAAAAACAATTTAGATGGTCTCTTTTATAAACAGCATGTTATATAAATTTGGTATGTCATGCATGAAGACAAGCTCACAATGGTTGCACTCAAAGGTTCACAAGAGCGAGGCTTCATGGATGCCTGCTGCATGGTATAGACCTCTGACATGAACAAGAGTTCCATCTGCCGACAGGGAGACCTTGCCCGCTTTCAAGGCACTTTTAAGCAGGATTTTGGTCAAATTAGACTCTGTTGCACCCCAGAGGTGTTGATTATGCAACACCAGTTGGCATGCCACTCATACATGTAGAGCTATTGAAATACAATGCAGATAATTGGGAAGCAAATTCAATGATCTAATGTTATTATCACTTCATTGCTAAACATTAAAAATGTAGCGAAGCATATGTACCAAATGGAACACATAGGGAGGCAAATACTGGTCTCTTGTGTTGACCCCTTGAAATATCAATGTGGAAGGCCCAGGGTACATAACTAAGCGATATAAAAGTTTCAAGCCCAAAGTAAAATGATAAATGTGTCATTTATTGCCAAATAGCATATTCAGGCACGCTAGAATTTAGGTGGCAATGATATGGAACCTCAGCATATGACTATAGAACACCATGTCTAGGTATTATCAAACAGACAATCGACCCAACACAAGGTCAAATGTGAAATAGTCCTTTAATAATCTCCTTATTTTGAATTCATAAAATATCAGACACAGGCACTAAAAGTAACGGGTAGAACCACATGGACCGTTATGCTTCATGTACAAAGGTGACCCTGTACTGACTGTATGGGATTGCTGATTAACAAGCAAAATGGTGTTTTCCTGATAAACAATTTTAAACCTATGAAATAGCATATTCCATTCAATCTGTGCACAACAAATATTGTTCGTGAGTGCGGCTTAGATTGGGGTACGTTTGTCTAGACAAAGAAATAAACTTTGCTTGAAACGTAACTTCAGCTGAGAACTTTGCAGTACTGAAATCTCACAAATATAACATATGGGTGACATATCTCTATTGAAACGTTCATATTTCTAATACAAAGGACATTCGGGTGGGACCTAATATATCTCCAGTAAAACGTTGTTATTTTCTAATACAAGGACATTTGGTTGGGACTTGCTGTTCATGCATCTTTTAATAATGGAAGCAAATTACCCCTAACATGACCACTTCTGCAATTAAAATGAAACAAAAATTCAAACTTAGAAGGTATAATTGTTCAACTCTTACATATCATTACGTTATCTTGTTTAGTTGAACTCACTTAGTATCTGTTAGGTTTTAAATAGTGTTAAGGTGCTATTTGCTGGCGATCCATGATTATAATGTTACCTGATGACACTTATATTCGCAGTTTGTATTTTTTTCCTGTTTTGTGTGATACGATAAAGATCAATTCTTCAAAATAATTATTTGTAAATTACAGTAAGAGACAACAATAGAATAGAGCTTTTTTAACAAAATTTTATCACAGTTTTAATGAAGGTGTTTTGCTGTAATGACGATGTTTCAGGACATTAACGTGACCTGATCAGTGCTCAATATGGCCTGTCGAATATCCCCAACCTGAGTCTTCAAATAAAGTTATACCCTGCATTTAATTTTAATCCAACTAATGGGGTTTTTCGATAGAGTCACTGAACTCACTTATTCTGTACCCAATTAACAATGGGAGTTAGCCCAATATTGGTCCAATGCTGGACCATCCATGCCAACGTTGTGCCAACCTTTAATACTAGCTGGGTAGCAAATTGCTTGAGCTTGAGGCACTCCCTACCACATCAAATGATTGCATACACGCACGTGTGTAATTAGGATCTGTAGCTTAGTTGTAACATGATGCGACTTGGGTGCCTTCATCTTTCAGAGAAAATGAACACACATTTCCAGCAGAAGTCGACAGTCCAAAAAAAATCTTCCTGCCTCTTAATAATCATAGGAATGTCCATCAGTGAAGCAAGTACCAGGATGCATGAACAAAATGATATCTTGGTGTTGGATTTGTGGCCTATGTTTTTTTTTTTTTTAATTTAGAAGTAGTCTGATGATAGTTATGTTCGTAAAAGCCGGTGTGATTTCGTTTGAAAGCCAGATTGATATGTGACATGGGGTTGGCACTATCAACATTATAGCAAATTCCAGAAAAAAAGTGGCAAATAGAAAAATACAATAGTAATGACGTCCCATTACATTAAAGGTTTACTTCGTTTAGCCTCCAAACTGCAATGTCCTTCATGCACAGCCTTTAAATGTTGAAGCCTGAATGCCTAATTATAAACTATTCACCATAGGTCGAGGTCCATCAAGCATGAGTTTTTTGACAAATAATGTAAGCAAAACCTCTGGGGTATATACTTCTCTTCAGTAAAACACAGTTTATATTGCACAGCCTTCAGGGCACTTTATTTCATCATATACGCACTAACGATACTTAGGGCTGTACTGTATCCTGGTTGTCAGTCTGTTCTTGGAAGCAAACTGTCCCACGATCCACATGCCACATAAAACTGAAATTAATCACAACTCGTTCCTCTTACTATTTATTTACTTATAACCGTTTTGTTAACTTGAGGTCTCTTTTTATTTTTGGCAGAAGAAATGAAATTTGTGTTTTGGGTGGTTAGGCCTATACATTTTGGAAAAAGAACTAGTGTCTGCAGTTAATGATGAATATTTCTAAGGTTGAGAGGACCGGTTTAAAACCACCAGTTGCCTTTTATGGGTGACTGCCTGTCTCAAGTCAGGAGTGAAATTTCTTTCTTTACATTGGTATTGGAAAAGAAATGTTGATGCTTTGGCAATTCTGAAATCTCTTTGCCGTCATTGTTGGGTTTGGAATCAATGAATATGGATCATGTGTTTCTGTACTATTTGAAGTACATTTAAGGTCACAGGACCCATCCGTGCTCGAAGTTGGGATAATTGAGCCTATCCATTTTGTTCGCAGAGACTCTTCCACATCTTTCAACTTCCAGCCGAGTGATTAGAGGAACAGCAACCTTACACAAGTAAATGAAACCCTCAGCGTCTTCTTATTGCTATAATATTTCACAAATATTTAGCGTCATATCCCAGTTTAGAAGGCGCCCTATGTAGTTTGATTATAAAAGAGTGAAATACTAGGGACATTATTACTTTTTTTTTTTTTGGATATTCTATGGCGTCCACTGCGGTTTCTGTGCTTTAAGGTGCGGGTCCGGATAGCAGATGACACATGTTTAGTAAAATGAGGATAGGGAAGTGTGCCTGTTCTTTATGGAATTATTAGTTAATTAATAATAGATTTCAATGTTTCAGCACCATCCTGTCGTCAGATTACCCAGTTGATGTTGGCGGACATACACGTAGGCCTTCATCCAAATGACTTTTCTGACAGAAGTGCTTCACTGTGTGTAAGGAATGTGTCAGATACCGCGCTGTTTAAATTGATAGTCAGGTATGTATACGAAACTACCCTGGCATACTGTAGCGATCTCTAATTCCAAATGATATTATCATCTTATACTTTAAAAAAAAAATTCGTTTGTCAAACAAAGCGACCTCATGTGCATCTGTGATGTTCCTTAATTTTCAATTCTACAAGATTTTCTGTCTAGGGTACAATAAGATATGCATCTTTACCCAAATTGCACACTACAGAGTAGGATACACGACAGCAGTTTGATTAAACTATATTGCTTCTCACGTTTTGCCGGTAGTGTCGGTATGTTATAAGCTGCATACACTCTTTTTAAAACAACTGACAAAAAAGCACTCAAACAGGTGTCATATGCTATAACGGTGTTTATTTTGGTAATGATAAGAAGGATCGCCAGTCTGAATTCTTAAGATGAACAGTTTGCTGTTAAAATGTTAAAATGTATGTCATTTTGAAGATTCCATCTTAACACAGACGATGGGTATACCAAAGGGTACCAATTGTACACATCCATCGGCCAATTCTTTTTTTTTTTTTTTTTTTTTTTTTTTTTTTTTGTTTTGCTTGTTTTTTTTTTGTTTTGTTTTTTGTTTTGTTTTGTTTTTGTTTTGTTTTGTTTTGTTTGTTTTTGTTTTTGTTTTGTTTTTTTGTTTTGTTTTGTTTTGATTTGTTTGGTTTTGTTTTTGTTTGTTTTGTTTTTTTTTGTTTTTGTTTTTGTTTTGTTTTTTTTTTTGGTTTTGTTTTGTTTTGTTTTGTTTCTTTTTGTTTTTGTTTTGTTTTTGTTTTGTTTTGTGGTTTTTTTATTGTTTTTTTCATTTATATATATCTTTTGTAAAGCTCTCAAATGAGATGATAAATCTGTTTCGTTCATATTTAGGTATTTAGGTATCTTGATTGCCTATTCAGCATCAATAATAAGCACTTTCTAGAATATATTTCACAAATATACCATCATGATTTTGAATTAAACGAAACAGTAGAAATTAACATTGAATGTTTATTTCTACTTAATGAGGTATAATACAAAAAAAATCGAAGTTTCAGTTGTACCTACCAAATTGATCTCATATGCCTAGTAACATTCTACTCGTGCCAGCTCATGAATGCCATGGTTCACAAGTTTGGTCTTCAATTTCTCACTCCTATACTCTGCATTTGGGAAACCATTCATCTCCAGCTCCTGAATGTAGAGAAGGCACAATGGTGCAAGCTGCACAAACTTGTTCTGCCCAAGCACTACATCACGAACAAAATGAAGCACAGCATTGAAAGCCTCTAGGCTTATAGTTTGGGCTTTGTTATGTAGATGGTTGGTGTACTTGCAATTAAATGATCTGGAACAGGACCGATGGAAATTGGCCTCCCTAGGAATCAGGTCCCCTCCTTGTACCATGCCATGCAGAGAAGCTAGGCCAGGTTCTAAGGCTCTGGACTCAATCTGCTTCCATGTTTGTTCCTTCAAACCTCCATCCACATCTTTGAATACTGGGTACTTAATACAACGTTCAGTTATTCCAGACACTTTCACTTCGAGTTTTCCACAAAAGATACATTCTGGAGTGAATGGCCTCAGGACAGAGGATGAAGGTTGTTTATGAGGTGAGCGTAATGTTCAGGCATCACCAGAAGTAGTGGTGCAATTCAAACGTTTCAGGTTTTTAGTAAAGTTTTGGTAGCAGCCTCGATAATAACCTACTCTATCTAAATCTGCACTAGAAAGACTGCCTGAAATGCGCTTACAGACATCCTCCATACGATAAGGTGAGTCTGGAGGCTCAGCAATACGTCTGTCACAAATACTATGTAGCTTAGTCAACTTTTCAGTGGCAGACCCCTTGGGTTGACTCAGTGGGGTGAAATCTAGGTGCTCAATACCTGTCACATGCAAGATGCAAATTACAGAAGGGAGGGAGGGCTTTGGTATCTGTGGTATCTCTGACCCACCACTGCTGCTGGTATCACTTTTGTGTATCTTTGACTTGGGCATCATTAACCACCACCACCATTATATATATGTTACCTGTACTTTATGGTCACCACCACAAAGCAAATGCAGTTCTAGCTACTTCTACAAAAAGCACAGGAAAAATACAGAGTGCAATAGTCAATAGATCATGCAATGGAAAGACATTCCCAATACATATAAACATATATATATATATATATATATATATATATATATATATATATATATATATATATATTTATCTCATGTTTTGGTCGATTTCAGTACCATAACAGACTTTGATATATGCCATATCGGCTAGACCTTGGTAAAACACAGGAAGGGTGCTATGTGCACAATGTTATAGAACTCTTCCGGGAGTACCTATAACCGGAAGAGTTCTATATCTAGACCGGAAATGATTTAGGCCTAGTTCAAAACGCAGCGTCTGCTAGGCCTTCGTTGTCTTCAAGTCGCTAAATCAGGCTTCAATGGTGTTATTTGAACTTAATCGACACAAACATGAGATAAATAAATTATAGTATACTTTGTTGGCGATATGAAGTATATGGACTCACACAGGATACCATATAGCAGAACTCATTCGCTTCGCTCACTCGTTCTGCTATATGGCATCCAGTGCTCGTCCATATACGCCATATCGCCAACAAAGTATACTATAATCTATAATATATATATATATATATATATATATATGCAGATATACAGCGATACATATACATGTATACTTGCATACATAAAAGTAAACACGCATGTATGCCTAAAAAGCAAGTTACTGTTGCCCTCTCTAGTTAAAGAGGAAATGGAGGTCCCCTTGCCGGATTTTGCCAACATTTCCAAAATATTTCACATTTTGTTTAGTTTAAATGTATTAAGCTTGTTCAAATCATAAAGGTTACCACCTGTATCAACTCTCCATGGCAAGGTTACACAGAAAAATGGGTTCATTTGTCTCTATACAATGTCTCATTCAAAAGTTATGATTAAGATCTACTTTCATCGAAAATCCAATATGGCCACCAAAAATGGCCGCCAAAGAGACTCATGGGACAAAATTTCGACTTGGGAACATAAAAAATCGTTAACTAGACATCTTGAGGGTTAAGAATATGTAAGGGTAAAAAAAATGTATCAATAGGATGCATGGGGCCCCCCTCTTCCTGCCCAACTATGTAGGAGGCAAGGTATTTCCTAAAGTTTAAAGTTGCTAATATCAAATGATTAAAAGGCAATACTAACTTTCGTTGGTACCTGTCTCAAGGCAGGAGAGACATGTTTTTCTTAATATGTTACGATGCCCAATTTTTGATTATTACCATAACTCAACAAAGAATGACAACAATGATATAACTTTAACAATAGCAATATATTAACAATCAAAATCCGCTCAAAGTAATTACACTTATCTTTACTGGTATTTCAATAGTCAAACAGTCTGATGTAAATCAAAATCCTGGTGAAATTATCCACTGGTACTGTCCCACAGTTCCAAGTCCCATAACAGGTGTCAAATGATGTGGTACAGATCCCACACAGGTACAGTTTGGGTCCAATCTGGTACTGAAAGATGCAGTGCTGATCCAATCCCCCATAGATATGGCTTGGTTCCAAAGTGGTACAATATAACAGTCCACTCAAAGTGTAAATGGGTAGCACCAAATATACAAGTCCACTCAAGACACTGTTCGCACCCCCACAGGTACAATGAAAACAATGGCTCACAGTCCCAACGGCTTGATGACAACACAAAGCTTCTGTCAGATCCTTCAGAATTCTTTCTTCTTCTCTGCTCTCTCCTGTTTTCCTCTGCTGTTCTTCTGTCTCAGGAAATATCTGGTTTATATGGACACAGAGAAATATCACCACTGTTCCAGTGTTTTCCAAGTAGCCACACATCAGAGTGCAATTTGAAATATTCCTGGATCACCGCACAAGGATGTAGGACAGCATTCTAGCTGATTCCACCTGTTTTCAAATTACATGTGAATCACCAACAGGTCAACTCAGTGACCCTGCACACACTGAATGAATACAGTAGCCTGCCCAAATGAATACAAACAGCCACACACAAGTTCATGACATCATACTGCATTTCGTTTTTGTTGAATTATATTTAAAAATATCATAAAGTTGTTGCCATATCTATATTGAATTTCTGGAGTTTGAACTGGCTTCTATTGATGACCGAATGTTTAAATCAGGCATAGTTTTTGTTTACTCGGATTGTCGGTGCAGTTTCTCTATCAATGAGGAGAACTCTTGTCCACTTCTATTTTTATCACATTCATTATCTTTACATTGTCAGTATGGCATCTTATTCTCTTTCGATGTTCCATAAATAACGTTTTACTTGAAGGCTATTCAAGTTTTGCAGTTGTATCTGGTGATGTTCTTGTTGAAGGGTTTCTCAAGCTTTGGATGAATTTTGACTTGGACTGATTTTTACGTGTGGTATTGATATGTAATACTCTCTCCAACACTATGTCTAAAATGTTTCGTATTTTCTCTGGCCTATGTGGATTTGTGGCAAGTAATGGTATTATGAAGATGGTGTGTGTCATTATTATTATTATTATTATTATTATTATTATTATTATTATTATTATTATTATTATTATTATTATTATTATTATTATTATTATTATTATTATTATTATTATTATGAGGTCCATCCATAATTCATAATTGGGCGTCTTTTAAACGTTTGTTTTACTGTGTTAAATATTATTTGTTTAGATACATTTGCAGCAATTTATTTCACGTAGTATGATTTTGATGTATTTGTGTTTGTGTTTTCCCCATTCGCAGTGGCCTTTTGATAAAGCATTATCACTGTGAGCTTGTAGTCTCCGTCTCATTAGGTGGGGGGGGGTGGGGGGTCGACTTGATAACTTATGTTTATGGGTCCTGTGTTGATCCAGGCCGCCTGGGCGGGGGGAACTTAGCATGCTTCATACCTTAACTGGGATGGCGGGCACACTCCAGTCACTCAGTCTCAAGTGTGCTCCTTGGAATTTTTCTGTATGTCTCTTACCCGAGGTTGAATGTTGAATAAAAACAATAATAGTAAAAGTGGCTAGTAACTCAAATGTAATGTAACTTGTAGATGACTCAAATTATTTGGTGATTTGAAATGACTAGAAACTGATCTATCACACACCACCTTATGATAATATCGAAACACTTAAAATAGATGTTTACGATATGTAAAATTTTGAATTGTATGCATTTTCGCTTCTTTCCTAGGTTTCCAAATCAAGTTTCCTCACGTGGTATAAATGTTAAAACTATAGAGACTTGCAATGCATTGTGAACATTTAAATATTAGATACAATGTAACTCGTGTTGTAAAACAGCGTTAATCAAATATTTGACTCCGATTCGGAGTCATTTTCACTTAAAAGGACTACGACAATGCTTCTTGTGACATGTGTATGAATATTGAGAAGGGTGAACATGATTCTGTTGCTCGGGACCGAAGTGCTGGTTGATGATGATGATGATGATGATGATGATGATGATGATGATGATGATGATGATGATGATGATGATGATGATGATCATCATCATCATCATCATCATCATCATCATCATCATCATCATCATCATCATCATCATCATCATCATCCAATGAATAGAGGTTAACGTATGTCATTCTGTCCTTACACTGTTTTTCTTCTGAAACAAATAAAATCATATGGATGCCCCACGTGACGCGTCGTAAAGATTTCCTGCATCAGATATCTACTTCTTCACAGGCACGGACGATATCATGTGACCATAATGTATTGTCATATTCAGGTGTACTCAGCCGGTTCTTGGAAGGTATATAACAGTGGAAAATAATGCTCATATCAAATATGATTTCGATGGACGCCTGCTTGCCAGATGGACGGACTGCTTTCTCTTCTGTGAGAATAAGGTTTATGTCAAACGTATGTACACAAGTGGCTTGAGTTTGTTGTGTAAGGCACTGGTTTTTATTTTGTAGAAAATTAGATTAACGATCATAAAAATATGGGTGATCAATTAAAGCAGACTTTTTCCAAAATGGCTTCGGTCAGACACTGCCATGTGCGCTTATTAAAGCTTTATATGACCTTGTTTTCATAAAATTTATGATAATTGTTACTGTCACATCCTAAAAATCTTTAATTTTACTGCAATACTTTAGGGCCAACATTGGCCAGTCAACTGGGTGCTTAATTTGTTTCAAATTTCTTTTTACTGTCTAGGACTTGCATGTGGACAAAAGTTACAACTGGAATCTACGTCAATCACCACATCCAGTGGAGGCGCTAAAATATCCGGCAGAAAATTCGGTTTGTTCGGCGATCAATCATGGTGCGCAAGACTTACAGATGCACGTCCATTTATTCAAGTGAGTATTCGCTCATGGAATTATCAATTTTAATTTTGTAGCAAAATTGTCTTTTAAAATTTCAATTTTATATCACGGATCCATGCGTGACTATAGACAAATATGTTCGGTGTTTAAGCGGTTTGACTTTGACAAATCAATTGGCGATTGTTGGCAATGGTTAAGCTAAATCAAATTATATATACGCTGTTCTAACAGAGGATAGGGCTTGTCTTGAGCATGGAAGCATAAAGCGAATTTTCCGAAATGATTTTATGTGTTCAAATTAATAATAAACCATGGAGAAAGGCATACGTTTTTTGTGTTTGATCGTTTACCCTTAATGATTTCGGATTACAAAGAAAAAGACATATATCATATTCTTAAATATTATAAGGTATTGACGAAGTTGTGTTTATATTGATGGACACATTTGGATATATATTAACATTATTATATGGGCAGTAACACAGGTCATGTTCACTTGGTTCGTTATGTAGGCAAATAGATGAGTGAAAGAATCGAAACACCAAGCACTTCAAATTTATTTTAAAAGACACAAAATTAGATGAACATTACTGCTGTATGACATGTATGTCGTAGCATGCTTGATTCCAAAGGGTTTTCATATTTTTAATGTTTCTGTAGGTGCGTTTTACGAGGGAACATAGACTGAATGGTCTGTCAACGCAGGGAGATATGAATGACCCAACTAAAATAGTGCGTTCTTTCAAATTGTCGTATGGTTTTCTTGAGGAATATTTAATGGATTATGGAGATGTACCCAATCAAGTGAAAGTAAATTTCCGTTATTTAAGTCTCTTTTTTGTGGATGATTTAAAGCTTTTCCTTCATAGATAGTGCAAAACACACAAACTGTTCGAAGATAAACTTGTGGAAATACATAGAAAGTCATCATATGTAAAATAAAGTGTTCAAAAATTAATGCATAAGCAACAGTATCAGTTTAAGACATTCGTGTCTATTCATTTGATCATTTAAGGCCAAATATTTATATATATATATATATATGTGTGTGTGTGTGTGTGTTTGTGTGTGTGTGCTAGTGTGTGTTTGTATGAAAATGCGTACCCAAAGAAATCTCTTATGTTTTTTTTTTTTTTTTTTAATCTAATGACCAGCTTTCCGAAGAAGTTTATGTTGCAAAAACATTTTATATATGCAAGCAAAACTATAATTTGAATCTCAATACCAGATTTGCAACTTCCCAGGTGAAGAGGTGATCATATATATATATATATATATATATATATATATATATATATATATATATATATATATATATATATATATATATATATATATATATATATATATACATATATATATATATATATATATATATATATATATATATATATATATATATATATATTGCAAAAATGTGAAGTTTAGCAATAATAGAGAACTTGAAGTGCATATTAGAGTTTTGTGGATGTGTGTACAAAATATGTTGCCGGAGACATATTTGACACTGGAACGTTCTCTTTGCAACCACTAGACGTACACTGGTTTACTTGTTTGTATACCGTACGTTTCAGGTGTTCACAAAAATGAAAGATGGCAACACTCCAGAGCTGCACTGGTTCATCCACGACATCATCGCCCATGTCATACGTATCCATGTTCTCAGTTTTGTGGAGTCACCGTGTTTGCGCTTCCAAATACTTCATTGCCGTCCTAAAGTGCGTGTTCATGGTAATTATTGTAATTATTTATGTCTTTGTGGTTTTGAGATTGATATGATTGTCTGCATAAGATTAAACACCATGCATGCATGCATGCAAGCAGACATGCATACACATATTTACATACATACAATACATACATACATACATACATAAATACATACATACATACATACATACATACATACATACATACATGCATACATACATACCATGTCCTTTGTGGTTCACAAACACTATTCTGACTTCTTTCAATAGTGCTGTTTAGAACCTGCGGTTTCGAACAGTTTTTTACGATAAACCTGATCATATGAACAACGTACGTTGATGATTAAGGAAGTCAAGAAAAGATTGTACATTTGCCAGTGATATTTCCCTCTTTATCGTCTCTCACATAAAGTACCCGAGTCAAGGACCCTTACTTGCATAGTGTACGCTATCGATGGGGCTACTCAGATAATGATCTGTCACTGGAAAAAACACGCAGAGGTAGAGTGGAAAGGTAAATTGCGAGGAAAATATGATGCTATAACAATATTTTCATTATTAGTGATTAATTACCGCATACATAAAATATATGCAATGCTACTTATTTCTAGTATTGACAGATCCACTGTAGCTTGGCGCACTTTGAAAACTCGGATAATGAGTGGGTATTAAAGGGCAGGTCTCTGAAAGTATAAACATGCTGCAAACAAAGCATGCTGCAAACAACGTTTTTGTTATCCCAGGCATAAGATTATAGATAAAAATAACAATAATGAGGTACTTTTTACACATATTCTTTGTAATGGGTTTTTTTGGTGCTTTTAAATATAGCACCATCGATGATGTCCTAGAAAATTCAAATCGGGAAGATTCACTTTGGTGATGTCACTGCATTAATACGTTTGTGAATCTGACATTAAACCTCGGCAGTTGCGGCCATTTTCATGCACGGAATATCGTTTTTGGCACCACTCTAATTTATACACATAGCTTATCATTTTTGTCACTGCCATACCTCGTCACTCTGTAAGAATCTGGTGTGGAAACAGCAACAAGATGAGCCATAGGCATAGCCTCCGAGTGGCATGGAACAAGTTTGCAGCTACTGGAAAGATGCCTCCAATTACATTTTACAACGTGCAATGCACTATTCGTGTTAAAGATTCGATGTTTTTCGGTGGTATGA
Source organism: Hermodice carunculata (assembly GCA_964020975.1). Lineage (NCBI taxonomy): Eukaryota > Metazoa > Annelida > Polychaeta > Eunicida > Amphinomidae > Hermodice > Hermodice carunculata. The sequence goes on from OZ026626.1 coordinate 29,169,922, forward strand.
TGAAGAATCATGGGTTTCGACACCACATTGACATTATTCCTGGTAGGCACAGCTAGCCTCTGTGTAGTTTGCCAGTGTCCCAGGACCCAAGAGAGGTTACTGTGCTTCTGCCACAGCGTTGACTCCGAAGTCCAGACGTCTACACGCCAGCACGTGAGTGGAGAAAGTTGGTAGGCTGGCAGCCGTGTACGTTTTGCAAGTCTAATTAATATACCAAGAAACGCAATATTTTGTTTGTAAAACGTTTGGAATTGTTAAACCTGCTAGCTCTTTATCAACATGAGACAATCGTTCATGGACATGATCTGTATGCATTTCCCACAGGGGTGCGGAATGTCCTTCCAAATGTGGCAGTTACTGCTTCCTCAGCTCTGACCTTTCGCAGGGCGGCACTTCCAGTCATTCGTGAACTTGTGTACCTCCATGATTGAAAATGTTACAAAGAGCGTTTGTTTTTAGCCTGCACTGAGCACATTAATTTTTTCCTTTTGTCATCGTTCTTGGCATTGGTGGTAAGGGATTATATGTGGGGATTACTCCACTAACTTTTCCATTTTTTTTCTGCACCAAATACCTGCACCACCGCCTTTCCTGGACAGCAGAACTGCTTATAAGCAGAGTACCTGAATCAAAAATATAGAATTCCTTGATTGTTTTACTGATTAGTCGTATATTAGGGCGAAACGTCAGTGGACTTTCTTACAATTTTGCAATAAAAACAACAGGGGTTCATTAAAAAATCCACAGATTGAAGTAGATTTTGGAAGTTTTGAATTAGCATTTTTGCAATTTTAAACTTAAGTACCGCTATGCACGGATAAATTTTACATTTTCTCAATAACAGGACAATTACCACTCCAGCTTGCTTAGAAGTATTTTAGTATTATTGTTAGGACTGACTGGTTCAAATACTTTTTCATAAAATGGATCTATGGAATTCTCTTCCAGAACTATATGTTGTGTCTGCTACCTCTCTGTGATCTAACAAGAAGAAACTGAGGTCCCTACTAAAAAGCAAAGCCCAAGAGGGATATATTCACTGCACTCTTTCTCAGCACACCTCCCTCCACATGAAAAAGTGGAAGCACGTTTTCTGTTTGTTTGTTTGTATTGTTTATTGTTTTTGGTTTTTTGTGGTTTTTTTTTTGTTTTTTTTGTTTTTGTTTTTGTTTTTGTTTCTGCTTTGTTTTGGTTTCTTTTGTACTTTATTTTTCTTTTTCACAGAAAAAAAAAATTGAGGCACTGAATAAGTTTGTTGCTTGTTTGGCTCTTTTATTAATCTGATTGTGATTAGTTAATGGTGTTAAAACATAATATTTCAGTTTTACAACATTTTAGGTCCTCCGGAACTTAAACTTACCTGCAAATGTGCCAGTGTGGCATTTACAATGCTAGTGGCTAATTTGCGACTTCACAAAAACCTCAGGAAACAAGACACCTCTGCACAATCTGTGCACATACATTGTATGTCCATAAGGTAGTTTAATGCAAACTGAAAACATTCAAACACAAGTACAAATAGTAAGTGTTACCTGCTGTATGCAACCACTCCGGTAAACAGCCGCATTGCTCTTTGTGTTCAATAGGCTCAGACATAGGAGACTGCATGGTATTTAAAAGAAACATTGCTAAATACCTAATCAAGCAGGATCTGATAAACACAGGTATCAAAATGGTCATCTGCCAGGTAAGATGTATCTGCCATAAACGATTCTGAGGCCTACATCCAGATATGAGCTCCAGGAGGCTGGCCGCATTATTTATGTTGGCCTTGTGGGGAGGACTACTTTGGGCAGCATCACAGGGTTTACTAGCACTGCTGCTGGGGCCGTGATAGGTTGCCTGAAGACTACCTGGACAGTATACAGTAAATGAGACTGCCCCATGAGTTCATCTCTAGATTGACCGATTGTACCAGTAATGTCAGGCAGCGGACAGTGCTTCCATACAGTATCTAAGTCATGACCAATAAACCTGTAAAGCAGGAACCCTCAGATGTTACAGTACATCATGTACACAAGGCACGGACATACGTACATGTGTATGCACTCGCATTTCACCTGGCTATACATGTGTATGCACTCAGGCTGGGTAGAGAGTATCACGGGCCCAGCACTGCTGAGAGGTTTCACTGTATGCAGTTAACTTCCTCCATCTGATGTAAGGAGGCTGGATTATATAATGCCACATGGCGAGAGCAGGACTCAATCTTGAAGATTCTCCTGATTCCAGTTTTAATGCTGCATTTAAACAATATTTGTCAACTATGGTTACCATGTTAGCAGATTGCAATACACCAGGATTGCTATGCTGCTACTGTAAAATGTGATTCCTAATCATTGTGTAACTTGTGAGTCAAGTCTGGGGAAAAAAAAAATGGAAAAACTGGAGCTATCTCCATGTATATCTAAAATTGTCTGTTTAATTATATTTACATTCGGAGTTTTTGTTAGCATTGAAAGAATAGGGACAAATTTTGTTTTCATCAGTCGATGGTAACATCATGTACAGCACGGCACGTGCCAGTGCCTACTTTGCTACGTAACAAGCGGCTGGCCACACCCATAGCTCCTCCCACTGATAAACAAAAGCTCCTTCGCAGTGGCTATCTAAACTTTCACGCACAAATATTCATGACAGATTTAACTCTAGTCTAGTATTAATGTGAATATGAATAAAAATACAAAAAATGAAGTCTGTCTGTGTAATTGTCATTGGCATGTAACAGCGTGCTTGTGGGTGGGCATTTTCTTCGTGACGTCGCGATAACGACGTCATGAAACATGCTTACCCACAAGCGCGCTGTTACATGCCAACGACAACAACAGAGACAGACTTCATTTTTTTAATACTTCCATTATGCTAGATTCAGTTTGTGCATCAAGATCGAATTCCATGCTGGTAAATAACGTATGACTAGCACCTGTTCAAACTGTAAGAAAAGACCAGTTACATGTCAAAATCTTTATGCAGTGTGAAGAAAATATTGTGCACAGTGAGGCAGCAAATGTAATTGTTACCGTCAGTCAAAGCCAGCTAAGTCAGTGGGATCAAGTAGAATGAAAAAAATCACTGAAGCGTCACCATTTGAACACACTTGGTAAAGATTCACCCAAGGTACGTACCTACCAAGTTAGAAGTGAATCAGTGGATTTTCAGAAGATATGATAGATGGAAGGATGACGGAAGGATGAAATATGGATCATCCTAGAAGCTCAGGTGCCTAACAAGTCAGCTGAACTCAAATATATATTTTTTAGGGATTATTTGCCCAAATAGTCGACCTGTGAAAAATTGGCTGAAGAGAGGGGCCTTTAAAGTGGCGCATACCCAGTGACAGTGTGGCATCGTCACCTCTGGCCCAGGTGACGGTACCCCTGGCCCAGGTGATGGTCAAGCTGTCTACTGATAATGATGCATGTGCAATAGTGCAAACATCTTATTCTTTACAACCAAAGGCTCCAGAAAAGACGAACGTGACATATAGTTTCAACTATATATAATTCATAATCTAATTAGTCAATGTTCGAACATAATTATAATATATTAGGCCTATGTTATCAGTTATGGCAGGCTTTGGCCGGGTATTGTCACTTGTGATAAAGCCGATGAAGCTGTCTCGTGGCCACAGCCGCTCATAATTTTGATAAATTGGTTGAAAGAGACAACGCTATACAATGCAACTGTTAACAGTGACATTTATCATCGGCTGGGCAACCCTGCACTCTCATCAGTCAGTGATTGAATAAGTATCAAAACTTACGCTTCAGTAACTAATTGTTGCTTCAAAGAACATGATGAAAGTTTCAATATGAAAACAAATAACATTACCACAGAAGGTTATCCTCTTTGCCCTCGGATGAGGATCATTGGCTGGATAGGCCGCCCCTGTCTGCTGACCTTTTGCTGGGGCTTCGGAACAGTGTTCAGTTCATTTTCTTCCTCTTCAACTTCTTCCACATAAAAAAAAATCCTAGTGCACTATGACATAGACCATGCAGTTGTCTGCCATGTTTTGCAAGAGAAATGAGTTCACCAAGCAACGTCAAACACCTCGCGGATTCGGATTTAGTGATTTTCATGAGAAATGGATAACAGCAGCTGCTTTTTCGAGACCTGCCCGTTCAGCTTCTCAGCAGTATATGTAGGTGTCTTTTTCAGGACGGATGGAATGTAACCTCGGATACATTTAGGAGTCTTGTTTCTTTCTGGAGCAGGAAGTGGTGGTTCATGTCTAAATCTGGCTTGGTAAAGCTAGGTAATTGGTGGAATTGAACACATTTGTCTGTATTGTCAGTGCTGGTGATAATATTGGTTTGTTTGTCACATTATATAACGGGCACGGAAGTGTTAACCAATATCACCCTTTGTAGTACACTGTCAGCATAAGAAGTCTTTTTGTAAGTGGTAAAACATGTTTCTGCTTTCCTAAAGATATTTGATCGGATTTCATTCACAGTTTGGGTATATATATATATATATATATATATATATATATATATATATATATATATATATATATATATATATATATATATATATATATATATATATATATATATATATATATATATATATATATATTAGGCACCTGTAACCACTTATTCCAAACGCCCACCCTTGAGTTGGTTTTGTTTTTGATTATTATTATTTTTTTTTGTTTTCGGATTTCATTTTGCGGATCAAATTGTACTTCACCTGGTCTGTCGAATCAGCTGGTTTGTAATTCTGCCAGGATATTTTTAACTGCCATCAAACCTACATTTGGTTATTAGACGGAGTTGTGATTGTTTTTCCTATTTTGTAATTAAATTTCTGTGTCTTCTGTTTTCGACTTCGTTTCTAATATCATGTTGAACCTTAGTAGAGATATACCTGGTGTAAAGGTCAAACAAGCTTGCTAATTGTTGTCTATGAGCTACATCATCATCACTTATGATCAAGATTGTTCGAACATTAGTCAAGGGGTTTGTGTTTTTTGTATTGTTTTTAATTACTTTACTGGTGGGTTAATCATACATTCATATTTATTACTATGTCAACCTAAGACAACATCAAGGGTAATTCATATCTTTTACTTCCCCTCGAATACGTTCAGCATGATTCACTTTAAACTTATTGGGGTGTAATTTAGTTGCGTCCTAATAGATTTCCTTGGCAGTCGTAGGCTCTAGCTGCTCTGGGTTATTTATCATTATTTGCTGTAGGAGGGGTTAAAAATGTCTTTCTTCTGCAAAGCTGCTTGGCCTATTTCTTTGAAAATAGGAAAATATACATTTGCAGATCCAGAAACCTCACCTTGTTCAGCAACTGAGCTATAAGTTGTATAAAAGGCTTTCTGTGCTTCGTTTCAACTTCCTACCTATAAGATTTGGATTACTGCAAACTCCATTGGAGTGCCTCTGAGCTGTATTTGCAGTGTGGGTTTTACTGCATACTGATACTAGCATTCCCTTTTGTTTCACGGATCCCTGTAGGCAATATCCATAAGGGAACATGCATCTGTTGGCGTTGCTAATGTAGGGATTTTTTTTTTTTTATTTTTCTTTTTTACTTTTCTTTTGTATGTGTGTGTGTGTGTGTGTGTGTATGTGTGTGTTTTGTTTGTTTGTTTGTTTGGTTTTGTTTTCTGTTGTTTCTCTCTTCTGTCCAGTTAAAGAAATACAAGTATATAGCAAAAGAAGTTACCTGGTCAATCGTAATTGACTGCTTTACTTCTTGTTGCAATATCTGCTTCTCAAAGGTCCTGGGAGACATATTGAGCATTTCAGCAGGATTGGTCTATTCGTAATGCTTCAATTTTAAAGGTATACACGCAAATGAATAAGAAAATTAAGAGACAATTATGTTCTATTTTCAACAGGCTTTCCAAACCTAAATAAAACAAGGCCAATATCTCCAGTGGCTGAAAACAAATTATACCATTAATTTACACCTTTGTCAGTTGCACGAAAAAACTAGTGCTCTTTCTGCAGCCTAATGAACATTTCCGGTGTTGTTCACAATAAATAACATCAATTCCACAGGGTAACCTGATTTCGTTGAATGCGTTTAATTTTGGATCGAGAATGAACTACAACAAGGTATTTCTCTGTGTGACAGAGCAGAATTTTTCCAAAAGCTCATGCTGTGGATGGAACTATTTATAATTCTACATATTTTCATATCATTTCCTTATGCTGCCTTTCCGCTTTCGAACAGCATCAAAGTAAGTCCATTTTCTTGGCACAACCGTCTTGTGAGTCAACCGAGCTTATAAAATGATCCTTCGTAAGTTGTTCGTCAGTACACAATTCACATTGTTGACTTCTTCTCCAGAACCCTCAGCCAGTTTGACTTTAGACTTGGTGGGGATAAACCTTGGGTTCGTCTCTACCATGTCTGTTCAAATGGTCTTGCACCAGTTGGTGACTTGTTTATATATGTATGTATATATATATATATATATATATATATATATATATATATATATATATATATATATATATATATATATATATATATATATATATATATATATATATATATATATATATATATATATATGTAAATATATATAGTGGTTCTTTTTTACTGCATATCTTAAAATCTTTTCCATAACCAGTCATTCAACAGTTTTGATATTCCACAGGAATACTTTCAGGGTGTCTTACTCTTTATTTTTTTTTCATCAACGGGTGCTGCGATGTTTTATTATATTTTTGTGATTTTTTGTGTTTTTGCTATTATTGGCCTCTTTCTCTTGAATCATCTCTCAGTTTAAGCTCAAACTTGGTGGTTATGTTGAATATGGAAGAATAGGACAAAGTTATTCACTGTGTGGCACAATTCGTCAATTATCGTTAAATGCACCTTTCCTATTGATCACCATGTAAGTCAATTGTCATTCTCATACTTGTTTATATTTTCAATATCTTCTTCAAAATTACTTCAAACTTGGTGACAATGTACCTTAGTGTTTCTTGACAAGGTTGCTCTAAAAGGTCAAACCCCTAGTGATTTTTGTTTTTTAATTTGTTACCCTTTTTCACTCTTTTTCTCTTTTTTTAATCTTTGGCAGATCTAATAAAAATGGGAAAAAATATTTAAAAAAAAAGAAAACTTTCCTTCAAAACCGCTCATCCATCCACCAATCATGTGATATCACACAGGAACACTCTTAGAGGCTTTCAGTTCTTAATTTGTTAACCAAGTGCTGAGTGGTGCTGCAGTTTTCCCACTTTTTGTGATTTTGTAAGTGCTTTCGTTTCTGTTTTGACCTCTTCCCCTAAACTGTTACTCGGATTAAGATGAAAGTTCGTGGATATGGTTCTTGTAAAGGGTCAAACAAAGGTGTTCACTAAATGGAACTTCTGTGGATTTTTTCCATTTTCTGATAAATTTATTTTTATTTTCATTTCGGTTGTGGGTCGCAAATTGAGCCTATTCTATCGATTACTATGTAAGTCAAAACGGTAATTTAATGCGAATTTACATTTTTGGAGTTTTCTGTAGGAACTGTTAGTCAGATTAACTTCAAACTTGGTGGCAATTTAGCTTGGGTGGGCCCCTATCAAGTCTGTACGAACTGTAACAGTCCAGTGATTTTTTTTAGCTTTGTAAGGTTTTGCCCCCTTGGGGACACTATATGTTTTCAGGATGTCCATCCGTCCGGATATCCATCCGGATATACATCCGGATATACACATTCTGGTTGGCGTGATATGTACAGAATGCTTGCATGCATTTTGTTCACATTTTACAATGAGATTATCATACATGATTAAGGAAGTTGTCGAGCTCCAGTAGCTTTTGGACCTTGACCTCATTCCCAAGGTCAAAGGACAACTGACATGAAATGCACTGTTCACTTAATAACTTGAGATCTGTATGAATGATATGCTTCTAAGACAGTAGACGACTGACCTTGACCTCATTTCTGGGATTACAGTGTAACATACAAAAAATTTACATATTACTACTACTTGGGAACTACTTCTACTGGGACCTTGATTTTGCACATGTTACTGTTCTTCCATAAAGTCATAAATATTACTCGGGACAGGGGTGACCTTGGTCCCATCCTAAGTTCCCAAAGCCACAAGTGTGATGGATCTCTAGGTCAACTGAACACTGGCTGTTCACACAACCCTTTTGTTAGGAGATCTATCCATTGGATAGGTGTACTTGGTATCCAGCGTTTCGTCCCACGGCACCTTAAGCGTGACCGGCATACATTTAGTCCTTGATTTCGTAAATGAACTCTGATAACTCCCTACCAGATATGTGTTCATTGTGTCGAAAAATATATGAATATATATATATATATATATATATATATATATATATATATATATATATATATATATATATATATATATATATATATATTTGAAGAGATCTATTACCACTATTACTTTCAATGCTGCATTGGAGACCTATTCAACATGTACGGGTTGGCGTTGCGCTTCTCTCTCTCTCTCTCTCTCTCTCTCTCTCTCTCTCTCTCTCTCTCTCTCTTTGTGAAGGGACTTAGGTAATGATTTTAATAGATAATTGAAATTTTATTGCAATCTTTAAGAATCTGAATTAAAATTGAATAGCCTTTAATTTTGAACTAAGCCCTTTTGGAAAAAAACGTTAGATCTGATTTAGCGGCCAATAATGTGCTATGCCTTGTTTAATCAAGACCAAATGTTTATCTTGAAATGTTTTTGAGCTATTTTCTGTTTATACTTAAAACATGAAATATTTAATTGTAATTTAAGAACTGATTAAAATCTAATGACTAAACAGTCACAAAAGATCTGTTGCTGGTTGACATTATTCAACATGTTTTCTTTCATCAATTATATAATTTTTATGGGTTCAAATAAATATTGTAGAACATACAGTTTAATATTGAACTAAAGACTAGCACTTTCAAAATTTATTGTTGTAAAGTGCCATGGCCCCTGAATGTGAATGTAATTCAAATTATTAGCATGTGTCTACATGTTGCTAGTTAGACGTCATTTTGCACATTTGACAATGAATCAACATCTCTCCTTCTGGGCAATTTTGCTGCAGTGCTTGCAGAGCGCCTCGGAAAGCTGTTAACCTGGATATTTATTCTATGGAAATTTCGAGAAAGGTGTAATAGTCATTGTATATTTCACATTCAGTCACCATGTGCTGATGTACGAACATGGAAGAGCATTAAGTGGGGTCTATTAATGTTACAACTAAAGGAAAGGCATGTTTTACTTGGACTATCAAACTCCAGACATTGCCAAACCACGTAGAAACTATCATTTTAGCTATAAATTATTGTCTCTTGACTGGAAGTAAACCTCATTGTAATGCAGAGGAGCAAGATGGAATTTTCAAACCCTGCAATGTTCTGAGAAGGGGTAAGGGTTACTGGAGTAATTGTAACATACAGCTGCTTCAGTATTATTGGGATTAGTTGAATCGACGCATGTCCTCGGAGGTCATTTTGGCACATTGCACACAGAGCTTTTTTCGACACATTGTGCTCAAATCACGCTGAGGAAAGCTATTGACCTTGGACCTCTTTAGGGTCTCTGCAATTGTGGCCAGTGTCTATTAAGTTCGTTTAACATGCCAGAGTCCGCAATTTTCTAACACGTTTTTGTTTTAAAAGTTTTTTTCATACCTCACCTCGATCACCTCAGCCTGTAGTTCTGCCTTTTATTTAAAGAGTCATAACTTCTTTTCAAATCTACATAAAAAGCTCTACTCAGCTCAGGTCAGGACTAAATGTGGCTAAACTATTAAGGTCAGGTAGGTATGCAATGTCCCAAATGACCTTTCGTTATGTAACTGTAAATAAATGATGTCTTTAATTCAAATCATGTTTTCATAGACACATACAAAAGCACTGTTAGGGTGTATGTTTCTTCCACAATGTCGAACCCCAATGAGCTCCAAGATTGGAAGTTTTGTACACAATTTGCCTTTGTGGGGTATCACAAGGAAAATTTTGCTTGATAGCAACCGAACATGTAACTGGTCAATACGTTTTGCTTTGACGACAGGGCCTCACATTTGTGGATGCCTGTGAACTTCAATGTGTTATTACTAAAGCACCAAATGGTTAAGCTGAAATTATACGAATCATGATGTAAACATGCACTGATATTTGTTTTCGTATATGAAAGTTTCGATAAAAAATACTGGATTTGATTTGGTCAAAATGTTAGCCTGTGTGTGTGTGCTGTGTGTGTGTGTGTGTGTGTGTGTGTCTGTCTCCCAAAGATTGCAATACTTGCCACCAAACCTATGCAGCTGTGGTCGTCACGTTTGAAACACACACACACACACACACACACATATATATATATATATATATATATATATATATTATTTTATGATTTCAGCTAGCGTATCCACTGTAAAAAAGAAAGCTAAAGACTTCATTCACCTGAAATGTTCTAAAGGGCGACTTGCTTTTAACTCGGCGCCTCGAGATGTCAACAAACATACAAGTGACTTTTTGATCCCAGTCAAAGACAAAGATTTGCCAATGTTAATTAACCACTGCATGTCGAAGCAGCAATGTTATATCCCAGCAGGAAAAACTGGCGGCCCTGATTTTTACAATTGGAGTATCACAACTCAATGTGAAACCGAGCAGGATCTCATACGTAAGAAAATCTGTAATGCCACTATAATATTTTGCACAATAACAAATGATACCCGCCACAAACGTCTGGTACAGAACATAGAAATGTAAGGTTGTTACCGTAAAACTGTCTTCAGGTATTTTAAGCAAACATTTTAAAGTAAGTTAAAGGTGTATCTTAGCAAACAAAAGCGTCTTGATAAAATCGAAGATGACATGAGTGAATAATTATCTGCACCAAGGGACAAGATTTTACACAGTCGGTGTGCATCGGTGGTAGAGAGTGTCCCTCGTATTTCGTTTTCTAATGAAATGTATAAACATACATGAATATGGATACATCGAATATTATGAACAAAAATTTCTTACTTTTTCAAAATGCGTCAATAATAATGCCCTTCAGAATATTACATACAAAGCCATATTTCCATAAAAAGCATGTGTCGTATTTCGGTGACACTGTTCTTTATGTTTTTATTGCATAGCGTGCGGTAACACTATCAGGCAGGCAGGTGTGCTACTTAGGACAAAGGATTATCTGACAAATCTTGATGTTTCGCGTACATGTGTATGGAGGGTCCTGGCAACAGCACATAAATACATATTGTTAAACTTCACGCATGTCAGTCTTCTCCCAAGAGAGACCAGTTGGTTGGTAAGTTTTACAGAGCAGTTTTAATTTTTGGAACTTTGAATGGCAACACGTCTCGGTAACCAACATTTTAAACAAGTTGGTCTATATACCGTTAGCTTGACATTTTTTCCTTCCAGCAGTAGGGTCTGCTTGTATAACCTAGATAGGCAAATGCAGATAACAAACTGTTTCTGGCAAGCAGTCACAATAATGTTAGCCTTATCATGGCTAGATGTTCACCTTGTTATTATTGTACGGTAAGTTGCTATCTAGGTACCATTTCCTCATTGGTATAAATTGATGAAGCACAGGTACCCCCCAAAAATATATATATATTAAATAAAAGAATCCTTTATCCTTTAATATTTTTTCTGTGTGTACATGTTGTTTTTTTTTATGCACAGGAAGGAAATTATTATGTTGACGCAGGGAACTGTGAAGATCAGGTCAGACTCTCCTACACTATCGACCCAGACACAAATAATGCTGTACATGTCACACAAACCCAGCAGTTTATTTCTCCACAGAATGTTCTGACGGTCACGTTGCTAACATGTTATAAATACAACCCAAACATTGACAAAACTAAACTTGGTTTGGAAGCCAATGTGAACTTCTTAGGTAAGAATATATTTCAATGCTTACAGTAACTACATGACGATATGTTAAAAGATACTTTTAACCAATTCTACCAGTCAACACCGATGGATAGATCTAATGATTTGAGTCATGATATGGCAGAGTAAAATTTGTTTCTTCAAATTTGTGTTGAGCGCTAAAAGTTCATGTGGTAATTCTCGAATCTTTGTCTTTTGCTGTATTTATATATGCTGTGATTTTGTGGTTGGAATTTATGGATGTGGGTAAGGTTTCATCTGGACTACTTTGTATTGCCATCACCTAGAAAGTGCTGTCCCGTGGGTATTCATATTTGCCGCTGTTCCGTGTCTTGCAGACTGTGGTGGTTGCAATGTCCAGGGTCAATGTGAGGGCATCAGTAAGTGTGTGGAACAATGTGGTTACATTGTCTCTCCTGGATTTCCTGTGTCTTACTTTCCAAATCAGCGGTGTGTCTGGGTCATAAAGGTAGAGGCGACAAAGTATATTCAATTAACATTTGCCACGTTTGATATTTTCGAAGAAGAAGAACTAACTTGCAACAGAGATTACATCCAAATCACGGACTACAGCCAAAGTGGAACTGCTACAAGCATGGAGAGATACTGTAATATGAATAAACCTGCAAAGCAGGTGTTCTCCAGTTGGAATCAAATGAAAATTGCGTTTCTATCTGATTCCCAAGATAGTCGTGTTGGATTTCAGGCCTTGTATGAATCCAAAGTGTATTCCCTCCCAGCTAAATTTGTGCATTATGGTACTGATGCAGGTAAAACGACAAATATTTGTGTATTTTGCCTGTTACATGGCTGCACTTTCTTATATAAAGAATGGAAATTCATTATACTGTGCATGCACCTCGTAAGCACAATTACATAGAAAATGCGTGCGTTCACCTAATCCCGGTCTTACTCTGTAATCTTAAACTATAGACAACGTTGCTCATTTGTTTTAGAATATTGCAGATTTGTATGGTTAGAAGTGCTTTTTTTGAGTGTATTTCAGCACAAAGAAACAGATAATAAAAGTGAAAAATCACATGACCAGCGTTATCGTCATTGTGAACGATGATATGCACAAAGAATAAATGCTTGCTTTACAGAGAGATGCCCAAAAGTGTGGGTTTATTTCCAAAACTATTGCTACCAGTCCTTTCGAAGGAACATGACGATAATGTGGTCAGCTGCAGAAGATATGTGCAAATCACAGGATGCTCATCTCCTGAATATTCATTCGGAAGATGAAAGCAAACTGGTGCACCATTTGCTTACCACAATATGGCTTCCACAGGATGGAATGGTATTTTTAGGTGCGTCATATGCAGAGGAACCTCATTTCATGCAGAATTATATTTATTTGTTGCATTTTAATTCAAAGCTACCTTTCATCTGTCGTTGGCATCAGCAATGGCAATTTGGATGCATATAGCTAATTCAATTGCAAATATGACAAACATTAGGAAGGAAATAAGTAATACTTTTTTGCATAAGATTTCAGGCTAGTGTGTGTCCATTGCGTATCATCCTCCTGTCTCAATGTACATCATAGGCAATAGTCCAATTGAACACTGGGCAAAATGGTTAACCCTGAGGAACAAAATAATAGTCACTCTCTCTATATACTATATTTTGTTCTTTTTATGGTAATGATAACAAGTTTGATTTCTTAACATTTCTATATGCCTATCTATCTATCTATCTATCTATCTATCTATCTATCTATCTATCTATCTATCTATCTATCTATCTATCTATCTATCTATCTATCTATCTCTCTATCTCTCTATCTATCTATCTATGAAACACCATTAATTGGGTCAGCAGTGGCCGTACGATCGACATTTTCTCTCAAATCGTCTCCAGAAAAGCTCAGATTCCTTTCCACCAGACAATAGTTTTGATCAAATCAATATTTCATTTGGTTTTACTACATTCCTTTCTAGGACTTAATGATCGCCAAAAGGAGGGGAACTGGGTCTGGACAGATGGAACCCCACTTACATACAGCAACTGGTAGCGTATATATTGTTTTATATTTTGCTGTAAAGCAATGGTTATTAGTTTACATATGTACAGAGACGTACCTTTTGGTCTTTTGACATGTGCATCCCTAAATAACCCAGTTGTTAATGCTTGCCTGCGTAGGTACAATATATTGGGCCATGTGTCATACTTTTGTCAAAGAAATATGTCTAGTCTGTGTGCACGGATTCATTTCTATACATCAAAAAATAAACCCAGGAATTGTCAAAAAAAAAAAAAAAAAAAACATGTATCTTTTGTTTCATTTAGGTACCAGGGTACAGATTCAGCTCAGCCTGATGGTTCTGGGATAGAAGACTGTACTATGATACAATTACATAGTCTGAAATCATATGTAAACTGGCGTGATATTCCGTGTTCCTACAATTTTATAGAACAATATGTTTGCAAAATGCCAGCGGTGCAAGGTAAGGAAGGAAAAGGCAGAAACGGTTTGCCTTTTTTTTTTTAAAGAAAGTTTCATATCACTTAAATAGTTGACAACGAAGGTCTAAAACAAACCCAATTTCGTCTCTTGTATCATATAGTAATTATGGATGTAATGTACCCAATTAATATCTGATAAATACAGTAAATATAGGTTTTCATATATTTTGTATACCCTGCATGTATACCACAGGACTACGATAACTGAGGCATATATATCATAGTCATTTAAGAATATCTTTTACCTCTAACTGCATTACCATTTTACGATACTTCAATATATCATTTACATCCCGGGACACATAAATACATACAAACATACATACATACATACATACATACATACATACATACATACATACATACATACATACATACATACATACATGTCAAAAGGTTCTTCATCCTGGTATTTGTACCGAGTGGATAAGTATTTTTTTCAACTGCGGACTTACGGCTCGGAAAGCAACAGTGTTCAATATACAGAGCGACAAAGAGGGAATATTTACATTCAAAGATCGGCATTATACCAAAGAATATCACACCCTCCTCTTTCTCAAAGTATATATATACATATATATATTGTTGTGTTGTTTCTTTTAGGAAAAGGAAAAAGGAGGCGTAGAATAGTACCATTGGTAGCTCCTAGCACTGCAAATCGCCCCGGAATTGCACTGTGTAGCAATGGCGAATACATCCTGGAGGTGTATATGTGCGATGGCTTGAGGGATTGCTTTACCGGGTCGGACGAGAGAAATTGCAGTATGTCCACAGAATTTTGCATGCTAATGTAACAAGCTGCAGACAATACTTAATATTTTGGTCTCCTTGGTTGTCCTCCCTTGCAACCCCTTTCTTCAAAACCTTGCTTTAAAAATTAACGATCAGTCATGTAAGAATGCACAATTATATTTTTCACTCCCCGATCACTTGTCAGTGGCATTGAAATCTCATTACAATTAACTGTTATCACAGGCAGTTTTATGAGGACCCAGGAGATCGCATAGGAGATTGCTGTGAAGTTTTACATGGGCATTTTATCTTAACAAGAAAGGAAATGCAGACTTGATAGCTTTTTTTTCAAAATATTTGAAACAACCTTTTGTTATTTTTCATGCACAACTCTTCAGATATTAATGGGTTTGATATATTGTTCCTTTATTTGCTCAATCTTGTCCTATTTTGGGCTTCTAATACGTTTGTTGGTATGATATATATCCTGTATGACAAAACGTGATGCCATGTCTGAATAGGTAACTCGGAGATGCATATGCTTCCATATAGTGGAAGCGGGATTAGCATGCAGATATAAGAGGTTTAACCCTGCAAGTGAGCTAAGGCTATTGTGGTCAGAAACAAATCATTTGTCCAATGTCATTACTAAGGTTGTGGCTTACAAATCTGCGTTATTTGTGAATACGTTTTCTTCCTTCGGTTTTGTAGACACTCACGCAGGGTCACTTTCACTAAACATATACTGCATGCATAAACACACATTTTGGTAATATATTTTTATGAAAAAAAAGCTACCAGTTTTGATAATTTTCAGGTGGGGCATAGTTACTTAGATTAATCATACTTTATACCATGGCGCCACCCAAATCATTAGCACTGTTACATTCTGCAACAATATTGCAATCATGTGAAGTCGACAAAACGTGGGATCTTTGACATAATACTCTCAGATGTTCATTTAAATTATAGCGAAATACAAGGCAAACAACGCATAGGCACAGATACGACCAACTTAAGTGTTTTCATTATTTAGTATTTTGCTTGATCCTAGCATGACTATAGAGTAACTTGGCGCGGACGGAATCATGCTGAAAACGAGACAAGGTGGTCAGAAATGTTTTAGTGTATAATACAGGGTTTCCTGCAATTTCAGGTCGAGATACATACGAGACACATTATTATAAATTGAGGATGATATAGGAACTATATTTACCAGTACCTTATAAATATAGCGCAATATTTAAATTCTTGTGTGTTTGCAGGCAGCGTGCAGACTCGAAGCTTCCGATGCAAGAGTAAAAAAATAATTCCTTTGTCTCTGTATTGCGATTTCTTTGACGACTGTGATGATAAGTCAGATGAATCGGAGTGTGGTAAGGTGCTGTATAACTACAACGGCACAATATCTCTGTGAATTTATTTTTCTATGGCCTTTTAAATGACGTGACCTGCTGACGATGTCAGAAATATCATCCAAATAAAACATATAGATGTTAATTGAGTGGGACGTAAAATGTAGCTTGGTCAAAATACCTCCTATATTTTATTGTTTTTTGACTTCGCAAATGTTTGTGTCATGTCCGTTATGGTATGTAGGATAAACGCTCTTAACTAAAATGCACTTATGTTATAAAGAAAGAAGCTTATTGAAAGAAGTGTACCAATCAATTTCCCATTTCTAGAGAAGGTATATGCGCCATGTAAAACCTGGACGAATCGCTGATCAAACGTAAACATAATTGGCTGCATGCCTTCTTTATGCTATTAGACAGTTTTGGCTGTCCTTGCTTTGGGACCAACATGTTCTGGTACATAACTACCAAGACGAACTAATACAGCAGGACCTTTGCATCGGTGACTTAATTTTGCAATGCTGTAGACAAATACTTTTATAATATGCATGAAGCAATATGTAATACGCTTAGCAATTTAATAGAGTATCTTGTATGGGACTGCTGATATTGGTCTGAATAGGAATATCCATGCCTGTCAATACAATTAATTGTAATATGAACCTATATAAAATACAAATACCCGGGCTTTCGAAGTAGATCTACAGAAAGAAAAATAAAAAAGAAAGACTTTAACTACCTTTGAAAGGAAGGAAATTCTGAAATAATGTCAGAAAACTGCTTGAAACTACTTGACCTGTGAGCATATTTTAGTTAAGTTCATTTGTTGGTGTGTGATTCTTATTACTTTGAAAAATGCAAGGTCCATCGACCGACTTGGGTAAAATTGATTTTAAAAAGTGGTTCCTACACTACGATTCTACTGTTATAAGAACACTTACACAGACAGACACCCACCCTTATATATGTATATATATGTATATATATATATATATATATATATATATATATATATATATATATATATATATATATATATATATATATATATATATATATATATATATATATATATATATATATATATATATATATATACTCAAACCTCAAACCTGTCACCTTTCGCCTAGCTGAAATGGGAAACGCACATTTCCACTCGACTAAATCCCCATTCTTGATTTAAAAGATGGTTGAACGGAGATAGTTATGTGCGAGTGCCATATCAACACGTTTATGCAGTATATGTACTAAGTCGGCATTTATTTGCGGAATTGGGGACTTAAATCTATCACCATGTTGAAAATATATATCTTGTGTTTGGAACGAGCGGGATTCAAACCTGGAACCTTTGGCACCAATCGCCTAGTGAAATGGGAAACACGTGTGTGCGTGTGCATAGGTGTTTGTCTATTTTTCCAGTAAAAACACAAAACGGAGAGCTCCCCCCCCCTAAAAAAAATGTTGAGGAAAGCATTTCTAATGACATGTGGGGTATTTGTAATGTTGAATCATTAAAGTGCCACTACTCCGTAACTGTTCCTTTACACACTTCGTAAAATATGGGTGCGCCTAAAAATATGTGTTGACAATCACTTTGACATATTAGTACTTTTTTTCTGACATTGAAGTGTAAATGTGCTATGTATAAATATGTTCCCATAAGTCCTAATTACATGACACCGAAGCCAAAATTCACTCAGCTCCTGCTTTATGAGTGAGTATTGAAATGATGATGATGATGATGATTATAATAATAATAATAATAATAATAATAATAATAATAATAATATTTTTATAATAATAATAATAATATTTTTATAATAATAACAATAATAATAATAATAATAATAAAAATAATAATAATAATAATAATAATAATAATAATAATAATAATTATAATTATAATTATAATAATAATAATCATAATAATAATAATAATATATCTAAGAATGCTTCTTTTCTACTAAGATATACAAATATGATCAGAAAGTGCTAACAATATCAGTAATATACATGAGTAGCTGTACATGTGCTTGATTTATGTAAAAGTTCCCATTATCTGTATGTTTTAACACACACACACACACACACACACACATATATATATATATATATATATATATATATATAGAGAGAGAGAGAGAGAGAGAGAGAGAGAGAGAGAGAGACAGACAGACAGACAGAGATGTACAACCATTGCCACGTTTTGAACAATAACTGCCATGAGTAAGTTTGCTGTTTTTTGTGCAGAATTGACTCAATCGACGTTAACATTACATTTAAGTCTAATGTTCAGATGGATGGTTTAAAGATTATCAACCAAAGGTTCCACCCAATGTTGAGTTTTCTTTTATTTACTTTTTCCCCATAACGTGGCAGCAGCTACTTCTGTGTGTGTGTATGCGTGTGTGTGTGTGTGTGTGTGTGTGTGTGGGTGGGTGGGTGGGTGGGTGGGTGTGTTTTTGTGTCTGTGTCTGTGTCTGTGTCTGTGTGTTTGTGTGTTTATTAACAACATATCATTCCATCTATACTTTGAAAGGCAATGGAAAGTCTGGTATCTGGGTCAGACATGCCATGTTCTTCGTTCCCATCATAGTAACATCCAATACTATCTCCCGAAAAGACTATTAAGTGAACACTATGAATCACTTTTCCCCGTAAAATGTATACAAATGATTTCAATAGAGGATCGAAAACTTAATTCTTGAGTATATGTTCTTTCTGTGTCTATAGGATCTACGTTTGCATTTTCATTTAAATCATAATACTTCAATATAGAGCGACGACCATGTGGGTCTCACGAAAGGAGATGTACAAATGGACAATGCATCGAACAGAGCATGTGGTGCGACCTCTTAGTAGACTGCACAGACGGGTCAGACGAGCAAGCATGTAGTAAGAAATTTCTCCCTTGTTATCTCTACCTGGGATACATTTGGCACCGTTTCCAGTGTTTTTCCCAAATATAATGCTTGTCAAGGTGCTCGAAAACCTGAGGTATTATTGTACACACTGCCGCTTAGTATGAAAACACAATGCATCTGGAAGGGCAAGAAATCTAATCCGCAACCTACTTTAGACATGTAAGCAAACGCATTGATGTTTATCAAAAGCGTTTAAAAATATTTTCAGCGCAGTTGACTTGCAGTCAGTTGGACTAAACAGTGAGGTGACGGCACCCGTGGTTGTCAGTTCACATTTCCCATATTTTTATTTCCCTCCCTAAGGAATCAATGAAATCCTACTCAAACAAAGTGCAGGTATGTCATAGCCAGGGTTCTACCATGCCATTCAAACGGCCACGCTCCAGTGTTTTCTTTCTTTAATTTTTCCTCTCTGAATATTATTGTTCTGTTGCAGAAAATTCTTGAAAAGAAATGATATTTTCTGAAACAACTTGGCCAGATGCTTTCATATTCTATATAAACAATTCCGATTGCACCAGATATTACACTATTACAACTGATGGAGCTACGACATTTTCTTTCATGAATTCCTTGACATTTTTTCTTTATTTCTTCAAGACTTACAGTCGAGGAGCCCTGAAACTGGATGGACATGGAGGTTGTTCTTTAGGTGGTGATGCTCAATTTTTAGTCCTCATTTTTACAATTTTATTTTATCTTTTCAATTTTTTATTTTTTCAAAATATTTTTTATTTTATTTATTTTATTTTATATTTTTATTTTTTATTTTTTTATTTATTTATTTTGTTTTTTTTTTGGGGGGGATACATCTCAGTTAATGCATACATTCATTTCATCACTCTGTTAATCGATGGATATTGCAAGGGTAACTCATACTTTAGACTCTTGCCCAAAGACTATCAGCTACTCACTTCAGACTTGGTGGAGATGTATTGCGGGGAGGTCTCTACCAGGTTTAGTCAAATGGTCATTCCACAGTGACTCTTGGACTATTTTTAAAAGTATCTCTTCTTGTTGTAACATTTTTTTTTTAAAGTAAACTCTTCAAAAACCAATGGCTAGTTGCTTTGCACAGGAAACCTTTCAATGTACTACTTTTTCCTTTTTATTTATTTATTTATTTATTTATTTATTTATTTACTTATTTATTTATTTATTTATTTCTTTATTTCTTTATTTCTTTATTCATTTCTTTATTTATTATTTAGTTTTTAATGTGTGACTGTGTTCTTTTTTCATTGCTTTTTGAGCCGTTTTGCAATATTCAACATCGTGTACACATTGGTCGCCTAAAGTGTACTAAAAGGTGGTGCTAAGGTACCTTGTGGAAGGATCAAACACATTTTTGGAATGCGTGATGACGCCTCTCAAACCTGATTTTATTGTTTTCAATTCAAAGCAAGACCTGTGCTTTCAGGACCCGTCAATGGGAAGAGATATCGGTTTGATATCTGAGCAATGATGAATCCAAGCCCTATGGTTTCTATAAAACAACAGTAAAAACATATTCATGCGATTTCTTTCTGTCTACTGTCAGTTTTGACCTTGAGTGACATTCAAGTGGCAAAGTAACATGTTGGTTAATATCTTGGTAAAAGTTGATCCTTTGACCCTTGATCTCAAGGATGACCACACTGTGATCGAGTGAAGACCTTTATTGCAAAAAGTGATGATGGCCACATCCAAAAGTGACATTAATATCATTTTAAAGGTTACAGATCCACTTCAGTCTGTGCAACCAAGGTTAGCTAAGGTCAGGAATTTCGCAATTCCCTGGAGGTTAGGGGCGGCACAACAGGATGTTACATCCCTTACATTTGAACATAACTTTTGTTTCGGTTTTTGAAAAAAATAAAAATACCAATTAGTAAAACCGTGCACAAATATAATTGTCCAGTGTATGTCCAGTGTCTCTCCTGAGTACAACATATTTCGATTATTTAGATTAAGCACCATATGAGAGAAGACTAATAAACAAAGACGTAAATTACATGTCGCATTGAGTTGTATGAAAACATGAAACTACCACCAGAAAAATTAAAATCAAACTGTGATCTGGAACAAAAGGCAAATCTATCTTTGGCACCATCCAAACAGGATTCACATCAATGTTGAGTTACAGTTAAGGAGTCCTCATCAATCAAAACTAAATGCAGGATTTCCTTGAATTTGGCTTCATTCAAATAAGAAGCGGGTTGTTTTCATGATCGTTTCCATTTGATTGCTTAGCTTCATGTGGAGCAAATGTGGCATTCCAGTGTTTTGACGGGACTTGCATTCCAAACAGTCGTAAATGCGACAATAATGTAGACTGCTCAGGTTTCTTCAAGGAGGATGAGCCAGAAACATGTGTGGCGGAGAGCGCAGAGTCCTGTTTGACTTGGAAGTTAAGGGGTTTTCCATCAGGGCAATACCAGATAAACCCAGGGAAAAAAGGTAGGCCTTTATTTCCTTTTTTTTAAATATTATTTATTTGTGTTGGGGTTTTTTTGGGGGGGGGTTTCTTTGTTTTGATATCATCCTAGACGTATACCTGTTTGCTTTTGTTCTTTAATCATTTCAAAAACTCCAGTATCTTTTCCGATTTTCACACAGGATTGTCAAAATATTTTCCAACAGCTATAATATATTTTGGTTATTGGGTACAGCATTGCATTACCCCCACTGTCTGGCCCTTTTAAGATTGCTCGTGATTGTATAAAGCCAAAAAAAAAAAAGCAAAATATGTTTAATCATATGCAAATTATGCGAACACAGTGATAGCTTTATGTGCACTTAGTATCTCAAAGCACCGCGTTTTTAACATTAATGGCTGTTACATTGAAACGTGTTGTGTGACCAAAATAGGAAATGCACAGTTGGAACTGATTTTATCTCCTTCTTCAGGCCAAGTGCAAGTGGAATGTGACATGACCTCGTATTCAGATGAAGTTGTGACAATTATACACCATAACAGTGAGGAGCGACAGTATGTACACGGCTTTGAGCAGGTTGCTTCCTACAAAAGATCTGTGAAATATTTTTTAACCAAGACCCAACTGACAGCAATAAAACAAATATCAGACAGGTGTGTAAATCTTCTCGATGTCACAAATGGATTTTCTTTTTTGTCATAGAACACAAAAAGACGGCTTTTTGTAGTAGTAAATATGTGTATATGCAATTATCACAGAGTCAGGGACATTTCAAAAAATAGTTTACACTGAAATTATTAAGGCATGGGTATTGTCTTTGCTTCAGTTTTTTTATTGACATATGTCTTGGATAGACAATTGGAATGACAAAAGCAGTGCATCACACAGATATCTTCGTCTATTGGCTCTGAAATTTTCCACAAAAAATATTTCAATGTTTGATTAAATTTTCTGTTAGAAGTTAAATTTGTCATTGATTTAATTTGTTCGTGTGTTATTTGCTTCAGGTGCGAACAATTCATGAGCATAGAATGTATACACGCTATCACAACTGGCTATGGTGACTACTGGGTTGATTTTCATGGGGACAAGAACAGCTACATACGGAATGACCCTCATCGTTGTAAATGTTTCCTGGACAACATATGTAAATATTATAAATCAAACATGAAGACGTGAGTTAAAGTTTGGCGTGTATTATTTCTATTAAATTACTGCATTTTCAGATGGTATGCTTTCGCGAAAAAATAGAAAACGTTACCTGTGTTATATGGATCTGGATCCATGGTCAGTGACAGGGACATATTTGTTTTTTCTACTATTCTCCTTTAGATATTTTATAACACCAACTTATACATATGTATGTATATTTTTTTTTCTGTGTGTGCGTCTTGCAGGGTGAGCGCATGTCTTAGGCAGGCATTTTTACTATAAAAGGCAGCATTTTGAAATCTCCGAAAGTGGGTAGAAATTCTGAATTCAAATTCAGGAAAGGTACATGTCCATGTGTCTTTAGGGATATGTTGAATAAGTTGGAATAGACCAGTTCAGCGGACTTGGGTTTATTCGGTTCACTTCGGGAAGCGCAGCTTGCTTTGATTACATTTTGTGCTCGACAAAGCTGCCCGGATTACACGTGGAAGCATAAGAAAGTAAAATACAGGATGTACTTGCATTTACCGAAAAACCAAACCGTCAGCAATCTTTCAAATCACATTTCACCCTTGATGTGGCATTTTTGATAAACGATTTGCACTGTTCAACACAATCCATCCTGTTATCGCGATCTTCAGGCGTGGCATCCGTTGTAAACATATGACGGCGTGGGCACCATTTGGCTACATGCTGATTGCATAATCAGCCCAACAATGGAATGCATAATTAATTACGGTGTGGAAAAGTTTGGTACAACTCGGTATGAACAGGTCTACTTTAACGCAGGAGCAACACTGCTTCATCTTCCGCCAAGTTCTGAACAAGGAAAAAGTTCAAAGAAAAAAAAACAAACAAACAATCAAACAAGCAAACAAACAAACAAACAACATTACCCTTATTTAATTAATTTCAACCCAACAATTCCAGCAGAGTGATTCCAAGGTTACGAAGATACTGACATTCATCTTCCTATACGAATGAGAGGAATCAATCTGAGGAAGCAAATTTTTACTCCTGGCTTGAGACAGGGAGTTACTCAGAACAGGAAACTGGTGGTCTTAAACCAGTCTCATCAACCTTTGAAATATTGTTAAACTATCTGGTCATCGAAACACACAAGGCACCAATTTCTGACGCCATTCCAGCATATATGTGGAAAGAAATTCCACCAAGAGTAGCCCCAGTTAATGTCCATCGTGCTCCGAGAGAACTACCGACACATCTTCTTGACATGCATATTTGGCCTGCGTGACCCTAAAAGTATTGATTTTTTTTTCCAATGTAGGACTTTAAGACTTGATATGAAGCTACTGGATTCAATAATTTTTTACCATTACAATGACTAGACACGTTGGAGATGAGTATCCACATTTTGTAACAAATATCATGAAAACCATCACAGGTTTATTAACATCATTCCATTTAGACTGACCCGTTAACTTCCGTATGAATCTTAGTTATATTCCTCAATATACAGCATTCCGTGCATCCTTTTTTCTAGAATAATTCTATGCCCCTTTCTTCCAACCTTCACATACAAAAGACCAAAAATATAAAAGAGTTCATCTTGAAGAATGGGAAACGTTAATTTAAAAAAAAAAAAAACACAGACAATCACAATTAGCATACAAGCGGACGTATTGGGAAACCTTAAGTATAAAATCTTCCTTAACGCCATCAGTATAAATTCTTACATGCAAATGTATAAAATTTAATTGTGTCATGGCCTTATTTTCTTGCTTTTCTTTGTTAATCTGGGGCCGGATTCACAAAGAGTTTAATCTGATGCGGAATTTAATCCTAAAATAAAGTCAGTGTGCCTTTCGTGGTTAAACTATTATTGTTGGGCTAATATTTGATTTAAACTTCAATCAATCAATCAAGGTTCTCAATTATAATTTAACTTTCTGAATTTAAGTTTCCATGCTATTAAATCCATCTTGATTTTATACAGATTTTAATTCCATCTTAAAAGAATAAATACTGGATCAAACTAAGATTGATTTGATAAGATTAGCCTGAAAATCCATAAATTCACATTGTGGCCAAGAGCATATATTGGCCAATCTTCAAAATTTTGGGCAAACATTGAGCTGAGGATTAGGTAGTTAAGGACGCAAAACCACATTCATTTTAATTTGAGGATTAAAGATAGAATCACAACAAATGTGAATATAGCCACTTCTTTTCTTTCTTATTAGCCAAAAATACTATCACAAAAAAACATATATTAAATACCTTGAAAAACTCAATATGGACTGTGATATCTTTGAGGGGGGGAACAGACACTCCTTTATAGGCCCACTAATCACAATTTGTCTGGGTTTTAGATTATTTGAAAGACAGGCTCGACGCCCATCAACAAATCTATGGTATCCCTTTGGTCTTTCGCAGACTTTTGATAAGGTACCTTGCGGCCTCTTAGCAGGAAAGCTATGGCATGGAAGACAAACTACTGACCGGGTTTCTGTCTCACGTTTGTTCCAGGCATGGGTCAATGAACACCTAACTAACTTGTGTACACTTACAATACGCATCTGGAAAGGTTATATGTGTGGCCCTGTCTTCTTCTTCCTTTTCATGAATGAATGTGATTCATCCACGTCACAACTTTTGATCCATTGGCACCTATTTTACCAACATAACTGATTAACACTAGAATAAGAAAATTGGCTCGTTCAAAATGAAATGCATAAGTTGATTTTACTTCCTATGATGGAGCGCAGAACTCATGAATGGCAAAAACTCGATCCATGGCATAGTGTTTGTATTTCTACTAATAGCAAACTTTGACTTGAGACTGTTTTGGAACGACAAGATGGGCATTATTTCAAAGAAATCCGATGGTGAGCTAGCCATCATCATAACCATAATCATGCTACGAAATGTTAGACTATCATTAGAGGACAATACTTCTGCAACGTAACTACTCGCCCATTAAATTTCAAACAAACTTGAAGCTGTGTAATGCAATGAAGCTTGGTATTTTAATGGTATCTGTAGCAACTATAGTAGTACAGCTCTCATTTATGACGCCTAAGCAAACAATGGAAAGAAGCTATATTACTGCCCGACTCCTTACCCTATACTAGATCATAAACACCATAGCACTCAACCCATCATCTCTTTGCCACGACTAAAAACCAAACACCTTGGACGGGCATGACATATGCTTTTTACAGTCATTTACCATAGTCCTCAGCTCCAAGCACTCCTTTGTCTCAATGGCAGTCCAAAATTGGAATGACCTTGCCAATGATGTGAGCTTTGGACGTTCCCTTCTGCTTGTAGCCTATGGGAATACTGTGCAGTCACGTTGGTGTATGGCCCAGCTTTGTTTAGAGATACATCCGTTTTCAGTCAAAACACGTGTCCACACTAGCCACATGACTGCAACGGCCAACTACTGCCCCAATCAAGTAGTGGTTGTCTATTCGGCACCATCGGAATGATATGCATATAATTGTAATCTATTCGGCCAACCGTCATGATACTGTACGGGAATCTCAGTGGGGCTTCGGTGTAAAAGATTTGATTGAACCATTTTGCCCCACACATATTCAGTCACTACTTGTGTGAAGTTGATTTAGAATTTCTTGCACCCACATATTAGTTTTATGTTTTATTATATTGATGTAAAGTATTAGGTTTACATCATGCCTTGTTACTTTATTTTATTCTGACAAAATTAAAATCGGGGTCTCATCAAAATTGGGTATCACTGCAATGGCTTGTTGCAAGCTCTAGCAGAATAACCTTATTATACTCGACCAGTTTGGCATTAAATAGCAATGGAAAAGAACAGCCTGTTTAAGTTTGTGTCACACCCGCCTATTGCGTGAAAAAAGGATAATCAGTGTATTACGGTGATGATTCCTTACACAACGTTAGAAAAAATGTACATCCTTGTCCTCAAACTTACTCATACAGTAGAATATTAAAAGCAGACTACACTATGATTTTGGTCAGCAATATGAATAATAATACAAATGAATGTCTATTTTATTATAAAATTCACCGCTCAAAAGCTCACCTTGATACATCCCAACCAATAGCAGCTTAATACTGACAAAAAACTAACTTAACGACTGTTGCAGGATTTTTTGGTAAAAAATGCACAAAGGCTCACTTATAATGCACTGTGCTGAGCGCTATATGTGTTATATATATACATATATATATATATATATATATATATATATATATATATATATATATATATATATATATATATGAATATATAAATATACATGTGTATAAATATATATATATACATATATATATATATATATATATATATTTGATAGATGCTAAATGTCTTACATTAAGGCTTGTTTTAAGAATTAAGCTAGG
Source organism: Hermodice carunculata (assembly GCA_964020975.1). Taxonomy (NCBI): domain Eukaryota; kingdom Metazoa; phylum Annelida; class Polychaeta; order Eunicida; family Amphinomidae; genus Hermodice; species Hermodice carunculata. The sequence continues at coordinate 29,197,184 of OZ026626.1, forward strand.
CTTAAAATAGAAAATCATTAATTAATGTCAAGATATTGTATTTTTGCCATTTTTCATTGTGTTCCACCCAGATATTGTAATTGTTTCACCTTATAGTAAACCGGTTTACTATGGTTTAAAGAAAGGCAGAATACCATAGGCAGCTTGTTGTGATAGCTTTCTACAAGCATTTAGTACAAAATTGAACTGTGGCATGAAAAGAGAAAGCTGTTTTTTGCTATATATTATATTGAATTGAACTGTGGCATAAAAAGAGAAAGCTATCTTTTTGCTATATATTATATTGAATTGAGCAAAGCCATAATCTATTTGCAAGTGCCTTTCATATGGTGCGTTTTTATTTGCACATAAGTTAAACGCTATTAACATTTTAACCTCCTAGATCCGAACGAAATAAGTTTATGTACAATATTGACTATATGTCTCCACTGCACAGCTGTCGTTGCTCGAAGAACGGTCACTTGTTAGATAATGGCATTCTGCGTAACACCACACAGCTGCCTGTGATGATGTTTACATTAAGTGATACAGGACGCGATCACGAACATATCTATCATATTCTTGGTCCACTGAGGTGCTACAAAAGTGGGTATTTCTGTTGGCAGACGTAAGAGAGCTTTTATTTATTTATTCTTCAGTTTGTACTAATTAAGCTGTTGGTTTAGAGGTTGGCAAGCTATCGTTATTGACTTGTATCATTTAATGGGCTGCTTTTAAAAAAAATATTCAGACATTAAAGCCATTTATAGATGCAACAATCACTATTCATTTCTCTATGAAATGATAGTTTGTGCAGTTCTTGGACTTGGCAGTTTGTGCCAATGGTTGACAACAACAAACATATTAAATAACAGGGTTAATCTTGATTAAGCATGTTAGTTAAAAATAATTGTTTGTGCTTCTAGGATACAACGCGTACGATGCAAAGTTAAGGTGCAGGAATGGCCAGTCCTACTTTACTCAACAACACTGTCTGTTTGAGCGAGATCAATATGGTATATTAAAGGGGTGCCGAGATGCAACACATCTACAAAAATGTGGTAAGTTGTGTCATTGGAAACTACTAGTACATAAATGAATAAACTTGTGATTAAAAAAAAGAAAGAAAGAAAGAAAGAAACTGTTCTCAAGATCATCTCATTTTACCATTATTTTTCATCTAATTCTAGGTTTGTTTGATGATACTTCAAATCTTGCTAGGGGTATGCATGATATAAACATTAGAAGTAACCTATGCAAGGGCAGAACCCAGGGCTACTAATAATGTATTTGTTTCATGCACAGTGGCTTTTACAGACATGCATAATTACACCAACAAGAGGACTGTGCAGGTACTTAAATGTAAGCGTTCATTCATGGCATACATCACCAGTGCTCGTCCTAATTATTTCTGTAATGACACCAAATTAGTTAGCAGAAAAACTAGAGATATGTTTGTCATAAGATCAACCGGATTGTTTTTAATGCAGATGAACCACAAAAAAACATATAATTTTATTTGTACATGGGTTACTACAATTATGGGTATTTCTTGTTCTTTTTTCTGTGTTTAAAAATCTTTATTATCAAAATAAGGCCAGTATTTACCTACTACACAGCAAATATTACCTGCCCGGAATTCTTTTCTAAGTGTCCAAACAGTTATTGTATACCACACCGAATGATATGTGATGGGTCAGCTGATTGTCCAGAGGGAGATGATGAAATCGAATGTGGTAAATATTGACACAAGCACTCATCCTGATGTTTTGCTCCGTTTGCACACACACCAGTTCATTCAATCATTCTGGATCACTTAAGGTGTTCCTTTGTTTAATAACAACTTAATCCAATGTAAACTAAGCGTAGTGAGTAAAATCTGCCCTCTGATATTTAGTTTCACAATTTCAAGCTGCATGTTTTATGACTTTCGGGATTTATGCTTTATCCAATCAGTAATTTGTCTGTTCGTAGATTTAGTAATTTTGCCTTTTTCTATCACCTTGATGCAAGTATAGAGAAAAAAATTATTAACTGTACGAGCAGACAAACTGCATGCAATGATTTCTCCTATTTACAAATTAAGCGCACCATGTCCCATAGACTGCAGAAAATGGGAATTGTTGCCGAATTCATTCGATTTGATCTTATGTTCATATTTCAGAGTCAGTCCTGCTTTTTGCAATTCTTCAGAATTTATAACTAAATATTTAAAACGTTTAACACCATGTCCAGTGTTAAACACATCGTATTGTACAGTGTCCATGTTTCACTACTCATTTTTCCTCTCTACTTTCTCATTTAATCGATGAAAAAAAATTAGTGATGCGTTAACATAAGAGTGTCATAAAAATAGAAATAGAAACAGTATACGATACAGTGAGTACTAAATCTCCAATGTCTAGCAATACGTACTTGGCAAACCCAAAATAAATATTCGTAGACCCCTATATAAATATTTTTTATTGTAGACTGCTGTTTCAGAACCATGCGTTATGTAAATTTAAATCAATAAACAGAACAAGCACACATCTAAATTGCTTTTACATAAGGAGACTAAAATCAAGGAAGCAGATTCTAAGTGGAAATTTGTGCTTATGCTTCTAGGATCCTTTTCATGCCCAGGCATGTACAAGTGTCGAGGAAGGAGAAACTGCGTGCCACTAGGTCAGCTATGTGATCAGAAGGCTCAATGTTCTTTAGGAGATGATGAGAGGTTCTGTGACATCAGGTGTCCCGCTAACTGCACATGTGTCGGCCATGAGTACTTGTGTGCTAAAGCAAACCTAAGCGTAGTACCAGTAGAAGTTTCTTTAGATGCCCGTAGGCTTAACCTTTCGAACAATATCATTATGGTAGATACTAAAACATTTTCAAGGTTTCATTATTTGGCTGAATTGGACATGTCTTTCAACAAAATCCCTTATCTAGAACCAAATATATTTGCAAGGCTACCAAATTTATATATACTTGATCTCTCATACAACAAGTTTGTTACGTTGTCAAATAACACTTTTGTTGGCCTGAAACGTCTGACTATTCTTAATTTGAAAGGTAATGCAAGACTAATTCACGTAGATGCTGGCGCATTTCATAGTTTGGCAAAACTTTCTCATCTTTCTTTGAAAGCATTGTCCATTACAAAATTAGTTCCGCATACTTTTAATGGTTTGTCTCTTCTTGAGTGCCTTGATGTATCCAATAATAGGATTACCTCAGTATCAGGTAGTGCATTTCAAGGTCTTTCCAACTTGAAGCGACTCAATATATCTGGAAATGTTCTGCAGGAATTTTCTAAACTTGCATTTAGAGATATCCCCAAACTGACTCATTTGCAATCTGATGATTTTAAGTTTTGTTGCTTTGCTGGATGGGTGGCAGAGAAAAATTGCCTTCCAAAAAGAGACGCGTTTTCGTCATGTGATGATCTTCTTAGGAACAATATACTCAGAATAGCTCTTTGGATCTTAGGAAGTCTGGCTTTTCTAGGCAATGGTTTTGTCTTGGCTTGGCGTCTGTATATGAAGGACAAGAATCGAGTCCCTGGTTTTCTGGTATCCAATTTAGCTTTTGCAGACTTTCTGATGGGGATATATCTGATATCTATAGGTTGTGTTGATATCATGTACAGGGGCCTCTACATAGAAAATGCAGAAAAATGGAAGCACAGCACTTGGTGTCAGTTTCTTGGTTTTATTTCCACCGTTTCAAGTGAGACATCAGTGTTCAGTCTTTGTGTCATAACTGGTGATCGATTCAAAAATATTGTGTTGCCATTCAAGGGGAAATCATTGAATATGAAAAAGGCTACTATCATAATGGCAGCAATATGGGGTTTTGTATTTTCCCTTGCTGTAGTCCCTCTCCTACCTTTAGATTATTTCTCTGGACAGTTTTATTCTCGATCAGGTGTGTGTGTGTCGCTCCATATTACGATTGAAACTACGCCTGGTTGGGAATACTCGGTAGCCATATTCCATGGTTTGAACTTTTTCACGTTTGTATTCATATTTATTGCCTATGGATATATGTACCAAGTGATTAAGTTGGCTGGTTATGCAGCTGGAAGTGATCAAAGAAAATCAGACTTGTCGGCTGCCAGAAAAATGACATTCATTGTCTTGACTGATTTCTGTTGTTGGGTACCTATAAATATAATGGGTAGGTACGATTAGCATAATGACAAAATTCAAATAACATTGCTTCATTTGTATAAATCTTTTGTAACTATATTTAGACGTATAAATATATCAATTTACAATAAAAATACACATTGCGTTTATTGTCATCTTTTTAGATCATTAATTTGAAATATTAAAGGTGTATGATGGCTTACCACACTGTAGTATACGCGATGCATGCACATAATTTACATTATACGTTGAGGTAACTAGGGTAACGGGGCCAACGCCTGTAAACTGAGCCAACAGACATTCATAAACATACAGCATTCCCATAACTAATACAAAGTATACAGGTCTGGGAAGATCATTATTCACAGATAACAAAACATTTCATTGTGCACCATTTGATTTTAATTGTTAACTAGAAAAGCTAATAATCTGAGTAGAAATCAAAATACCTACCTCGACACAAATATGGCAGTATATTTTTAATGGTGTTAATATAAATGTTCAACTACAAAACACTGCCTCATGCGTGTTTGAAACTATAGAATATATTTTATATCTTTCTTTGGTTTGCTGATCTCGAATGTATATGGCTATTAACAGTGAGTTTCCTCAGGTTAATGTGTGCATGCTTGCATGATAGATGTGGATAGCAACAGCCCATCTGATAATGTTTAGGTACATATGCAAGTCTTACACCAGCATTTGTACACCTTTGTTACATTTTAATTTCTGATCAAAATAGTTTTAGATTTAAAACAAATACCTAATTCGACTGTCCTTATAAACATATGAAGGTACACAATAATGTACGGATAAAACTATTTACCTTGCATATACAAATGAAAATCTCCTCCTCATTGTAACATTCTTTTTGACCTATTTAAAATAAGCACTGCTGAAGTTCATTTTTCTCTTAACGCATTTTCACTTGTCATCTGTTCACGTCTGAATAGGGTGTCCTGGGCTGATGGCATTGGCCAATAATATGGATGGACAAGCTCAGAGGACAACAATTTGATATATAAAAAGTAGTGGCATTTGAATACTGAAAAAGTAATGTTTGCCAAATGTAATTTGACTATAAATCATAACATAATTTTAAATTTTAAAACTTACAGGAGTTTTAGCCATGAGCGGTACTCGCATCCCAGGAGATGTTTATGCGTGGACTGTGGTATTCCTTTTACCAGTCAATTCGGCCATTAATCCTAATTTATACACCATCTCATCAATACGATTATTTCATGTAAGTGGCATGCCGAAGTTTTCATATCTATATATCATAAATGAAGGCGCTTAGTTTAGTTTATGGGTTTGGATGGTATTTATCTGTCACAAAAAGGCCGCATATAAAAATTGGATTTCTAGACATATCGTAAGATGCGTGTTTTCAAAAGATTGCGAGACATGAGAATCAGCCAATCTGGAACAAGGGATGTGCATTCATGCGCCAAGCTCATTTAGTGGGTATTCCAATTCAGATCGTGGGAGAATAAAGATACGCACAGTTTATCCATAGTCAGAACTGTAAAGAACAGATTGGGTTCCAAGATTTATCACAATTCACATTGTACAATTTATCAAAAGTGATTTGCTCATTTCGGATCCGTGTACAACTGAATTTTATTCTAAACCTACAATACGGTTGCCGGTGGTCTGAGTGTTTTCACCTGTGCTACGCCATCTTGTGGCACACCACGAGTTTGAAAAAGAACACAGATGAATGACAAGGGCAGAAGTTAAGTTTTTTTCATTCTACTTTTGGCCCCTTTTTAAATATTTTAAATTCCTACCAAGTATCTACTGACTAGCGGACAGCAGGTCCATATGCAACAGTCAAAATTGAAATGTAAACATAGGAGAACAAGTCGCCAAAAGGCACAGGCCACATCTCGTGCACAGGAGGTTTTGTTTTTGTGCCACTCATTCACTTGAAATTTAAGAGAGGATATTAATGAGGGCAAGTATAAATTTGAGTTTGACTTCGGGTTAAATGTGCCTGCACGTTTTTGGTGCCGTGGGGGCTCCATATTCCCATGGCACAATCTTTGTTGGTCGGCCAAGGATCGGGAATGGTGAGGACGTTTCCGATCAAATTTTACAGTTCACCCTGTTTTGCTAGCAACATTACCAGCCTAAGAACGTAGTTGTATATATGATAGTGAAAATAGATATGAGCCCGCATTTATCGACCGACAAGGAAGTTATTGCTTATAATGATGAGGTAAAAATTGCAAATGAGTACCTTTTTAAGGAGGCCCCGCATGGGAAGATCATTTGTGGCATGTGCGGCGATCTGGAGAATTGGAATTCCATTTTCCAACGGGATGGGTCCCATTTGAAGCCTAAAGGTCAAGTCAAGTTTTATAAGGCTGTTGGGAGGGGGGGGGGGCATTTTGTTCACCACTCGATGGCTGGAGGATGGAGATAACCCAGAGTATTGATCAGTTGGTGTATTTAATAAAAAATGGCATTTGTCCCGAAACATTCTGTAAAGTTCAACTCGATACCCATCGAAACCTTTACACTTATTATTAGATAAACGCCTAAATGCGCCGAAGGGGCCTTCTGTAAAGGTCATTGTGTATGGTGTCACGGTATCTAAATCTACTCTCCTTTCGAAAATATTGAAGTTGGCCCCCCAAACCATACTTTTTTCCTATAAGATATAAATCTATATTGTTATAATGTGAAGAAAAGAATTGTAATTTTCTCCTTACTTGAGTCGATGGGTTACATATTGCAAAGAGGTCCACTTCAGAGGTTTTCTGGGCCCACAAACCACCACATTAAACATACAATGTTAAAATTTGATATAATAAAACTTCAAGGAAATCTTTTCTTCTTTTTCCTTAAAGGCAAAAGGAACGATTTTTAAAAGTTCATAGATAGGCACCGTTTCAATTTTTAACTTTGCATAATCCAACATCGAAAAAAGACACACCAAATTTTAATATTTACAAACGCCACACGCCACTCCTGGGCAAGAATGGGTACTTATAATAGCTTTTTATTTCATCAATATCGTTAAAACCATTTACGAGCAATCTTTTGAACACCTCTGAGAAGTCATCTTAACATTAGAATTGTAACCAAAAAAAAAAAAAATGAAAAAAAAATATGTCTAATGGCTCTCTCGGAGCGATAAACTGACCATTGTGGGAAAAAATGTGCACTCCCTCTGATGGATACTTGCCTTGTGAAATGTACTGTTATAATTCTATTCTTTTAATGTGCTGGCATGGTAATACATCTTTTAAATCTATGTTTGAAAAGGAATCCTTGAATTTTTGCGGGAGAAGACCACAAAGATGTGGTTTCCTAATAGCTGGTCTCGGTCGCTAAAATAACAGATTGGGAGTGCCATTGTTCTCTCCCTAGCCCACTATTCCATTGTTCTCCCCAACCAATAACAGCTTGATCACTTCCCATTGGCTAGCACACCCAACTCTGACTGATATCTCACATTCTGTTGTAAGTACAGAACCGTGTTTGGCAAAAAACCATGATATTTTTTGTTCCAAAATTCTCATAAAAGTCTACATTTTTCAAACTCAACATTTGGCTGTAATGTAAACTCATGCCTAATCTTTCTTATTCTGCAAAAAAGGCAACTCTTGACTTCCTAAAGTTTATACTGCAACATAGCTTCACAGACGGCCCATTAGAAGCTCATTTTCTTTGAGTCTTCCCTCATAAATTAACTTCATCCTTTTTTGCAAAGTTAAGGAGCCTGAATATTGTTCAGATGTTTTGCTTTATGTTTTTGTGACCGTATTGTCTATTTTTCCTCCATATAAACATTCATTTTTATTTGTCTAATATATCTCTGGATAAGTTTTATTAATATTTGAGTGATTTGTTACATAATTATCAAAGTACATTTGTCTATGTTGAGGAACTAGTTAGTAGAGGTTTCACTCCCCACCCGTACCAACTGACTTTACTGTTTAAAATAGCTCCTTTTGCATCACGCTGTAATTATTTGATCAGGGTGAGTATAATGATAATAATAATAATAATAATAATAATAATAATAATAATAATAATAATAATAATAATAATAATAATAATAATAATGATAATGACAATGACAATGATAATGATAATAATAATAATAATAATAATAATAATAATAATAATAATAATAATAATAATAATAATAATAATAATAACTTTCACTGATGATATTTGTTTCAGTTTTGTATGAAGAAACGCGACGATATTGAAACATCTAATCATACCACGAATCGATCACAAAGTAAGTAAAACTGCAAACATGTACACTTTCTTTGGAAGGAAAACATGTAAGCGTGTTAGCAGGACAAAGTGGCCAATATAATAACCAATATATTTGACCCTTTTACCCATTCTGGTGATTGCATTCACTTCACATGACTAGGTCGGCGGTAAAGGCAAAAGAAGACAAAACGTGGAGAAAGGTGCTGTCAAAATATCAGGAAATATATCCTTTACAGCCTCTACAGGTTTGAAAACGCACTAACCCGGCTCTAATGTCCAATTGTAAAATGATTTGCCCAGGAGTTTCACATAAGTTTTCTTCAACGATCCACACAAATCAGATGGTAAGCATTTCTTCAAAAATATTTGAATCGTGAACTGCTGCAAACAAGTAATAAAGAACCCCCCGCATATATACTCACATTGACTTTGAATGGAATATTGTGGACATGCTAATAGGAAAGTGTATGTATTTAGAACGGTATCCCTCCTCCAAACATGCATCCAGTGATCATTCAGTTCGTTAAATGCAACATGCATCCTAAACTCATAGAAAGATTTCCTAGTGACTTGTTAATACATTTTTGCGAAACCACATCATTCATATATATATAGCACTATACTACATTTTTGAGTAATGATATTGTTGAATATGAAAATTAACAAAACAAACAATCAAAAACTTGATAAATAAGTACGCAAACAAACTAACTATTTAACTAGAATTGTGTTCCGTCTGTTGAACATATTAAAAATTACAAGAGCCCAAATATATTTCTTTGAAGTGCAGACGCAATTATTCTAATATATTTTTTTCAGATTTCCGCGAAAATGAATAATCCTTTTATCACTGCATTGTGACTACTGTAAAATGCAAGCTGAGGGATTTTATTTTACATTCACACAAACTATGAGGAAGTTCTGGCCAACGATTCAATAAAGTGCCACATGAACCTGCATGTTATTTTCCTTCCACTGATAATACCAAATGCTATTCATCATTATGAAATTCCATGCATACTCAAAACAATCTGGATATAAGAACTAAATAACGCTTCTTACGAAAAGTTACCCAGCAGTTAGTTTTGTAGAAAAAAGAAACTTTACATTCGCCAAAAACAATATTAAGTTTAAAAAAAATACTCCGACATGTTGGTATGTTTTCGAATCAATTGACTGGTTGTGTCCGAAAATGATAAGATAAAACGAGTTTGAAATAAAGAGAAACATGATCACGTGGAAGTGTGTGTATGCTATTTCAATGGACTGACTAGTTATGATGAAAGAAGGATGTGATTTGGGATTTTTGGGAAGAAGTCGGTGAAATTATCGATAAAAGTAGCTGACAAAGAACGAATGAAACCCAACAAGGAAGTCAACTGATTTTTTTTCTTTTTGACTGCGCACGAAAAGATTTTTATATGTATATAAAGTTAGGGGAATGACATGGTGCAGCAATTATGCCTATCGGAGCAACAGTGTTACATTTTTACATGAGCGTTATAATTATTGTGATTCGGATGATGAACGAGCTGAATTTCTGTGACTTGATAAGCGTACGGGACGCAGATGTGAGAGAGAGAGAGAGAGAGAGAGAGAGAGAGAGAGAGAGAGAGAAAGAGAGAGAGAGAGAGAGAGAGAGAGAGAGAGAGAGAGAGAGAGAGAGAGAGAGAGAGAGAGAGAGAGAGAGAGAGAGAGAGAAATGTGCTGTGTATTGTATAGTAATTTATAAAAAAGTAATATTAAGGCTAAGTGCAATATCGGATTACACTGCCACCTTTGGTCTCCCTTTCTTAATTCCAATGACCTCTGTCTTGGTATTTTTTTTATAACTGAAGAATACGATGGGGGGCTGCATATCATGGCATTTGAAGTACTTTAAAGTATGCAGTTATATCAATTTGATACATACTTTGTAGATGCCTGATAATGCGCATTGAAGAGCTTTGTTTTGAATATTTACATTTGTATGCGTTTCTGGATGCGTGATCATGAAAACAAGTGACAGCCTACCTGTAGTCACATTAAACTGTGCATATGCACACAAAAATATGTTAATTGTTCCAACGTCTAATACTGACGCCAGTTCAAAATTAAAATCATCAATTTTGTGATATATTTCACAACAAATCTAGCAAATAAAACTTAGCTAAACAAAGAAGCCCTTCTTTACTTTGTTTAGTATAAGCTTTTTTAAAGGAATATGGCGTATTTTGGTATATAACTTTTCACCTTTATCCAAGCATGGGTTCATACTTAATCCAAAGAAGAAATATATCAGATAGCAGAGATGAATTAGTAGCTATGTGAATATTTTCATTTGTTAAAATACCAAAGACCCAAAGTGAAAAAGTTAGGATCTAGCATAAAATGAATTGCGTTGAGTAGATTTCCTATGGTATATGGTTCACGATAGCATATCACATTAAATTTCTGAGATTAAAACGCACTTTTTTCTTGGCAAGTTTACATTAGTGTATTTGTGATTAACAATTGACAATTACTATTACTTTACCAACAATTTTTTTTTTGCTGTTATATAAGAAACTTATATAAAGTAAAAAGGTCAAAACCGCGCTTACATTTAGCATATTTATTAACAAAGCTTGGAGACAACTTCTACTAAGTAAGTAATACCCCCCCCCCTGCAAAAAAAACAAAAACATGTCATTGTGTTTGTGTGGTGCACCGCAGTATGTACGAGAGTGCGTTTTAATGGCAATTAAACACAACATAACTTAATTGATAGTTCGTTAGCAGTAAATTTGAATGACCTGCAATGAGTCTTTATTGTTAAGCATTTCGAAGTGAATGAGTGAATGCAAAAGCACAAACAGCATTGACAAGCCTTTACCATACACTTCTATCTGAAAATAATTTGTAATCATGTTTCATGCATAACATTTACTCTTTTAGTATGGTTCTTTTGTAGTACATAAACATCGTAACGTTTTAAATCTGAAGAGGTATCAACTCCAAATCTTTTTTTAAACATCAAGCAAAAATTAGATAAATAAATAAATAAATAAAAAATAAATAAATAAATAAATAAATAAATAAATAAATAAATAAATGAATAAATAAATGAATACATAAATAAATGAATAAATAAAAAATAAATAAATAAATAAATAAATAAATAAATAAATAAATAAATAAATAAATAAATAAATAAATAAATAAATAAATAAATAAATAAATAAATAAATAAATAAATAAATAAATAAATAAATAAATAAATAAATAAATAAATAAATAAATAAATAAATAAATAAATAAATAAATAAATAAATAAATAAATAAATAAATAAATAAATAAATAAATAATATTAGAAATATTAACAATTTTATCAATGCTTGTTATCCCAAATCTCTGTTTAAGGCAATTGCAATTATTGGTGAAGAATATAAATTAGAAAAAGACGTTTGAGTTGAATTTGTTCAAAGTGTTTTTTCTAAGTTCACATTTAATATCTGACAAGGATTTTTTTCAATTAAGTGAATTCACTTCCTCGGCTCATTTAGAGGTCAGACCATATGTTAACTGGGGGGCTACTCTTTTGGATTACACAAAAAGACAGGCGCCTATGAAGCAAAGATACCCTGCTACCTAGCAACATTCTTAATCTTCTATACTAATGCAGCTGTATGAAAGATATAGCCCAAGACTGGTCGCACCACCTGTCATGTCTTCGTAATACATGTTATCTACACAGTTGCACACACATCAGATACCGGAGTATTTTAAATGTTTGTTGTAAAATATAATTCATGTGATAATGAGCGAAAATGTCATACATTAGATGGCATTTACTTACATACATACATACATACATACATACATACATACATACATACATACATACATACGTGATATATAAAATTTCTGTATTTTCATGTGGAACTGTTCCATTTTCTCTTTATGAATTTACACGGTATTATCATGGGACATGTTTCACGTGTATTCGAAACTGAATAGCCTGCATGATAACCTATGTTAATGTTTCAGTTGATATCTGCCAGGGAAATGCATTTGGAAAGACAAAACTTACAGAGTTTTTACAACAGGATGGGGTCATTGATATCAAAACATGCTACACGATAGTACTGGCATTTGTTCAAGCAGTTTCAAGCTTACATGATGCTGGCCTTTGTATGCCAGGGATGGACGTCGACAACGTCATAGTGCGACAGGAAAAGGCACGTGTTTCCAGTATTTACAACTTAGAGATCCGCAAACCATTCCACATGGTTGGTGACAAATCACGTCTGACCTTTTTTTGTACTCTGGGTGACGAAAAAGGTTTCAATGAACTATTGGAAAGAAATGTCATTCAAGTGTTATTAGAAAAACCTATTTGGATAAACGTGCCATGGCAAAAAATCTTTGGGTAAAGGTGCCATGAATGAGAAGTCGAGGGATTAAATGTTTTATTAGAATGTAATATTCTTATTAAGATGCCCTGTTCAGGGGAAAGATTCACAGAGAGGTTAATAAAATTGGACCTCTTTCATATAATTAATTTCCTGTTTAAGCAGTGTGTGAAGCATGTTACAGTATCAAACCTTGCCCACGTCCACAACCACTCATGTGTGCGTTCTAGAACTTAATAATGCTGAATACTGTTCACATATTATATACTGCTTGAAATCGGGGCTGCATAACATTTTCTGATAGCAGCATTCTGTCGTGAGAAATAGAATTTTACATGTGTCATTGCAATAATTCTTATTCTTTTCAAGGACATTTTTGACTTGGTATTCCAACATTTCATCACTGATCATTTTATCTAATTGTTAATGTACTCAATGGGTTGCACAGTTGCTCAAACTCAAAGCATCTTGTTAGGCGAGAAGGGCAATGTTTTTTTTTCTCTCCAAAGCACAATTTTTTTAACATTTCTACATGTCAAAATTATTTCACAGTTGTGCAATCTAAGATATTAGGACGATGGCATGCAATAAGAAACTTAATTTAGATATGTTGTCCAGTTGTCCAGTTGACTTGATTTAACCATTTTACTATTCACCAGGCCAGGCAGATATCTATCCCTTTGTAGAAAATAAACCACACCACATAATGAAATGGCACACCACCCATGTCTTGTGGTGAAAACTGCCGTATAAACTGTAGCTTGTGGTAACAAAGTATAAAAAACGGGCTGAATCATGCAAATGCAGTTGAATGTACATTTAGTTCCCTTCACACAGTAGCCCGCCATATACAGTGAACTTACAGGTACCACAAGTTGGGAAAAGTTATATGCTAGGGTTGAGTTACACATATTACAATCCTTGTCAAACTTATTTACAACAGCTGGCATTAAGTAAAGTGAATTTTAGAATTACAAGTTCTACTTTAGAACACGGCAAGAGACCATATAAGATTAAAACCATTACGTGTCAATACCACAGTTAAAATCAGTCCGAGTCTAAAACCGTCCAATACTGGCACATACAGTTACGTTTGCGTTCAAGTTAACATACGCCAAACGCACCAACGTTTCCCAAACGTTTCCCAAACACTTTCAGTGAAAGTCAAACGTTTTGCAAACGCGTTTGGTGAAAGCCGAACGTTTTCAAACACTTTTTCAAACGCTTTCAAACACTTTACACTTTGCAACAAACGTATGTGATACATGTACATATACCCTTGGTTATCTAATTCTAATACGGCATTACTGAGGGCGAAGCCCAAATGCGAGTGCCGACGGCACAAAGCTTTTTTTTGGGGGGGGGGGGTGGTCTGGGGGGGGCTTCCCCCAGAACATTATCAAAAATAGATGCTCTCATGTGCGTTTTCCTGGCATTTGCCACTGCATTTTTATACAGACTATTTGGATTTTCAGGGATGCAAACTTCACTAATCTGGGCTCCACAAATCAAATTCCGCTTTATATCTGATTCAAATTAACATGAAATGAAGAAAAGAAAAAAGAGTCAGTGACAAATAATTCCTGGAAATATGTATGTGTCACCTTTACCTGCTTATATTTATATTGTTACTGGTAATCAACAATATTATGACATGGTCATACCTAATCAAGGAAGAAAATAAGTATAGTTAGAAGAAAACAAATAATATGCCTACATTAGCAGGTTTAACACTTCATTTATTGTAAAGCTACAGATCTTTCACTAGCAAGTATACCCAGTCGCTATCATACTTTTTCTGAAAGTGAGGTTCTTGAAAAAAGGCTAACTTTTAAAATTTCGAATGGAAATACAGAGGCAGCTCAATTTAAGTATTGTTTGGCTTACTAAGCCAAGCAATAGAATTAGCTCCAGTGGAGTAAGCCAGGCGATACTCCATTGGTCTTTGGAGTAAATATTTATATTTTAATTGGAAATTAGGAACTATTTCGGAGTAAACTTATAGGCAATATCACGATCGGATCATGAATCATGATCTGATCATGATATTGCTCATGGATTTACGCCGAAACAATTGTTGAAAGATGAAGTATTCATGACATCTTAAATGAAGAATTAAGTCTTTAATTAATTTTAATTGAATTAGACACTTGGGTAGATGTATTTGGATCGTGTTTTATGTAAGTATATACAACCTATAATGCTTGATAAGTGCACATTTACATGTAGGTACATCATATATTGCTGGACCTGTTGAAAATGCGTTTGGATATTCTTCATCATTTAAATGGAAGTGTTTGAAATGCATAGTGTTTGAATGCGTTTGTGAAAGTGTTCGAAATCGTTTGGGTATTTGTTCAACGCGTTTGGAAAGTGTTTGAACGCGTTTGGAGAAGTGCTCGGTAGCTTTGTGAAAGTGTTCGAACGTTTTTTAAGAGTGTTCGAGATTTTTCCCAAACGCTTTCCAAACGCTTTCCAAACACATTCCAAACACTTTTCAAACACATTCTAAACGTTTCAAACATTTCCAAACACAAGCCAAACACCAGCAAAACGCGAAAAATGCGTTTGGCTGTTAACTTTCAGCCGGGCGTAACTGTATGTCTACATGGCATGAACATCACCTTGCACAACAGCAAGACTGGAATAAGCATAAAACAATGCATTCTTGATTCAACATCTATAACTGCTAAGATGTCAAATTGGCAACAACAAAATTACTGACGGTCATAAAAAATAGAAGTAGACAACAGTTTCTGATAATATTTTGATAATGCACCGAAAACCCGAGTAAACGAGAACTATCAATGTCAAAAACACTCTGTCATCAAGCAAGCCAGGTCCAAATCCAAAAGTTCGATCTAGACATGCCAACACCTTTATGATAACTTTAAATATCAGTCAGCCAATACGAAATGCAGTTTGAAGGAAAACATCTCTCTCTCTCTCTCTCTCTCTCTCTCTCTCTCTCTCCCTCTCTCTCTCTCTCTCCCTCTCTCTCTCTCTCTCTCTCTCTCTCTCTCTCTCTCTCTCTCTAACGTGACACTGGTTCCAAAAACATCAATAGTAGTTTAAATAGATTTGATGCTGACAACTCTCCACTTTAAGCAATATCTTGCCTCATAAAGGTATAGTATAAAATGTCAGGTACATTTGTTGGGTTTATATATTTATTAGCTCATTTATCAAAACCACCAGATATCTATATTGTTAATGTTCCTATTTACCCAGAAACTTCAGGAAAGATCATTTGAATTTCATTTTTCGAATTTTAACATCAATTCACTTTTATTGTTATGCACCATTATGTCTAAAAATGAACATTCCATGTCATTTACTGTAGTGTTTCCAGTCTAAATTATCGAGAGTGTTCTTTTAGGTGCTCAATAGGTCATCAATATATTTAAATTAAATTTGATGGTAGGTCACAAGAAATGCCAGTAAAATCAAATAGAAAGGAAAACAAAACCCACATCTGAAATTTGATAAAAAAATGACGGCAACTTGAAAATAGCAAAAAAATAGAAAAGAAAGAGTTACTGAATGAGCCATTTACAAATGACCAGATCCTCATTTCCTGTTTTCACTGCAATCGGTCATATTATGCCATATAGGTTTATTCTATAGTATCTTGGTTTAGAAACATTAATGGTTCCTATTGCATTTTGCATGTCATTTTACTTAGAGTGAGACATTTTTCGGGTTGCTTGATGTTTTGCGGGTGGCACGTAGCGGTAGCTATGGAAATCCGTTCAATATATACTTCTCATGAGGCCAAATATTTAAGGAGAATCCCTGTCTCAAAAAAATAAACTTAACTACATTCATTCATAAAAAAAATCCCCCAACAATCTTTTTAAAGACACCTGGGATGCCATGGAATAATGTGAACATAATTGCTTTGCAATCAATGCCAAAATGATTTATTTAGTCCTTTAAGCCAAAAGCGAACGTTATGAAAATCTGTTACAAAACTTGTTGGTTTTACCAAAGTGTGGCTTGTGGTGATTTATGCAGATTCAACTCCTCACAACTTACGAAGTATAATTAGCACACAACTGTATGACTTTCGTGATATGACATAAAAGGCAATACATAAACGGGACAAAACTAGTTCTTATTTGATACAGGGTTTGTGTCTTATCATTGTAGGATGCTCTTACTGTAGCCTTACGTGGAGTACCTTGTGTCGTTAACCGGTATGTAAACGAGCAGCCATTGGACATGGAGCGTGTAGGCAAAGTGTGCATTAAGATACTTCGATACCGAATGCCAACTGGGGCTGCAACCTCTTAAATGGATGACATGTAGAAGGCATGTCAGGTCCTTTTTATGATCCAAATTTACAAACACATGCACGCACAACTCTCTCTCTCTCTCCTTTATATATATATATATATATATATATATATAGATATGCTAGACATACCCTTGCATTCTACAGAAGTGGTAGAATTGCTTGATAAATTGTGGCTTTCACGATGCTGTGTTACCGTGTTCAGCTGACCACCTGGAGTTTAAAGGTGTAATATAACTTTAAGCATGACCACACATTTTATGTTTTCCATTTCATCTGCACGTGTCTGTGTGGGGCTTGACAAAAGTCGTTATATGTAGTTTTTGATCTGAAGCATATTTGAAACAGGGTTTAAGCAAATTATAATGGAAGACACTGTGTAGTATTTTAACCTTTATTGTAGCTAAAATAGTTGCTGTTCTTTCAAAAATTTCATGCATTACAACGAGTCTGAACTCTTCTGCAGTAACGTTTCTCAAGGTTGCTGACAATGTGTAGGTCATTGGTTTATATAAGTGCATAAGCCATTCCAATGAGTAAATGCGTTTCTCATCAGGTTTTGGCGCTATTCCAGCATTTTGCCGATCTTGTTTCATTCATTGGAATTGTATAATAAGCGACATGCACTGAAACTGTTGCGTGCTGTCATTAAAAAGCACATGGAGCAGAGTTGCTGCCAGGATAACTGATGACGTCACTTGAAACAGTGGAACCCTATCCACGGCAGTATGCGCACGCTTAGGTGTGAAGTAAGTAACAAGCACAGCTCACCTAGATTCTCTTGCTCTTCTGTCTTGCTGAATGTGTTTATGCCACTATGTTTACATATGTAGGTTATGGTGGTACTACTTCAAGTAAATGATGAACACCGCTTGTTAAGAAAATGAAATTGGCACACTGTGCGGGCAGTCAAATGCTAATGGTAAGCACACTGAGATGTGCATTTTGGGAAAACCTGCTTGTTTAAATGCCGCTACCAGGTACCTCCATTTCACAGTTTGGAACTGATTAAATGTGTGTGAGTTGATTTCACAATAATATGTTTGCTTCACTATTTAAAGAAATTGTCATTTTGAAACTCACAAAGATAAAAAAAAATAAACCGAGGCTTTTTGCATGATAATTGAAGTTAAGCTAACAGTTGTAACATTCTAACAGAAATTATTGTGAAACGGCACTGTGGGGCAAACTATATATAATACGAAAGGTTGATTGCCAATAGGAAATGTTCTCTCTCATAAAATGCCTTCCATGTTATTTTCCAGTAAAATGTTGGCTGGACGATTAAATCATCATCCAGAACGCGCTGGTTTTACATTTGCTTTTTTGTGTGATTACCCTCGCCAGGTTCAAAGTGACCATTCCCGTAGCTGGTAACAGTAACTATACTTATATTAATCACTATTTGTTACATTGGTTTGAGTGTATATTGTGGTCATCATCACTGTTTAGATCAAGCCATATCTGGTGCTCCTTATATAGGTTTTAGCAGGCAAGGGCAATTTTGCAGTGCTGTTTATTTTAATTTTTTTTCTTAAATCATGCGCATGTGTGTATGTGAGAATTGATTCATTAATTGTTTAATTTAAATCAAGGAAACACGTGATATATTTTTATTCAGCCAGGTCGACTTTATATGAACAAAACATGAATATGCGCCAAGAATGAAAGTCATGAAAGACCACATTGATGTGCGTCTTGTTATAAAGGCCAATAAACAAGCAGAGAATAAAAGGCAGGCATTGAAAACAATATTTTTCAAAGTAAAGACTGTAATGTACAGTACAGATGATTAACAGATACGCAAGATACAGCTTGTACATGTTGTTTCTTTTTTTTTGGATCTAAGAAACAAACATAAAGTTTGACATCGCCAATGTATCACACACCATGGATATAATTTTTTTTTCAAGGAAGCCAGCTTGTTTCAAGCGTTCCGAGTATTCCTCATTCGCTGGTGAGTGGTGAGATATGTTGTACTGGTTTAAATGACTTATACGTCAGGTCAGACAGATATCTCTCACGAACATAAGGTAAAATCGAGGGACATTTCCCGGATGAGACCACGAGAGAAAGTGTTGTACGTATACGTGGCTGTTCAAATACATCTCACTGAATCTAATTTGAGGGGATCTGAATTGACCTCCTTACTAAAACATGAGTTTGTTCTGATTTGCATTTCACCTGTAAAGACGTGTAATTTTCAGCTGACAAGCTTGAGGTCAATGTTTAAATTTTCACATAATGAAACAACATCTTTCCTTTGAGAGAGCTAGCTGCATCCATACCTGCGCGTGTGCAGCCCGAAAACAATTAAACCTTTCTAAGTCAATGCTTCATAAAGGATTTTCTACATTAATGGTCCTTAATGACAAATGGCAAACCATCCTATTGCGCAACATGTTACCAAAATATGATTAAAACTGGATCCATCTGTTGCTATTGACTTAAAGTAAACTTTCCTTCCGTCAAACGATCGATTTAAGTCTTCTACACGAACATATCAAAGCAGCTTGCCAGGTTTGGGAAAAAACTGGTGCCAGATGGTGCATGCTTGAACGTAATTGTTTACTTAGTTCGAACATACCAGGCATTCAAAAAATCGTTCCCGATGTTGCATAAGTTCTTAGCACATTCTAGTAGTTTGACAAATGTCCATGATGAAACGTGAATAAGACAGTCTCTCCAATCTTTTCAGGTATTGCCAGCTGTGAGCTGAAGTTGTCATAATTATCACCCTGTATCAACTGCTCAGCGCTGAACAGATTTGGCGACTTTCTTGTCACTGGGCAAGATACTGTACGCAAAATAGTCATATTGTATTGACGTGTGGTGAAGTTTCTGAAAATCTGGGTTGTAAGTGGTCAAGCCCTTCCATTTTGGAAATAAAAAAGAAGAAAAAACTAAATTCTGTTTTCAGTGAAAATATTTTACAGATTTAGAGCATCGGTTTAAACATTACGGTCGCCTTCTATGGGTGACTGTCCGTCTCAAGGCAGGAGTAAAATGTGTTTCTTTATATTGGTATTTAAGCCTGAATGTTGATGTAATGCTAATTCCAGAATCTCTGCCCTTTGCAGCATTTAACTTTGCCTTCATTCTTGGACTGTAACATATAAATACGGGTAATGATCTTATGGACCAATGGCTCATGCACAGAAGGCGCTTATCTTGCATGTGTGATGGG
Organism: Hermodice carunculata; assembly: GCA_964020975.1. Lineage (NCBI taxonomy): Eukaryota > Metazoa > Annelida > Polychaeta > Eunicida > Amphinomidae > Hermodice > Hermodice carunculata. The sequence goes on from OZ026626.1 coordinate 29,217,396, forward strand.
TCATTGATGCACACCTAGACTACTCACATATTTTACTGAAATGGCATGTCAGATTCTGACCATAATTACACAACAGGTCCTCTGTGCAGAAATGGATCTTTGCAAATAGTGGGACCGGTCACGACTTCTCTGTATTTCTACATAATTTACCATTCGTGTCTTTTGTTCTGAGGTTTCTCCGCGACACTAGGTGTTCAGAATTTCCAACATTTGGCACCGCTATACCTATCTTTTTTTGCGTTTGATTTGATAACAAAGGGATTTGCAATGTTAAGTTTGACATTTCCTCAAACCCTGCAGAGTAATTAGGCTATGGTATTAAATGGAAATGGTATGTTCCGTCCATTTCTGAGTCATACGGAAAAGATAATCTTCTAACAACAATTCTGTGGCTTTTTTATCCAGCTCGGTAAGAGTACTCAGAACCTTTTAATCAATTATTGCAGTCACAAAATACACGCTCCTGGTTTTATTCTCCTGTGTGCTAAGGCAGAACGGTCCGCACAAGCATCAGTTGGACATCATTATAGAAGTGTTGGAATGCAGCAATATTTCAGAACAACCCAAATAGTTCTAAGTTGCAAATGAGACTCTGTGAATCTTTTACTATAATATACTATTATATGTTCCCTCCCTTCAAATGTTTCAGCTACGTAACAGCATGTTGCTTTCCTTGATGTGCATGAGTATAATGTAAGTCCCCTTTACCGCATGGTGATGCCAAGATCGGAGGTCTAGAAACAAATTTTTTCACTGTTTCAAAAGCTTCTTGGTGTTTGCTGGACCAGCTAAACTCTGCTTTTCCTTTCTGCTTGGGCTTCACAGTGGCTTAAAAATTTTTGCAACCTGATTAGAAACACTGACCTATAATTTATGTCACGCGTTAAACATATTTACTCCCCAGGCTGTATTGAGAACAGACATTCCCTAATAGTGACGTATAATATAATATAGTATAATACATTTTGGTTCTCTTCTCCAGAACTTTCTGCCAGATTAACTCCACACTTTCTGATTTTTTAAAGAAATTTAACTTGCACATGTCGTGTCTGAAGCATTTATTCCCAGAGAACTGCAGCCGAGATATATGGTGGCTCTTAGACTTACTGCTTCCTCCCCTTCGGTCCGTTACCCTGGTGTGTTATCATTATACATGTTATATTTTTGGATTTGGTCACAAAGTGGAACAGCCCGATGTGATCTTTGCATAGTTATTTGCTTGGCCCAGTACATCTAAAACAAATCTCTTGAACCTTTCAGCTCTGGATATGAAACAAATTTTACAGGTTTTATAGTTTTATTTTCTTGTAGTAATTTATTTATATTGTGTATAATATACGCAGGATAAACAAATAATATTATCCATATGTTCTGTTTTTCTCGAATTGGCTGCAAGTGACACTGCCACGAGCAATGCTTCTCCAATAACCAATAGTGATTAAGATACCTGGATTTGATTGATATGATCAAAATGACCAAAGCCTACAAGGTTTAATAGGAAACTTTGGCATAAAAATTTCTAATAGCGGTCATGACCTAAGTGGGTTTGACGAGATTGATATCAAACCTGCTAATTGTTGTACCCTTAATGGATGTATACCTTTTTTCACATATGGTTGTGTTCCACTGATTGCTTTACTTTTTGTACAATTCTTGGGTTTTCGTAATGGAAATCCTAAACTATTTTGAACTATTAAAGAATTATTTTGGAACTACTTGGCTAATCGCCTAGAAGGGCTTGCGATTTGTTCTTATTTCTTCTTTTTTTAAAGAATTATTTTGATCAAGATGCACGCTAGATTATTATGGGGTAAGTTGGGAAAATACCTTGAATTCTTAATCTGCTGGAACACATGGTGTTCCTGGCAATTATGAATAATCGGTAAGCGTGCATCCATATACGTGTTGGAATTGCTAAAATAAGAAGAGCAGCGTATCTCGTATAATGGCTTCTAACTGGGTACTGTTAGATCCTAAACCCATGGTCAATAGGCAATGACCCGAGTGGCTTGTTTTTTGGTCGTTACTATTAGCCGTAGGTGATCTTGAAATGTCAAACCGATCTTTTGGTGGTTTGGATAATTTCACTTTGCATGTCAAAATTGGTAGCAGCATGCGTGCACGCCGTGATTGATGGTCCTTGATTAAAGACAGATGGACCGGGGGGGGGGGGTAGTCTGAAGGTCACAGATCTACTTTAGTCTGCACATCGAAGGTCAGCTTCGTACTGGACTGTCACAGTACTCTTGTTTAAGCCTTTGCCTTGCAAAGTATGGTTTTCTACCAATAAAGGTTCGCACTTAATCAACTGATAATGGAATTGTACCTAACATTTTTTTGTGGATTTTATCTCTCTTCCAAATTAACAAAAGTATGAATGGGTCGAAGGGAGTAATAGTGCTGATTTGTCATCATAAACAAGATTGCACTTATAGTCCCGCTGAAAGTATTTTGTTTGGATTGTCCCAGATTTGGAGCGCAAAGAAAATGTCGTAAGTGTGTTTATTTTTAACTGTTGTGCAGCGAGTTGTAAACAGGTACACACTACACACATACCATTATTATGGCATGAAATCTCTCACTCGACATCAGTAACTGTCATGTTATTATATACAGAGCGAGTAGTATAGATGACAGTAATGTGCATATGCACAGACATATAGCATCGGTTTATTTGTGGTATGGGATTTGTTAATTCGTACCTCACTCTATGTATCCGAAGCTCAAGCCAAAGGTTTCCAGTGTGACACATGTACAAAATGATGATTTTTGCAATTAAACCATAGTTTGACGTATCATATCTGCTTTCATTTTCACCACAAGAATGTCACTCTCGTATTCTAGTATCAACTTGCTATGTGAAATTATGAATGGGGCAAATTTCAGAAAACACATTAATGAAGATTCACCAATATTGGTTTTAATGTTTATTTAAAGAAGAAAAAAAAAACAGAAGATATACTTTCTATAGCCAATGAATTAAAATAGACTTCTCACCCTTTTGGAATTCAGTGCCCTGTGGAAAAGTATGCTTCTGATCTAAATTTGAATTGGGATCAGCATCTTTGAGTTATTAACCTGGATTAGATATGGTCAATGCCACGGTAACATGACGCCAAATCTGCTGCTATCATAAGCACACTCTTTCATCGGTAAAAATTGGTTTAAATACGTTTAAATGCGTTCACAGAATATTGGCCAAGCACCAGGAAAGTTATATGAGCAAGGTGCGTCATTTACATTTCATCGGTACAAGTACTATGCCGAAACTACGGCAAAAATATCATTTATTCAATTTGAAGCTCAGCTGACTCATTACGCCGAACTGTAAGCATCTCGGTATGTTGCTTGCCATGAACAGTTTAACTTGTTTTAAGTATATGCGATATTATTTCCAACCTGATGATGATGATGATGATGATGATGATGATGATGATGATGATGATGATGATGATGATGATGATGATGATGAAGATGATGATGCCTTTATATGACAGGTGTATTCTGACTAGTATTTTTTGTTATTATATTTCATTGGAGTCATCAAATTCTGTAATGTCACCTAAACACACTGTTGGCAAGGTAGTACATCAGACTGTCAAACTCATATTTTGTGGTCAAAGTCATAATAGGTTAGGAAATAAGCGAAACACCACTTTCATTTGTATAATGTGATGATACAATTTCGCAAAATATTTGTAATTGGAGCTAAACATTTTGTATGGAGAGCACCATGGAAGTTGGTATGTTTATTTGCCTACAGGTTTCATGGATAGCCATATCATTCTTATACATATAAAGGTGCAGATTAGTAAATTTTGCTCCTTCGTTTATCCATAGCTTTTTATGGGGACAGAGGTATCCTTACTTCAGCTGCTCAGCCAATACCTATGAAGTACCACTTATGGGATCCCCCGCAGCTTTATTTGTTCAAAAAGGTGCCTAAGATAATTTCCTTTTATGATTTTCAATGTTTTCCTGTAACCACATTATATGAAAACATACATTATGATCGAAAGAAACACATGACGGGAAGCAACCAGTAGCCAGCCTGTTTAACCGACTTTGTGCTCAAGGAGAGCAGATTTGCTGAAAATTATATGTTTACTCTACTCTGAGGCTAATGCAGTCACAGTGTTGTGCTAACCGTAGTGTCCAACCTATCATGATGTGAGAGTGACCTCAAACTGACTGGGGAAGGATGTAAAAGTGTTAGTTTTCATATAGGTACGTGACATGTTACCAGTGTAACATTATAGGCACCATTCCTTCAAAACATGGCCTGCAGTTTTAAAGCTTCCTTAGCGGTTTTTTTTTTCCTTTTTTTTTTTTTTTTTTTTTTTAAGAAAGTGTTCGCCTGAAAGCATGACGATCATAAGACCCTTGGCCGTATTCAAACATTATACATTCATAAAACATAAAGGGATACATATTATGGACAACCAATTTGAACAATTCTTCCATAAAGAGAAAATAACGTACAATGTTGGCACTAAGGGCAACAGCGTTTAAGTCTGGCAAAAACGGCGATTGGAACCTGGTATTTTAAGCTGTTTAGTGTGCATGCTCAGGAAGCCAAGTAATTTCCACGCGAGAAAGGTATCTAGCGCTCAAGACAGAAGTGCCAGGTCTAGATCTTTGCTTGGGAATTTTTGTGAAAGCTAGCTACCTTTCACGACGCATCAAGTATTCTAGGTGTCATGAAGGGGTAGATTCGTGAAAGGTAGGTTGCTCTCACGGGCGATCACGCAGCACCAGGTTTGTGTAAAACATAGCATATGTCATTGTTACTTGGTTTTCATGTAGAACACTCCAATAACAAAAAGGCGTAAGGCACTTTGGTAATTATCAAAATATTTTTCATTCTGTTTCAATGTACATTTTTAAATAAATGATTGGTTCTATAGACAAGAACTCGAACAAACATTTGTCGGTTCCAGTACCATCTATGCCAACTATGCTGCAAACTGAAAAGAAATAAAGATACATTTCTAAAGTGCGTGTACGGTGATAGATGCGGACAGAGTTACCTCGTGTGCATCAGTGGAATACAGAATAGGGGAGACCAAAACCTGCAATTATAATTTATGTGTATCTACCGAAAGATACAAGATAAAAATCTTTATTTCAAGTCGGTAAGTTGCAAATTTCAGAACATTAGCCAGAGACTATAACAACCGACCATAAAAAATAGCCTAGGCTAAAATTAATGTACACATGAAATAAAACAGATTGCTTATTAGATATACTATCACAGAATAAGCACTTAAAATTATTGAGAGTAGGTAGTTTTTAGCCATCCAGATATTTAGATCGAAGTAAAAACAGATTGTACATCAATATAGTATCTCAGAATAAGCACTAAAATTATTCAGACGAGGTAGGTTCAAGCCATCCAGACATTTATATCAGAGTGAAACTATTGGCAGGCAGAACAATTACAAGCGTTGTCAAAATTCCAAGTTAATATCAGATTTTTAAATTCGGAGAGGCTAACAGTATTTTTTTTTTCATATCATTGGAGATTCTGTTGCAAATTTTGACACCAAGATATCTCAGCGAATATTTTCCAAAACTGACCTTATTAAACGCAGGAAGATCCAAATATCCAGCTGACCAGAAATTCTTATTAGACTGAATTTGTAAAAACATGTTCTGAGTGTAGCCTGGACCGTAGCTGCCTAGGGCCTTATACCCTTTTGTAGCAAGAGAGCGTAGTCTCCCTATAGATCAATTTGGCAGTCCTGCCCTTTTAAGAAGGGTGTCGTAGTCACTAGAATGGTCGTTAAAAAAACCAAAACACGAAGACCTCGTTCCTGTAGGTTTTTCAACTTTTTGGAAGGAGTAGCACCACAAAAGAGCCACAGTGGGGAAAATATAATTAAAATTTGAAAGAATAAAAAACCTAAAATATCAAACATTTGGATAACTCGTCAAATTATATGCTGATGCATCTAAGAACATTTATTTGTCTCGCTGCCTTTTTACAGAGGGGAGTAATATGTACATCAAGTTTGAGCTTGTTGACAGTTTCTACACCGAGCAGTCTTACATGATCTTCTGACTTGATAACCTCACCTTCAATCCCAAGAGTGATGTTGCAGGAGTCTTTCCTAGAGGAGCAGAGGACATAAGCTGAAACTTATCAGGATTTGCAAGCACATCATTTTGTGCATGCCATTAGATGGACTCCTCAGATTTATGCTCAGGGGTGAGGTGCAGATTTGCAGGGTCATGATGACTAAAGGATAGAATGTTATCATCTACGCAGTTGTACAGATGACAACCCTTTATCATAAAATACATGTCATAGATAAAAATGTAGAATAAAAGTGATCCTAAAATAGTCCCTTGAGGGACTCCTTGAATGATTTGTAGCCAGTCACTAAGTTTATAAGCGTTTTTTTACTCTCTGATATCTATCAGTATAGTACCTGCTCATAAGCTGGAGAGCACTGTACTGTTAACCGTATGCTTTCAGCTAAGCTAGGGCAAGTGCATGGGATAAGCAGTCAAAGTCTCTTGATAAGTCTGTAAGCATTGCACCAACATGTTTGTCATTATCAAGTTTTCGCCTCCAGTCCTCGGTGATTTTCACAACCAGGTTGTTGCAGATATAACTTTTTCTAAAGGGTGATACAAAGGAGGAAAAGACTGATTCCATGAATGAACTAAGCTGCTCACTAATGATGCTCTTACAATTTAGAGAAACAAGGGAAGCTACTGATAGGCATATAATAACCCTTGATAAGATGATCTTTCTTTTCAAAGCTGGCGTAGCCTCTGCCATTTCCTTATGTTCGGGGAAGGTGGAAGTGATGATGCCTTTGTTTACAATACTAGTACGAGGATAAGCCAAGACATTTGATGAAAATGTTGCCAAATTTAGAGGGATATGGTCGTAGTCAGTGGACTTCTTATGGCTAATTTGTGATAATTTGTTTTCAACTTTATCACTTCTGACATCCCGAAAATTGAAACTGATCATTGAAAATATTGCACACATTTTCTGGACCAGAAACAAGTGTAGCATCCTCAAAGAAAAAAATATTTCCATGATTGCTGTAGTCCTAATTTGAGAGAAATGGCTTGATGGTAGACCAAAAGTTATTTGATGGCTCCCACTGCAGTGCTCATTGATTTTTTTTCTGATTGCATTGCGTCTCAGATGAGTGCACCTATTTCATTGCTTACGGAACTGTTCCCATTTATGTGCTTTTTCATGACGTTTAGCATTGAAGAAGGCATTTCTCAACATTCAGGTTTTTTTCCGAAAAATGTCTTTCCGTAGTTCAGCATTTCAAAAGGCGCTTGCTGGGCTTTGACTCTTACGGTTTTCATAGGAGCATCATCATCCACAACCTCCTTGACCAACAGAGTAAAAGCCCAGTAGGAGTCGTCAGCGTCATCAAATGTGTCAGGTACATGCGAGGGGATCCTTTCTAAGTCTGATAAGAAATTCTGTCCATTGAAATATTTATAAGAGCTGACGGTAATGTACTTAGGCTTCCTTTCAGGGACCTGTACACGTGTTGAGGTAAATATTAAGAAATGTAGCATTTGGGAATGTAGGAGGTCTGTAAACAGAAATAAGCATCCATGATACAGCTTCCAAAGCAAATTCAATCACGACACTTTCCAATTTCTTGGATTCCATAAAATATATTCTTCGTGATAGAATGTCTGACCTAATATATATTATCAGGCCATCAACATGTTCATTTCAGTTGCGACGGAAGCAAAAATAATATGGAACACTGAACTGACAATCAGGAAAAGACTCAGCACGCTTTGTCTCACTTATAATAAGCCAGTCCAGTAATTTTCTATTCAGCAGGCTAAAAATATCACTAAATTTGTATGTGAAAGTGTTTCTGTTCAAATATGCAATGCGAAAGAACAAGGGTTTTGCCTCTTTATGTAGTTTTAAAGGTTCGAATATATCATAGTCTGAAACTGAATTCTGTCGAACCTGTGTTGCCCATGGAATTTGAGTTCATGAAAAAAATACTCAGCTGTTAAAAGATCACAAAAAGATGACGATGGGCTAAGGTCATGTGCATAATACATGGCTAACTGGTCCATTAAAAAGTCGTATGATGTGCCTAGTGATATGTTCGAAGTGTCTTGAAATGGGAAATAAAAAGTTATACATTTAGGACATCTCCAGTCGAAATTTTTCCATTCATATCCACTTACCGATAGAGCTCATTTGACATATTGCTACACTTTATATGAACCCACATGAGACAATCATCACAAGCGATAGCACGATGTTGACTTGCAACAGGTCGTAAACAAACGCCACAAGGGTTTTGCACAGGTCCAGGATTGGGATGAGCTCCGGCCTGGAGCAGAGGCAGGTTTTTATCATGAAAATAAAGGGTTTCACTGGCGGCCTATTCGTTTTGCACACAAATGCACATTTTCTGTCTTGGGCATCCTACCACCACCAGGACGCCCTATCTTGAGTGCCAATGAGTGCCCCACAGAAAGAATCTCAGCTTTCGTCGACTTCTTTCTTAAACAACTGGTGAAACAAATTCCAAGTTATATGAGGGACACAACTGACTTTATAAAGCAGATTGAAGCATTGGGTCCTTTACCAGAAAATGCGCTTCTAGTCATGTTGGATGTAAACTCTCTTTACACCAACATACCGACTCATGAAGGCCTTCACAGTGTGGCTAGAGCCCTATTACATAATAGGGATCACTCGGATAAGCCCATCACTTCAGAACTCATTCACCTGCTCAGACTAGTCCTCACATGCAACAACTTCGAGTTCAATGGTGACCACTACTTGCAGATTAGTGGCACTGCTATGGGAACCAAAGTAGCCCCCTCATTTGCCAACATCTTTATGGCAGATTTAGTGTGCTACATTATCCACTACAACCTCTAGTTTGGTGGCGTTACATTGATGATATTTTCTGTATTTGTACCTTTGGTGAGATGCAACTAACTGAGTTTCTCTCCCATTTGAATTCCTGCCATGAAACCATCAAATTCTCCTCTCATGTCTCCAACACAGAGATCAACTTTCTTGACACTTTCGTCAGAATTGACACACAACGTAAAGCGTACACTACCCTTTACGTCAAACCTACAGATACTCACACGTATCTGCGTTACAGGTCAGCCCACCCCAAACATTCTAAGGTGGGCGGACCATACAGCCAGTTGCTCAGAATCAAACAGATCTGCGGTGAGACCGTTGATTATGAGGAGAATTCTAAGAAGATCCTCCAATTTTATGAGCTTAGGGACTATCCCACTCAAATTCTGACTGATGTGAAAACAAAAGTGGACTCAGTAAACAGGTCCACAATTTTGGCTCCAAAGCCAACCACCGAGACTGACAAAGAAAAGCTTTTCTTGATCACACCGTTCAACCCCTCGCTTCCACCTATAAAACAGATCATCCAAAGCCACTGGAGAACGCTTGAGACCTCACCACATGTAGTATCCTTAATTGATAATGAAGTGATAGTGGGTTTCAGAAGGGTAGACAGTTTGAAAGACATGCTGGTCCATTGGATCCAGCTGTATTTGGAAAGAGACACAGTAACGAATGCAGTCAAGCTGATTGCAAATACTGTGTCTTTCCGGACACTTCAGGCAGAGTAACCGGTACACAAACTGGGCGGACATACCATGTCCCCAAAGGAAGTTGCTGTGAAAGTTCTAATCAAGTGTACCTACTAACCTGTGTCACATGCAACAAACAATATGTGGGGCAAACGATGCGCCAACTAAACGCATCGATTGCGCGAACACTTTCATTTCATCAGTAACATAGTCATTGCACAGCCACTGGGCAGACATTTTGCCCAAAATGCCAACCATGGTCTTGCTCTTAAAGTGCATATTTTAGAGTATATCAGCACTCCCCCCCATCTAGACCACACCAGACAGTTGCGTCTAGACAGGGAAAGACATTGGATGCACCAATTGAGCTCCATTGAACCTTTCGGTCTCAACATCATGGGGAGATGAGCTCTCTTGTTCGGTCTAATGCTAAAATTTTATGTTCAGAGTTCATCCCTCCACGAGGTTCTGCTTTGGGTAGCATATTACCTATGCAACCCATTGGGAAACCGCACACATGTACCCACACTGTAGTTTTACACACAGTCCTAAGCTCCTGTGTTCAGGGCTTTGTGGTACGGTAGTACCACCATCCAGAAGTCTAATTAATCACACTTGCTGACCCCCAGCATTGTTTCTACTGCAGTCTTTATTTTACAGGCCTGATGGGATTCATAATGTTTTTTAATCTAATTCACCTTGACAATAACGTCTTGGTAGAACCGAGATTATGTGTTACGCAATTACGATAACGTGTTTTACGTGGCAACAGAAAGTTACCCCTCGGCTTATATATCAGATGCAACATCGGTTAGCCCATTGTTCCTGATGAGTTGTGAAACACAATGAAACCTGTCGAACTTCTTCTACTTCTAACTATTGTGACCCTTGCTCTGTCCTTACAGATATAGCTGTCCTGGATCAAATTGTAATAAAAATGAGTGAGTGCAGTGAGTCTGACAGGCACAGCTGTTGATGCACACAAAGGCCAGTTCACTGGTAGACTTGCACTCAGCGACCAGATTAGGGTCAAGTCAGACCTAAACCACTGAAACAGAAATGGCCTTTTGTCCACATGCACTTGTATATGTGTATAAACGATACCCACACACAGCGACAGAGACACATATGTGAAGAAAATGGCAAGAGATTCCACTTTATCTCTCACCTGTGAGTTTCTGGTAATGGTGAGAACTTGAATGGGCAAAAAGTCCAGTAGTGACTCTGTGTTGCATTATGTATGTCCCCATGGACCTCCTTAGATGAACATGAAGTCAAAATCCTCACAGTGTGTGCACGGTTGAATGAACTAAGACAATAGCAGTCAGTATGGCACCCACAGCATGGCAGGTATATCATATGTCCAGAGGTATAATCTGATGAAACACTCACAGTGTATCAGCCCAAAATCATATAATAGGATATATGTCCATAATCCAAGTAGTAAACTCATCATGAGAGTTAAAACAATGGAGTAAACAACCTGAAGTAGATGTAGATATTTGACTAAAATTTCTGAGACCAAAATGTGCAAGCCAATACATAACTATTCAGCAAACCACAGTTGTACTTGTTGTACATTAGCATCAGGCTGTATATGAATGAAAGCTTATACATACCAGTTAATTTTGAAGCGAATGAAATATTTTTATCAGAATCATTAACGTTATACACCAAGATTTACCATGTAAGATGTGTGTGTCTAAATACCATGATTTTGGGTTACCAAGTTGCAATTACCATGGAAAGTAATAAGGAAGCACAACTCTAGCCTTTTCACCAAATGCCCTCTACAAGCAGCAAGCGGGGACCTTCTTCTCGTCTTCATCAATATTTCAAACACACACACACACACACACATACACACACACATATGTATGTATATATATATATATATATATATATATATATATATATATATATATACTGTGTGTGTGTGTGTGTGTGTGTGTGTGTGTGTGTGTGTGTGTGCATGATTATGGAGCGTTACTTGCTTTAGGTACATACTCCACCTAAAGCCACCGTAAGAGTCTCCTACAATGATGATACATATATGCTTTAACGTGCAATCACTTATTTAGTTCACTTTTAAAAATAACCCTTATTTGCTGATTTTGTGATTTTCCATATTTTTCTGTATGCCTTGCAATACTTTTTTTCTGGTATTGGGGCATTTAGCAAGAAGAAAATGGACGTGAGACACATTCTGCTCAAATCATATTTGGACTTACTGACGAGAAAGTATCCCGCTATATGTACATACGACTGGCTGAGGATCCATTCATGACAACATCTTTGGGTATAATACGTAAATTCGGAACAATCAGGCCATCAATACTTAGAAAATTAACCTTTAATACAGGTGCTGAGTTGGGTATTTTCATGAGCTTGGGGTCTTTCACTGAAAGACGCTACCTTTTAACTCTGTTTTGCAAAGGCAACTGAGAGAACATGGTGCCCTCAATGCTGTCCCATTAGTGACATGTAGGTTACTATTGTACCCACATGCTGTGGTTGTAGCATCACAGTATCATAGAATATACAAAATATGACTCTTGATAAAAAGAAAAAAGAATTGGCTGTTATTTTAAAATATAATCAACACATACAAGGTCGTCATTTTTGGCATATATACTCAGTATGTATCCCCAACATGAATGATTTGTTTCCATTCTATGATGTGGCTAATTAACAATTGCATTGCCTGCATCAGTTTACTAAGTCTTGTGGAATGGTAAGTAGTGAGTTTTTCTATCTTGGCACTTGTACTAACTATTAGATAAAGGTTACATCACAGGTTCAGTAACTGTTGGTACCCGTATAAGCTGTAAATCATGTTATTTTGAAATATCATGAGGTCCAATGCTCATCAGTATAAAGTTGCAAATGGTTAAAATATTTTTGAGAAACTTTGCTTGACTCTATTTGTTGTAAAAGTATACAATCAGTTGAAATAAAGCATAAAGGCACGCCACGGAGGCAAGTCAAAACGGTTAGATTCTGTGATTTTGGATCGTAATGACAATGTGGACATCCTATATACAGTAACTGTCAAAAGAGTCACAATAAAGAGTGCTTAACTCTCGCAGCAGTGTCTTCATTGTGCCAACCAAATTATGATCTTTTTGACTGTCCATATATATGTCACAAGTTTCTAATGCAGCTCCAAAAATCTCAATAAGTTCAGTAGGAGAATCATTCTGCAGTATTCCTGCTAGGTGTGAATCAGGAATTTCATTAATCCAAAGTGATTACAAAATAGAAGTTCCTCTGGGATTATAGGCACATACATACATCTACATGTATGTTAAAAATGGCAGCATCCGTGACAGTTTGGTCCATGGAGATTGATTACCATTGTAAATCTTGTGCATTTCACACCGATAAATAGCAAAACTTCAAAAGTTTTTCCCAAGAGTCACAACAATCTTAGGAATACTTTGCAATATTGACAGTATATGGTGAATGTGTTTATTTCCTTTCATCTGATCAATTTTGATACTGGAAGTAGCAAAATCTTTGAACACGTCTTTGTGAGTTAAGAGAGATTCACAACTTGCTTCAAACCTACGCCTGATGTGATCAGCTGCTTGCAGTGTGCAACCCCTTTTGGCTAAGAGAAAGGGTGATGACACATCTATATACTACTGCATACTGAACATATTGGCAAGTGGTGAATTCAAATTAACCCTTCCCCTCTTGAATTAAGACTGAGTCAACAGTTTTCCTTGGCATGGGTTGGGCACTAAGTGCCCAGCCCATGCCAAGGAAAGCTTTTGACCTGGGGCATTTGATTTTGATAAGTCTCATGTACATTTCTCAGTCAAATTGTTTTTCATAAATGTTGAAATTAGTGAAAACGCTGAAGCAGACGACATTTGACCACCAGCCTGTTTTGGCTGGTTTGAGGGGGAAAGGGTTAATGGAAAAATCTTTGAATGTGAGTGATGCTGTTGTGTGCATCATTCCTCTTAGAAGCCGCACAAAGCATAAGCTAGCAAATAAGCATTGTGAAGAGAGTGCTTGTATTTAGTTCCTGGCAGGAGATGGTTAATATTATGGAACTTTAACCTTGCAGTTATGGAGATAATGCCAGTGCCAGTCAACAGGCCAACAGAAAAGAAGCAAAAATGGAGGCATCAGGAACCAACAAGTCATACGACATCAGGATTGAAGATTTTGACATTGCATACGGAGATAAGTAAGTTGTCATGAAAACATGCTTTGGAATAGTAGTCCTCTGAAGCCCTGTTATCATTATCACCTGTTCCTTTGAGTGTTGATAGGAGAAAAAAGAAGTAAAAGTCTTTTCAAAGTGCATGGGCACTGGCACTTCTTGTTTGATGCGTTGTATCAGGAAATCTTGTTTTATGTTTCCAGCAAAAACAGTGTACAGTGGTCCCTGTTTTGAATGACCCCTGCTATGAGCGACCGTGGTTTGAACGACCACTTTTGGTCGCCAAAGTTGCTTTTCTTTAATAATTTACCTCTTATGAACGACCATCTGTTAAACGCGACCAGCGACCATGCAAAATGAACATATTTTGCGACCACATAAAACAAATTTGAGCCATATCCGGTCATTACGCCTGAAGTCGACCAACAAAATACATGCACGCAACTCACCCGTTATTATAAAATTGACATGATGCTTGTCAAATTTAGTTCGTGCAAACAAGAAAGGATTTCTTTCTACAATAACTCTCCAAAAACAAGTTTTTAATTTGATCCCTCTGTATCTATTCCTCCTTATTTCACATTATCTCAAGAGTGGGATCTTTCCGTTCATTTACATTTTTACAATGGCTGTGAATGTGGCACACTCCGCATGTATCGGGCCTCTCCATAGCAGATCTAAAGAGGATTTCAACCACAATATTTTTCTCTGTATGCGGGGATACTATGAATTGTTTTCTGAACTAAACTTCATATTGATCGGCAGAAATTTACTTGTGATAGGAACTTGATCGCTCCCACTCATGATCCTTTATATCATTCATCTTGAAATGATTCAAATCCAAATGCATGAAGACGGCTGCCGACGCTCTCCGGAAATGTCCGGATATAACCCACGTGGTCATCGCTTTTTAGCATGCGAAAACTAGCCTCACCGTCGCAGTTAAGCGCAAAGCCACAGAAATATTATTATTTAGTGTTCTCCTTTCTAATTGAACGGTTTGATATCATAGTATATTCTATAAAATGAACAATGATAAAAACTCATGACCGGCAAATATTTTCAAGTTGCGACACACGTCTTTCAGTACCCAGACAAAAGCTCTTTATTGAAATAAAGATGTTAAGGGTTGTTATTGTTAAATTAAACAAATAATTCCTTTACAAAGCATTTGTAATAGATCATGATGAACTGGTGGTGAAAGGAATTTGTGTGCCTCGATCCCTACCACAAGGGAAAGGCCGCCCAGGATTTGAGCTGTTCAGGTCATGCTTATGGGGTTCCTCCAATGAGCGACCACCTGCATTATACGACCGCTTTTTGGTCTGCCCTAGGGTTGGTCGCTCAAAAGAGGGACTACTGTAATATATACATGTACATTGTAGTGGATAATTGCAGTATTTATGATTTAAATGTACAAATGTTGATTTTACTTAAAATATGATGCATATACATGTTGGGCCTTTCATTTTTATTCCTTTGTTTAGGATTTTTTGGCTGCTTTTGTGGTGTAGTGGTTGATATAAAAATAAACTGGTCCACTCACATTTTTTTCTTTTTTGAGCCAAATTCTAAAGTCAATGGAAAGAATAAAAGTAAAAAATTACAAAGTTAAAAGTTCTTTCCAGGAGTGTTAAACCTTTGTATTTTTAGGACATCATTGACATGACACATTTTGCAGAAGTCAACATTGAAATTGGTATGTTTATGTAATTTTTAACCAGATGAACATGTTGCAGTTGCCAGGTGCATTTTAAAGTGTGTTCATATCTCCCCAGAAAAAAATTCAGTTCTTCTGATTCCACGAGGATGTGGCGACAAGTAAATTGTCTGGAAGGAATTAATACAGGCATTGACCAGTCTTTTATGTTAGTTCCATTCTCTTTTTCCTTCTCCTTGGCTGTGATGGACTTTACCCTTTAAGAGCCACATTATTTTTTGTTGACAGTTATTGTCCCTGCCAAAATAGTTTTCTATGGACGCAATTTTTGTACTGCTTGGCATTCCCATGAAAACATAATGCTGACAGAAAGAGCATACAACATGGGCTTATATGATTGACAAATTGTTGCCATATTTTCAAGTTGATGTCTTACTGCCACATAAAAATATTAAATTTAATTAAACTGAGAGCAAATGTACTTTGCACAATTTTTCTACCACTTTCATGGTTGAAAATTTGCAAAACATGTAAAAACAGCAGTCAAATTGCACTCATTTCTGCCCTCTGTAGGACTGGATCCATCTGGTAAATATTATACCGCATGCATGGTATCATTGGAAGGTTCAGAACATTGTCTACATCAGCAAAATGCTTTCTCATGGGCGAACTGTTACAGCAATGCAGTTAATTTATGCCAAACATCACTGTCTCAAAGGTTAGAAATGTTATTCAGATGAAGGTTTCTATCAATTTTGGCTGATGTTGATGCAGTCAGATCGTCATATGACCTATTTGAATAATTACATGTAATGCTGAAGAGTAGTCACATGGACCAATAGGGAGATCCCCCAGACCATCACTGCGTCCATGCTGTTCTGTCCAGGTCTCAACATGTCGTTGAAAGTGTTGATGCTGGGCACAATGGAAGCAGCAAATATGTCTGTTTTGTGGCTCTCTTGATGCTGTTATAGTGTAAAAACTTTGATATTTTCGTGGGATTAGGACGTGCATAGTTTTTCTGAAGCTTCCTGTTACGATTACTGAAAATACCGAAGGAGATTCATTGTACATTTAATATTTGGTACTGATAAAGGCAATGTTGTGTGCTCAGACTCCATTTGCACATCGAAATCATTGTTTTTCCAAACATTAGTTTTGTCTTCAATAAAACTAACAGCTAATTATGCCCCCCTTCGAAGAAGGTGGGGCATATAGCTTTGCACATGTAGGTCGGCCGGTAGACTGTGGTTTCCGCACAATACCTCTACAAGTTCTTGAGCTAGGACTTTGATGCTGTACAGGTGTATCATTGCAGTCAAAAGCTAGGCTAAGTTTGAAGATGGGTGACCTTGACCTAATTTCCAAGGTCACAGTGGTACCTTAGTTAACTTTGGTTTCCGCACAATAACAGAAGAGGTTTTTAAGCTAGGACTTTTACATTACACAGAATTATAGTCCATATTTAGGGCTAGGCGAAGTTTGAAGATGGATGACCTTGACCTCATTTTAAAGGTCAGAGAGCCACTTTACCTATGTTCGCGCTAGCAGTAGCCAAAATAGCCATATGCTACTAAAACTTCAAAATAGCTTTTAAAAGTAGCAAATGGCTACTAAAATTTTCCAAAAATTCTTTATTTTTGATGCAAAAATTTAACAGATTTCAAGTCTGTGTAGCTCTTTCCTAGAAGAATTGAAATTTTGGCTACTAATTTTAAAATCCTAGCGCTAACCTAACTTTACTGAATATGGTTTCATGCTTTCTGCTTGATAACTTATATTGCATACCTTGGAGCTAGAACTTTTATATTGCACAGCTTTATGGTTCTTTGTAAGGGCTAGGCTGAGTTTGAAGATGGGTGACCTTGACCCAGTTTTCAGGGTCACTGAGAGATTGTAGAATTCCTGTGGTTTCCGCACAATAACTCAAGAAGTTTTTTAGTTAGGACTGGGATACTTTACAGGTCTATAGTTCTTGCTAAGGGCTAGAAGAAGTTTAAAGTTTTGTGACATTGATTTAATTTCCAAAGTCACATTGGTACCTGGGTTTACTTTGTTTTCCACATGATAACTGAAGAGGTTTTTAAACTAGAACTTTTATATTTTATTGGACAATTGTCCGTATTCAGGTCTAGGTCAAGTTTGAAGATGTTTGACCTTGACTTAATTTCAAAGGTCACAGAGCCATTTGGTTGAATACTGTTTCTGTATGATAACTTGCATTTTAGAGGTAGCACTTTTTTATTGCACAGCTTTATGGTTGCCTATAAGGGCAAGTTTGAGTTTGTAGATGGGTGACCTTGACCCAGTTTGAGGGTCACACACAGACAATAGACTTCTTGTGGTTTTTGCACAATAACTGAGGAAGGTCAAGTGAAAATGAGTGACCTTGCCCTAATTTCCAAGGTCATAAAGCCACTTTGCTGAATATGGTTTCTAAATGATGACTAAGTTTCAGTTATAACTTTTATATTGTCGAGGTTTTTAGTTGTTTTTAAGGGCTAGGTTAAAGTTTAAAGATATGTGACATTGATGTATAATCAAACTTCACTAATTTTGTAAGGTCACAGAGCCATTTGGTTGAATACTGTTTCTGCATGATAACTTGCATTTTAGAGGTAGCACTTTTTTATTGCACAGCTTTATGGTTGCCTATAAGAGCAAGTTTGAGTTTGTAGATGGGTGACCTTGACCCAGTTTTGAGGGTCAAACACAGACAATAGACTTCCTGTGGTTTTTGCACAATAACTGAAGAAAGTCAAGTGAGAATGAGTGACCTTGCCCTATTTTCCAAGGTCATAAAGCCACTTTGCTGAATATGGTTTCTAAATGATGACAAAGTTTCAGCTATAACTTTTATATTGTCGAGGTTTTTAGTTGTTTTTTTTAAGGGCTAGGTTAAAGTTTAAAGATATGTGACATTGATGTATGATCAACCTTCACTAATTTTGTAAGGTCACGAGTGCCCCATCTACCACTATCAATAGGGTAGCGAGGGCAAGGGTAATGAGGGCGGGGGGCATCTATGTTTTACAAACACATCTTGTTGTAAATAACTTGTAAAGTAAGCAAAACAATAAGATTTGATGCTGTGGAATATGTGGAAATCAGTCACATGTGGTAGCAGTCATATATTGCAGTTTTGTTTTATGTATGTCTACATGTATCTGGAGACGGATTTTAACCATACAAACATGGGAGATAAGCAGAACAAATAAAATGGCTGTTTCACTCATCAGCCGATTGAATAATGAAAAAAAAGATTAGGCTTAATTTCATTTTCTGTAGGGGAGAGGAGGGGAGTGAGGGCTCAAAATCTTGGGTGGATCCGGAAACCAAAGAATCAAAAATGAATGGCCTAGTCACTGTGATTGAGACATTGTGTGTATTTGTTAGATTGTGAGTCTTTAAGCATATGATATACATTGTAAATACTAATTTCTTCCCAAGCCATGTTTTTTTGTTTTGTTTTGTGTGTGTGTGTGTGTGTGTGTGTGTGTGTGTCTGATAATGCAGCAACAGAATGTTAATTGTTGTGCACTGGAAAGTATAACAATATCATGTCATTTTTTGTTGCAGGGTTTTGCTTAGTAATGCAAATATGCTGCTGGCATTTGGCAGGAGGTATGGTCTTGTTGGAAGGAATGGCATAGGAAAAACTACTCTTCTGAGAATGATTTCAAAGTGAGATAGTTTCCATGTTGATGGTGTAGATACAACATACATGCATTTTGGCATTATTTTTCTGCTGTTTTCCTGTGACAGTACAGTGATACAAGAGAGACTGCATGTCTTTCTTAACCTTTTAAAGCCATCCATTCATGACTGTAGTGTATCTCTACAAAATTGACTTGTTGTTTAAGGCTGATTTAAACGTGAGAACACTTGTTACTATCACTGGGGGCAGGTCTTTAACAGAATCTTTGGTATTACTGCATGCACTAATATTGAACTTGTCAAAATGTGGCTTCATACATGTGGCCATTGGAGACAGTCACACATGAAATTGCAATATTAGCAGATGTATATTTTGAATGCGTGAATATACACATAGATACATGTATACCTAATATACCTTAGGGGCCAGCCAAAATTATCAACATTTTCACATAAGTACATAGAGTACTGTTTCATATAGGACCCCCTCTCCCCTTTCAAATTAGTACTTTAAAAATTTTGATTTTTCAAACTGATATGCAAAGCTAAATTGTTTAGCCACATGTTCAGACCCTAAAACCTCTGCATCTAATGTTTATTAAGCTTCTTATGCAAATATTTAATTTTTTTGAAACATTTATTGGTAAGCAAAAAAATCAACATTTTCGTGCATGTAAAAAAAATGGCCCTCAGCCCCCTCCCCCCCCCCCCCCCCAAAAAAAACGTACTCTGTGTTCTAATGTGAAAATTTTGACATTTTTGGCTGGCCCCTTATTCATTCCAACAGTGGCAGGCTGTGCCAATGCAAAGATATCTTGGAGCAGACATGGCTTTCGCAGAGTTTGGTGATAATAAAATATGTTTTAATTTAGAATACCACAAGCAATTACACTTTTTATAGAATCCATATAGCATAAAATAACAACAGTAAACTATCTTCTGTAATCAGAATTAGTTAATTTTTAAAGAAATTGAAAAATGCTGAATTTTTAATAAACCCCCAAGATTAAAAGGGGGGGGGCTTGCTTATATTAGGGCATGTGCTACAATTGGAATGAATACGGTATGTATGAATGTGTGTGTGTATAATTGATTTTTGCATTGAATACACAAGGGACACATTTGGTTGGCTTTGTGATTTCCAGCGAATAAGAGAATTTTGGGATTCCCACCAGAACCACATTAATTTTGTGAACGTGTACATTTATCATCAAATATATTCCCAAGTCTTTGTGTCATGATTCAGCCATGGGATTGCTATAACGGGTTGAAATGTGGGCATGGTGTCAAGAACATTTTTATTTCACTTGTGTACTTCATTTTGGTCAGGGTGGAAAATAATTTGCTGCTCAAACTTCTAGCAAAATGTTGAGTGTCAAGAACATTTTTATTTCACTTGTGTACTTCATTTTGGTCAGGGTGGAAAATAATTTACTGCTCAAACTTCTAGCAAAATATTGAAAAAAAAACCACAAATATTTTGGCAGTCACCGGTTGAGGATACCATCACACATTAGCGTGCTTCATGTAGAACAGGAAGTCGCAGGGGATAACACAGTGGTTACAGACAGCGTTCTTGAGTGTGACACAAAGAGAGCAAGCCTACTGCAGGAAGAGAAAGTCATCAGTGCCACACTTAACTCCACTAGGTAAGATTGAGCAGTTCTGTAACAAATTTATTTTCAAGTGTATGAAATTCACAGGTTTTGCCTTCAATGTATTTTAATGATTTTTAAATTCATTTTGGGCACTTCCCGTTAAATCTAATTTTAAATATTATTTTCATGTTCATAGATAGTTACATGCCAACACATAATGAATACGTAATGGGAAAACATTAAAACTACAGCAAAGTAATGTTCACTTTCGTTATTGAAAATGGTTTAATGCTTCAATTGTTTTTTCTTTTTTATTGGTTTACCTTGCAAGTTTTAATCAGAGCCAGTCATGTATGTTTTTATTCTCAGCATACCTTTTCCCAATTTTGTGTCATCTGTTGTAAAATATATTAAATATTTATTCTATAAAGTGAGTTGCTGCATTACAATTGGTCCATCTTATTTCTTGCACAATAGAAGGCAGGAAGATCAGTCATATTTGTTAATTGTAATGTTCTTTTCTCTGGACTTAAACCAGATACCTGGATTCTCACATCATTGGTTACAGGATGGACACGCTGTTTTATTAACAATTTGAATGTACAGTTCTTGATTAATTACACCTGAAGATATATAATATAAAATAAGAAACAGTCATGATTATGGAAAAAAACACCCCAAATGTCTGTGTGTGTTGTAGTCCTGGTACTGCAGATAGTAGACTGAACTCGCGACTGGCCGCAATTTATCATGAGTTAGAGATCACAGAGGCAGACAAAGCACCTGCTAAAGCAGCTACTACACTGGCTGGTCTAGGTTTTACAGCGGAGATGCAAAAGATGAAAACAAGGTATTGCACTTTTATTGCACTTGTATAATACATGTGATACATGGTCGTAACTGTTATTCAGATGATGAAATGAAATTCTAATATAATTGTCACTTTCAAAGCATTGATGATGATGATGATGATGATGATGATGATGATGATGATGATGATGATGATGATGATGATGATGATGATGATGATGATGATGATGATGATGATGATGATGATGTGTTTAGATGCATTCCCTAGAAAACTTCTTGTCAACTTTTGGTTTATTTAAGCCCCCCTCGATGGGTGGGTGTGTGGATGGATTAGGCAGACATAGGGAATGCAATAGAATGCACACATCTATGATTAACATATAACCTTTCAAAGTGAAGGTCATTCATCTGAAAAAACCTTCGTTTTGCCATAGCTTGATCAATTTTTATAGGCTTTGTTCAAGTTGGGCTGAAAATGTGTGAAATGTTACGTGGCACAAATTTGAAATATTCATGGAGCCATAGCTGGAGCAATTTTCATCTGATTTGGACCATATTGGGGTCAAATTGTAGTTATTGTAAGACTGCACAGTTTTGTAATTTACATGTGGTCCAAAAGGTCAAAGGCCAAGGTCATTTGGCCCTTTGAGATTTTCATTGAGCCAGAACTCTGTAAATTTTAATCCCATTTGGATCATGTTTGGCTTAAATTGTAGCTGTTGTCACATTGCATAATTTTGTAATTTACATGTGACCTCTAAAGATCAAAGGTTAAGATCATTTGGCCCATTGAAATTTTCATTGAGCCATAACTCAGTAATGTAACAGCTGGTTTGGACCATGTTTGGCTCAAATTGTAGCTATTGTAATACTGCACAATTTTGTAATTTACATATGACATCTAAAGGTCAAAGGTCAAGATGCTATCAGGTGAGATGACTGAAGTGGGAGCATGGGTGGTGGGAGGCTTCCTCTCAGCGAGCGCTTGCGATCAGAAATGTCTAGTTCTTAATTGGATTTTCTGTTAGTCTACTCAAGTGAAAAAAAAACATCTTGCTATAAAAAGTTCCAGCTACTTATTTGTTGCCTGTTGTCTTAAATGAGACATGCATACAATTTGGAATATATAGTATGTGTTTGACTTTTGTCACAGCATGATTTGCAAATTTAAAAGATCAGTTCGTATACATGTATAAGGTTGTACTGAAGTCAATGTTAGACCTGATTGGTTGTATAATGTACCTGCCCAACCTATAGGATTTTGGCCCATTGTTTCATCAACAGATTATGTAAAGTAATGTATGTACACTCATTAAATAGTTGCTATGGCATCCACAGAAAAAATATGGCAGCAGAATTCAGAATGAGATTTTTACTGATATTTTCAAGACATGTAAATAGAAGTGTGTAACCAGTTGAAACCAATAGTATCTGCAAAGACAACACATCATATTTTACCATGATCATGATTTAACCAGGGACCAAAGTACAATGATTTAAAGTATTCTGCTTCCAATATGGAAACACAGAAGCAAAAACGAAAAAAGAATTGATTTTTCATCTATGTAGCAAGGTGTAATGCATTGAATACAATAAAATCATCCGACAGCAGCTATTATAATTTTCCTGGTACTGACTTATATTCCAGGAAGTGTTATCTTACAAAAGTATAAAATAACTTTTGGGTTAGCTGTTGTGAAAAGTTTTAATTTTTCTTTTCACAGAGAATTTTCCGGAGGTTGGAGAATGAGGCTAGCTTTAGCTAGGGCCTTGTTTTCAAGGTAAGTGGACTCTGCTCACATTAATATGTAAAATATGGAAAGCAGATGCAATGTTAGCAGTAACTGAAAAAAAAATCCTTTGACAGTTTTTGACAAGTACGATGTGAATATATTAACTTGACAGATTTTCCCTGGCCAATAAGTCCACTTTTCATGACAAGTGGATGATCTTATTTCAAAAACTGATCAGTTAACCAGGAAAAGCGAATAATTTGTTAGCTCTACTCATCTAGGATCACAGAGCTTATAATATCATTTGTCTGTCTGTCCATCTTAAAACTTTGCTCGGGGGATGCACGATGTGTTTCACATGAAAAACTCACTTCTGGTTAATGTACACTGTACAGTGAATCAGGTACGCGTATTCCTGATACATCTTGTTTTTGTGTTCTGCTTGCAGACCTGACCTGCCCTTACTAGATGGTAAGTATGTGATTATGGAAGTTTTGAAATGCCCCCCCCCCACATACCACATCAGCTATTTATAATAAGAAAATATTTTCTTGTCACATAGCTACACATACCTGTATCTTTGTTGTCCCAAAGCTGCCTAGTCCCTATATTTTAGTCACAGAAATAAAACATGCAGTATCCAAATGATTTTGGCTTTATATCTTATCTTGAAGTGTTTTTCAATGCCATATTAGAAAATACCATATCAACTTTGTTACTGTTGGCTTTTAATGTTTTGTACCATAACTGTTTATTAATGAGCTTCGGGTAAGTTGAGTTGTTATTACATCCAGAGGCTAAAAATCAGACCGGTTTCGGTGATTAATCCATCTCATCAGGGACAGTTAGGAAGACTGCTCAGGCCCTTCCATTGTATATGTGTATAGTGTTATGCTCGTTGTCATGTTATACAGGTGTATTGTGCTTACCTTTGAAGTGTGATTAGTCATTTACATCGCCATGGTCAATGTTTATTTCAGACCTGTGTCTGTTTTAAAATTTTGGATCCCTCAAATATTAGAAAGAAAATCACATCAGGGGAATAACTAAGCTTAAGGTTAGTTAGTACAGATTAGGTTGGGCTAGGTTCAGTCAGGACAACTGGTTTATTGTCCTGATGCCCTGGATAGGGACTAAGAAATGTTAAGATTACAATTTCTTTCTAATGAAAGTGTGTTTGCAGTGTTCAATTTGCAATGTCACACTTGAAAAAAAAGGTAAAAAAAAGATAACTGTGTCTAAACCTTTTCCTGCTGAAAGTATCCAAAAAGGCCCAGATGTAAGTTGTCATCTGTTTAACATTTTTGCATAAATTTCATGTCCTTAGAACTTTTTGTAATGAGAATTGTAAAAAGGACCTATAATGATGTCATGACCGAGGTAAATACCTTTTGTTAATACTGGCTGGGCACATTGTGTGCAATCGATGGCAAGGAAAGCTATTGGTTTCGAGTTATTCTGACCGGACAGGAGTAAAGAGTCCAAGTTGTATTTGGTTTTGATTGAAATAGTATTTGTGTTTCACATAGTTTTGATTAAGAGAATTTCACATAAATTTTATTTAGTATGATTAAGAGATTAAGTTTAAATATTGGGTCCACATGTCCTGACTGATGTGATGTGCGCAGGTTTTGTATGCATAAAATTAAATGTAAATGGACACTAATTGATAGGAAGCTGGTTTGAATGGAGTGAATTAACCCATGTTTACATTTTGTTGAGGTTTCTCTTTCAGAAAGTAAAAAATGTTTCAGATGTACAGAATCACCAGACAATGTATGTTAGGTGCATGTAGCACAGGCCATACTCATCTGTTGATACTTCTATTTTTTTTAAGAACCTACGAACATGTTGGACATGAAAGCCATTTTCTGGTTAGAAAATTATCTTCGGGTGAGTGCCACTTCATAGCAACAATATTACATCCTGGAGGGAGGAGGGTTTGTCAGTGTCGCAGTTTACAACAATCAATTTGTTTGCACTGATTATGTTAAGTGAAATACTATAATTATTTTATATACGGCATGACTGGCTCAGAACCGATCACATGACCTTACATAATTTTTAATACCTCTGCAACTAACAAGAGAGACAAGGTCAAGATGCAGAACAGTGAACGTGCACTAGTTTTTATTATCCTGAATGGCATTTCTTTTTCACCTCAGCTGGCAAGTCAGCTGGGGTTATAGTATGGTCCATCCCTATGTCTGTCCACAATTCACATTTTCAACTTCTTTTCTTTAACTGTTTGCCAGATTCACTTGAAACTTGGTGTGAATGTACCTTGGGTGGGTCTCTACCTAGTTTGTTCACGTGGTCATGCTTCATCAATTTTTTAATTTTTTGGCAAAATCTTGTCCAAATCGCTTATCCAATTGCTTTGAAATTGCATTGGGACCATTGGGGATATACTTTAGGTGAGTCTCTACTAAGTGTGTTTAAATGGCCACACTCCAGTGAATTTTGGATTTTTAATGAATTTTGTTGTTGATTTTTTGGGCAACATCTTCAAAAATCTTCTCAGAAACCATCCAGCCAATAGGAAAGATCAGAATTAGTTCTTAGGTGCGTATTCCGCCCAGTACACAACTGTGTACACACACATTTGGAGGGCCAAAGCTGTGTATTCCCATTAGTTTTGTATGTTAAAGCAACCTTTAATAAACCAGTCACTTTTATAGCTGTGGTTACATGATTTTTCTGAGGTATTTAGTTATGCATCTAAATTTACTGTCTGAAATTTCGTGTTACTATGTACAGTAGTTTTCAAGTTATTAAGTTGCAAATTGCAATGCAAAGTAGCGGGAATACACAGACCTTGTCCTCCACTGACTGCAGTGCCCTTTTGTAGGCAGTTTTTGAACCCCCGTTCTTTTCCTTGCCTATTTCTTCAAATTACACAGGGACATTTGTTGGGACCCCTACACCTTATTTGCTCAACAGGTGGTGCTGTTGTTTTACTGTATTTTTTATGATTGGCAAGGAAATATGTCCATGTTAGCAACAATGATCATGGTTGAAACAGAGCTGACCTTCAAGTTGATATCGTAGTTCACAGGACCACTTCAGTCTGTACATGTAGGGTTAGCTGAGCGCAGGACTGTCGTAGTCTTCGTGTTTAGAAATTTTTGTGGGTTTTCCCATTTTTGACAAATTCTACAAAACTCTCTCTCAGATTGTTCTGAAACTTGGGGGAAATGTAGCTTGTGGAAGAATTGATGAAAATTTTTATGCCCCCGTTCAAAAAAGGTGGGGCATAAAGCTTTGCACATTTCGGTCTGTCGGTCGGTCGGTCGGCCTGTAGACTGGTTTCCGCACAATAACTCAAGAAGTTTTTAAGCTAGGACTTTGATACTGTACAGGTATATGATTCTAGTCAAAAGCTAGGCAAAGTTTGTAGATGGGTGACTTTGACCTAATTTCCAAGGTCACAGTGGTACCTGAGTTAACTTTGGTTTCCGCACAATAACTGAAGAGGTTTTTAAGCTAGGACTTTTATATTGCACAGGATCATAGTCCATATTTTGGGCTAGAGGAAGTTTGAATATCGATGACCTTGACCTCATTTTAAAGGTCACAGAGCCAGTTTACTAAATATGGATTCATGCTTTCTGCATGATAACTTATACCTTGGGGCTAAAACTTTTATATTGCACAGCTTTATGGTTCTCTGTAAGGGCTAGGTTGAGTTCGAAGATGGGTGACCTTGACCCAGTTTTCAGGGTCACAAAGAGATTGTAGAACTCTCTGCACAATAATTCAAGAAGTTTTTAAGTTAGGACTGGGATATTTTACAGGTCTATAGTTCTTGCTAAGGGCTAGAAGAAGTTGAAAGTTTGGTGACCTTGATTAAATTTCCAAGGTCACGTTGGTACCTGAGTTTACTTTGGTTTCCACATGATAACTGAAGAGGTGTTTAATCTAGGACTTTTATATTGCACTGGATAATTGTCCGTATTCGGGGCTAGGTCAAGTTCGAAGATGGGTGACCTTGACCTAATTTCAAAGGTTGCAGAGCCACTTGGTTGGATACTGTTTCTGCATGATAACTTGCATTTTAGAGGTTGCAATTTTTTATTGCACAGCTTTATGGTTGCCTATAAGGGTAAGTTTGAGTTTGTAGATGGGTGACCGTGACCCAGTTTTGAGGGACACACACAGACAGTAGACTTTCTGTGGTTTTTGCACAATAACTGAAGAAGGTCAAGTGAAAATGAGTGACCTTGTCCTAATTTCCAAGGTCATAAAGCCACTTTGCTGAATATGGTATCTAAATGATGACTAATTTTTCAGCTATAACTTTTATATTGTCCAGGTTTTTAGTTGTTTTTTAAAGGGCTAGGTAAAAGTTTAAAGATATTTGACATTGATGTATGATCAACCTTCACTAATTTTGTAAGGTCACGAGAGCCCCATCTACCACTATCAATATGGTAGCGAGGGCAAGGGTAATAAGGGCGGGGGGCATCTATGTTTTACAAACATATCTTGTTCACTAGGTGGTGTTACTCTGGATCCCTTATGTTTATTGAATTTAGGTACCTGTCGGTTAATGCATGCATTCCTGTTGATTACCATGTAAGTCAATGGCGATTGTAATGGAAACTCGCAGTTTTTACTTCCCCTCCAACATCCTCGTCCCGTAGGCTAGAGTGGGACTTATAATGGGTTGAATGTCAAGATCGGCTGAGGTTGGGCTGTTCACACTGCCCCGTTGTTGTAAATCACTCAGTATCCATACTTTACCAGCCTTTTATCATGTAACTGTATTACATGATAGCCTAATGTTTAAAAATGTTTGTATTGGACATTCAAAGCTAAAGAAGGTGAAAACATATCTGTGTATTAAGATTCATATGACATGAACCAGAGTGTATATGATCAAACTAACTGAGCCTAATGTACCAGCTTACCCAGACTGCACCAGTGCACTCTGCCGTAGGCTGCAGGCACTGGTCCAGCCCCGTGTCACCTAGTTCCCTTGGGCCATCTAGTTTGAGCCAGTGTGCACTTGTCAGTGCCATGCCATAATGTTTATTGTCTGAAATCTTAGGGAATATTCTATTGCAAGACTCCTTATATTATCCAATGCCAGTTGTATTTATTCTTGGAAATTCTTCATACTGAGATAATTTTAAAGTGAGCTTAGCATGAATATGGTCAATCTCTTTCTTAAAGTCTTCTATGTACATATGCACCACTTGTGCTCACTGATCATGTATTTACATGTTCCTTCCATTCAGAGACATTTGATATTTTGCAGTTATTCACAGAACATGGTAATTAAGCCTATGTTGGTTGGTTGTTTTTTATTTATCTACTTAGTCTTCTTCATGTTCTATTTTTTTGTTTTGACATTTCCAACCAAAGATACAAACATCCTGTAAAATGAGGTACATATGTTAGAAAAATTCCCTGCCTTATCAGAATTACTTCTAAAGTGCCTGAGAAACTAAACATTAAATTTTTGTTGCCAAATAAGAGAATGAAATAATTCATTGATTGCAGTCATTTCTTTTTTCAGGGGTGGCCCACAAAAATGCTTGAAGTATCTCATGACAGGCAATTCCTCAACTCTGTAGCTACAGATATTTTACACATGCATTCAAAGAAGCTGGATGTGTACAAGGGCGACTATGAAGTTTTTATCAAAACAAGGACAGAAAAACTAAAAAATCAACAGAGAGAGTATGAAGCTCAGAAGCAATACAGAGATCACATACAGTAAATCATTTGTACTTTAACCCTACCAAGGGAAGTTTTGCAATTAGTAGTGCAAGATATAATAGATAACATGTTGTTGTATGGTGTTGTTATTGAAAAGATACTAATCTGTGTACCCCTCTGTCTTCCAGGTGTTCATCGATAGGTTTAGGTACAATGCTAACAGGGCTTCCCAAGTACAGAGGAAACTTAAGCTACTAGAAAAACTGTAAGTATTTCTGTTGCCCCATTTTGCACAGTAAAGTCACTTTCTATACGATGTAAATAGCAAGTTATGTGGCGGTTCACAATATAATTTGTATATGCTGTGACAGCCACTATCTTTGTTTTAAAGGTTTACAAAAAAATATTTAAACTTATAGTCCTGAAACTAAAATGAATTTGTTCATGAATTCTGTTAAATAATGCGTTTCAAATATATTTTTCAGGCCAGAATTGGTTCCTGTAGAAAAGGAGAGTGAAGTGGTGCTAAGGTAAGATATATTTTTTGTTTTTTACTTTCAAGCTTATAACAATAAAAGAAGCAGTGATAGCACTAGCAAAACATATTCATGTCTATTAAGTCAGGATTGCATGCATTGAATGTTTGTTAGTCATGCAGAGCTGGTTCTAAGATCTGTTAATGTGGAGGGCTTCCATGCTGACATTTCTGTAAGGAGGTGAGTTAAAACTGTCACTTTTTGTAGTGCATTATTTGCAACATTCGTAAATGCTATACATGCTAAGTAGATGTAAAACTCCGCATGAGGAGGTTTGAGGAGTTTTTGCCCATCAACTTTATGGAAATTTTGCAGGTTTCCAGAGGTGGACAAGCTGTCACCGCCAATATTGCAGTTAGATGAGGTCAGCTTCCATTATAACAAAGACAAACCTATCTTCATAAATGTCTGTGTGTCAGCAGCCATGGACTCACGCATCTGTATTGTAAGTTTTTGCTAGTTTTGTTGTTGAGAGTAATTGGAAAAGTCCAAGAACATTTCAAGCGGTGGAGGGCTTCACTGGATCCGACGATATGTCGTGATCCAGCTGATATTTTGCAAGAAGTATCATGGTCCCAGGGCTTGAAATTACTTGGGGGGGGGGGGGGGTCTTGGTATGTAATTGGTCTCAGGACTAATGGGCTACCGACAAAATCACCTTCACAAATCAAATTGAGTTTAATAAGTAAGCGTGTCTGAACAAAATCTCCCCAATAAAAAACAGTCTTGCTGGCAAAATGACTGAAACCAAAAAGTCGGCTCCGTGCGTAATTTATTAATTTCGCACCACAAAGCACGGGGTTAATGCCTGTGGATCATGCAGGACGCACAGGCATATCACTTGCAGGCAGGGCTTGATACCCCTTTCTCACAAAATTAGTGTCTCTTTAGAGAATTTCAAGTCAAAAAAATGCCAGTCATATTCATTTAGTGTTTTCAATATTGGATACAAGAATAAATTGCCATCTGTCTGTCCCAAGTATTCTAATTTTGTTTCCAAAATATTAGTGATATCCAGCTTGCCCACACAGGCAGCAGAGTGTGTCTTGCCAGGGGAAACTATGGCCACTAAAACAACGACGTATGCAGTTGTGGCCAGAAATAAGGATGCATGCTTCACATTTCAACAATGGTTTGGGTGGCAACATTACATAATATCTAGCCAGATGATCACTATTGACTAGTGGTGCCGTTACTGACTTGATCAACATTCTATTCAACATTATACAGGTATACACTCTAAAAAGGAATGCTGTATTCATGATATTGTACATGGTGGAAGTACATGTAGCTGTCTAAAGCATTAACTCTTTCAGTGCCAATCACGTCTGAAGTCGATCTAGTCAAGTCAAACTAGTCTTAATTACCATTTGGATCTCAGATTCGTATTTCTTGTGGTGGGAAATTAAGACATTTCATTCAAGTACAAGCATGCATATAGTTCCAGAGAGAATACCCCAGGTCAACAGCTTTTCTTGGTGTGCATTGGGCACATTGCACCCAATGTGTGACGAGAAAAGCTGTTGCCTCAGTCCAAAAGTTGGTACTTAAAGAGTTAATAACTTAAATGTGTATGTTGAATCTTTATGACAGTATGTGATAGGACTCTATAAGTCATACCCTAGTATCTTAAAGTTACCAAGAAACACTTTGGGTAGCTTGCTGAGCCAAAAGTTTTCTGTGCTGCCCTTTTACAAGGTGGGAGAAAAAGGTGCTGGAAAAACAACACTGCTCAAGATTTTACTCGGTGACCTGTCACCAGTAAAAGGAATCCGCCATTGTCACCGCAGTCTGAGGATAGGATACTTCAATCAGCATCACATCGACCAACCAGACATGAATGTCTCATCAGTAGAAGTAATAGCTGCACGATTTCCAGGTAACCATACTTTCTATCGTCCTCGTGAAAGTTTGCTTTGAATTGATATACTCATTGTAAAAAAAAGTGTGAGAGTTGCTTCAAAATTACCTGGAATTTTTAATCGATTCAGGAATCCTTTGATTTTTTAAGGTTGTTTCATTTGAATTTTGGAGTTGTCATCAGTCTTTAATTCTTATAGTTGCTAGAGACAGTCGATGATTTTTGGCATCCCCCCCCCCCCCCAACCAGTAAAAAAGTTCAAGACTTTTTAAAGTTGCTCACAAGAGTTGTTGAATTTTGAGAGTTGCATCTGAAAGCTATGGTATATCGAGAAGTGTGGTAGAATAGTGATGAATTGTGACAGCTTTTACAGAACCCTTAACTGGTGCAGTACATATTTCTGTGTTTTTCTGTGTAGGTAAAGCAACAGAATTCTACAGACAGCAACTAGGCTCCTTTGGTATTTCGGGTGACTTAGCACTCCGACCAGTTGCCAGCTTATCGGGTGGTCAGAAGAGTCGTGTTGCATTTGGTTCAATGAGCATGGTCAAGTAGGTTTTCTCTGCTGCTCCTACTGTAGTTTTATCCAAAATATTTTATGTATATATTTTAAATTTAATCCTTTTAAGGCACATTCGGAAGTTCAAAATGATTTCTGATCATATGGAGATTTAGATTTTGACTCTTAGAATCCTAATGCTGATGTGTCTGCATGAAACTTTTTCCCATAAAAAAATATTAGAAATGCACAGTATTGTGAAGGTGATATGCCTCCTGTTTTTAATCAAAAGTGATATGGGCCATGATGCCAAAAATATTATTGTTTGTTTCGCCTAACCTGACCGCTCCATTCCCCCCTCCCCCCCCCCCCGTTCACTTACTTTCGACCAAAAAAAACAAAAAAAAAAACGCACGTACATACCCAAAATTGTGCAATATTTAAGAAAGAAAACATACCGACCCATCCAAATTGTCAGACTGAAAAAAAAAGTTATGCGTACTCACGTATCCCCCCAAATTTTTGTCTGTTAGGGGAAACACTTAAATATTTTGGCCTTAGTCAACAGTTTTCCTTGGTGCACTATCCAGAGTGCATTATGGGAATCTCTTGACATAGTCCCAAGAGGCTTTAAGAGGACTGTCACAGTTTTAGCTTTGATGACTTACAGCAGTAATGTAGAGGGATTTTGTTGGTGAAACTTGAGACTTTTACCATTTTTAGCTCTCCTGACTTGTCAGTCAGCAGAGGTAAAAAAGAATCTGTTTGCGTTGGCCGTCCATCCATCCATCTATTTGTCATTAGACTTTTTATATTTTTCATCTTTTTCTACCTAGTTTGCAAAGGAGATGATGATGCAATAATTTTTCTATTTTTCATGAATTTTTAATTTTATTTTTTGAGAAAAATTAACATTTTGTTGTCTTAAGAACGACTGGGCCAATTGCTTTGATATTGCACCTAGGGTCAAGCAGTTCTTATTTTGGCCACCATGTGGTGCTACAAATTTTTCCATATTTTTTTTCAATGAGGTTTTGTGTCTTAAGGATATTTTTGACTTTTTCTCTAGGATGGCTCTACAGAATTGCTTAACCCTTCCTCTGCTGTAGGTGAGGAAATTCGCCCAAAGATACTTGCTTCTGTCATGCTGCAGGCGAGTTTACTGCCCAATGTAGTACATGCTGAAGAACAACTTTCAGTGCACCTAATTACTGAGATATGTCAACATGGTGCGTTCTGCTGCAGATGTACAACATACTAAATGGTTTCACTATAACTGTTGAATAATAGTGCCAAAATTATGTAAATACAGGGGCATCTATGCGAAAAAAACCCATCACACACAGATTTCATTCACTACGGACCATAGCCAAGATTGATTGACAAAGCATACTGGTGCACGGGTTGCCCATTTAAACAGCGATTGCATGCAGTTTCCGCTCTGTGTTTCTTTTAGGGGTTCACCAGGGATATTCTGAATATTTTCAACATATGTACGGTCGATATGTCACTAAATTTTGGTACTTATGTGACATGAAATCATAAAAGTACCGCAGGCTTGAGTGATCGTCTCCACCATGCTTGTTCGTTAAAAATGTGCATGCTTGACGATGTGCAAAACTTATTTGCATGGTTTCAGCCAATCAGCGCCCGAGCAGGACGAGACATCTCGCTGAAGCACTGCGAGAATGTCACTGGCCTCCATTCTTAGATTTTTACCTCGGAAATAGTAAATTGATGCAAGATGACGTTTGGTAGGCGGGAATAAAGAGTTAAGCTAATAGGAAAGCAGCATGATGATATTAATGAGCTCTGATGTTTCCATTGATACCAAACATGCCTAAAACAGGCAAGAGATTTGTACGAAGTTTGAGGCCACAAAATAACAAATTTTACCGCTTTTTTGCAAATTTTTATCGGCAAATGTACCGAAAACCATTGATTAGATGTTTATTTAAAAGTCTGTATGAATAAAATCCTCACATCTATGCAACAAAATTGTTTCTGCAGCAAAAACTACACAGTTTGTTTGACCAGAAATGAGCATACAGTGTCTTTAAATAAATGTTGATATGGATACCCTGAAGATCTTCATTGTGGGGCGATTCCAAGATTCAATAACCTGTGTGCGAGTATACAAGAACAATGACTTAACTGGCCTGTTAGTAGCTGAATACACAAGTCACGTCCCAATGGTCTTGCCTGATGTCCTGCAAGGGTGTGGGTATTTTACAAAGAAATACACTAGGAATATGTACATTTTCCCTAAAAACTGCCCACAGTAACCAGAGATACATTTTGTATGAAAAATGCTGAAAAGAAAGTTTTTCAGTCACACTTAGTGCTTTACTTACTTAAATTATGAAATGCCCAATCAATAGTGGAATACATATGTTATTCAAATTTATCAAAGTTTGCAGGACTTTCTATTGTTCTTCATGTTCACTCATGCATTTCATGCACATATACAATTTAGCATGACAGACAACTAAACCCCCAAAAATAAATAGCAGAGGAAGGGTTAAAATTTTATCAAAATATAGTTGGCCTTTAGACAATAGAAGTTTGGAAAATAATGTGGATATGTTAATTTTTGACCAAGTTATGGGATATCAAACTTTGCAACTGTACGTCAGTGCTGCCACTGTATATGCATACATGGCAATTCAGTGCATATATAGCACTATTGCATTGAAATTGTCGACTTATTATGTGAAGCAGCTTCATGGAATGTTTTGAATTTGCACAAGGATGTTGCCTCGATGGACCTCTGTCCCAAGTTTGCAAAGGAGATGATGTTGCAATAATTTTTGTATTTTTGATGAATTTTTAAATTTATTTTTAGTTCAGGTGATCATATCACCTGAGCTGATACCATAGTCTCAAAATCTGTCCGTCGTCTGGCGTCCTTCGTAAACAATTTACATTTTCGACTTCTTCTCCAAAACTGCAGGCTACATCTGCTTCAAACTTGGTGGATATGTGCCTTGGGTGGGTCTCTCTACCAAGTTTGTTCAAATGGTCACGGTCCAGTAATTTTTGGATTTTTAATGAATTTGTTATCTGTGGCAAAGCCACAGATATTACAATCAGTTTTGGCGGCCATCTTTGTTTACGTGTTGCTTGGCAATGCCAAAAAAAAAAAAAAAAAAAATGGGGATATCCAAGTTTCTGAACGGGAATTTTAGGTTTAAGGCCCAATTGTTGAGGTTGCGGGTCTGAAGAGCTTGAAAAGAATCTTTTGTAAGTCCTCTACTAATTCAATTTAGTTGAAAACTTGATGCGAAGTTGATATATGGGTCAAGGGCCGCTCTCAGAAGTCTGAAAATATCCACTTGTTGCTAATTAGGGGATCGTTTCACCCGAAAAAACGCGCCTCTGTGTCGTGAAGAAAGTTTAGCTGCAGGTCGTTTGTTAATTTTTTGGGGGACATCTTTTAATAAGAGGCTTTTTCTTATCTGTGTGTACACAATTGTTCTAATATGAGTGCGTAATTATCCAGCCTTGATGCCAGTACAACCCTGCCACGGGAGACAAAGGAACTTTCCGAAGACCAAACGATAACCCGTGGGCGTGGCGTATGCAGTCAGAATTACACGCGTGCGCACATCGCTCCACGTGTTGGTCGACGTTCCGCTGGTGTTTACATCGGCCGTAACGAAAGAAAGTGCGTGATATTATTGACTTTTAGTTAAATTTTTGGTACATCTTTTTATGAGAGGCTATTTCATATTTGTGTTTACATACGACTTCTAAGAGAAGTGCGTAATTGCCCAAGCTAGGTGCGAGTACGACCGTGCCACCGTAGAGGCGGGAACAAGTCCAAGCGATCACCTGTTGGCTGTTGCGTATGAAGTTCAGTCGTGTGTCACTTTGGGAAACAATCGCATTTTAGCATTACCGCAAGGCCTTTGTGTACCAATGTTTGCTGGTATACGAAAAAAAAATATATATATATATAACTTTGCTTTTAGCCAAGTTTACAGTTTCAAGGCAGACTCTGTTCGATAACTTCGGCACATGTTACCGCAATACAGAACGGGAAACGAGCTTGACGTCCCTGGAAGCTGAATGAATTAACCCAGTTTACACATCCGGGTATACAAATGGAGATGTACGGTCATCTGTTTGCACGAGGACGAATCTGGGGATGGTTGTGTCGAATTCTTCGAATTGCATAGACAAGAAAGAAAGATCAAAGTTTAATATAGAAGGCATATCAGAGCACTGTCCGCATAGAATGACAGAATCTGTTGTATTCTAGCAACGGTAAAGTGTTCAAACGATCGCAATTTCACCGCAACCCAAATGAGGCCCCAGCATACTCGATGAAAAGCGAGAGCCGATCGCTATTTTCTGCGTGCCATGGGGCTCCCTTTGGGATTTAGTATATTAAATCAATTTAGTGGAATTGAAATAAAAAGTACATGTACATAAGAATACTTGAGGCCCCCCACCTCCCGTGTCAAAAGATTGTGAAATTAACCGCTGAATTATAGCACTGCAGGCTTTAGATATTATAATGAATTTGCAAAGAAAATTAACATATTTCTCCATTTACTACTCTGGCAGATTGCCATATTGACATGCACAACACAAGTTCCAACATGTATCATTTTTCATCTTTCACTGTCTTTTACCCACCGCACTTCATCCAACGAGGAAAGGATGCCAGACAAAGATATATTTGAAGCGATTCTGTAATATATATGAAGTGTGAAAGTTTAGTTTTATTTAATTAAAATGCAAGGGAGGCCGACACTCGAACATATACTTTTTAATCAATCAACCAATACAATAAACAAATTGCAATATATTTTAATAGATTGAAACCTAATTACCTCCGTGAAAATATTGTTTGCATCATCAAAAAGATGCAGCGCCAGTGTAATGCTTGTCAACAATAATTTTTGTTTATAATTTTCAAGAATTTGTCAACAAACATTAAATAATTTTTGGAATTCAATAGAATGTTGATGTCAGATAACTCAACTTAAGTACATCAAATCGCATTGTGATTCAGAGATTCACAGTTTATAATTAAAAAAAAACAAATCCCTACCTACTCTACTTGTGTGCTTCGCTGCATAAGGAAACACGACATTTGTTTTAGGCCTCACCAACCCTATTTGCCTGTCCAGGAATCCGCAGAGATGAAGTGCTAATATCTTATAACGTTACAGTCTTGTATTGAAGTTCCTGAATAAGGTTACCACCTGTAACATGGCTTTTTGACTCACAGTCGCTTTTTGGCTCAGCTGACCTACCAGTCAGGTTAAGATATTAGAAGACTCAGTCATCCATGGCTTCTCTCTGTCCATTCACAATTCACCTTTTTTTACTTCTCCAAAATGGCCTGCCAGATTCACTTCCAACTTGGTGGCTATGTACTTTGGGTGGGTCTCTACCTACTTTATTCAAGTGGTCACGCTCCAGTGATTTTTAGCTCTGCTGGCTTGTCAGTAAGTTAATCCTATCTTATGGTCCTCTGTCCATTGTCCCCGTCCGTCAACAATTCACATTTTCGACTTCCTTTCGGAAACCGCCAAATCCACTTCAAACTTGGGGAACTTGGGGGGGGGGGGGGGTTGCCTTGGGTGGGTGTCTACCAAGTTTGTTCAAATGGTCAGGGTCCAGTGATTTTTGGATATTTTTATGAATTTTTTTGTTCTTTTTTGGGGCAAATTTTAAAAAATCTTATTTTCGGAAATTGCTCACCCAATTGCTTTGATATCACACAGGAACACTCCCTGGGACTCCTGGTTCTTAATCTGTTCACCAGGTGGCGCTGCAATTTTTTCTTTAATTTTTTTATGAATATTTGTGTTATAGCTATTTTCGACTTCTTTTCTAGAACTGTTCCTGAGATTAAGCTGAAACATGGTGGATATGTTCCTTGCAGAAGGATCAAACAAAGTTGTTCACTATTTGGGACTGCTGTGGATGCCTGATGTTTAACAATTTTTTCAATTCGGCCATTTTTCGGTAAATGCACCTTTCCTATTGATTCATATGTAAATCAATGGGCATTGTATTGCCAATTTACATTTTCAACTTCTTCTCCAAAACCGTCATCCAGATTTACTTCAAACTTAGTGGGGATATACCTTGGTCGGGTGTCTACCAGGTTTATTCCAATGGTCATGTTCCAATGATTTTTTAATTTTTAATTATTTTTTTTTAAACATTTTTTATAAAGTTTTAATAGGAAAGTTTAATATGGGAATTGCTTGTAATGGTTATAACTTAAAATAATTTTGGCCAGATTTACTTCAAACTTGGTGGGGATGTGCCTTGGGTGAATCTCTGACAAGTTCGTTCAAATGGTCACGCTCTATTAATTTTTGGATTTTTCATGAATTTTCTTGTTCTTTTTTTGGGACAAACCTTAAAAACTCTTCTCCTCTGAAACCGCTCACACAAGTGCTTTGATATTGAACATAGACACTCCCAGGGACACCTAGTTCCCAATTTGTTCACCAGGTGGCGCTGCAAATTTTTTCTAATTTTTTTATGAATTTTTTGTATGGTTTTGTTATTTTTCACACATGCGGCACATGTTAATGATTCTGTATGAAGGTCATGCTTAGACAGTACATGAATGACTTTGACCTCATTTCTGGGGTCACTGTGCAACATACATGAATTTTACTCTTCATTATAATTTGAGAACTGCTTGAACCTTGATGTCGCACATGATATTGTTTTTCTATAATGGTCAGACTTACTCAGGACATGGGTGACCTTGATCCTTTCCCAAGTTCACAGAGCTGCACGTGTGATGAATGTCTAGGTCAGCTGAGCATGGGCTGTTCACACAGCCCGCTTGTTTGTTTTTTGGGGGGCAAATGTTAAAGAAATCTTCTCCAAAACCGCTCATCCAGTTGCTTTGATATCACACAGGAACCCTCCTAGGGACTTGTAGCTTTTAATTGTTCACCAGGTGGTGCTGCATTTTTTTCTATTTTTTTATGATTTTTTTTAATTGTTATCACTGTTTTCCACTTCTCCAGAACCGTCACTCAGATTAAGCTGAAACTTTGTGGGTATGTTCCATGTGAAATTGTAAAACAAAATTGTTCACTAGGTGGCATTGCTATGGATTCCTGATTTTGAAAGATTTTTTCAATTCGGGTACTTATCGGTAAAAGCACCTTTCCTATTGTCAGATTACTATGCAAGTCAATGGGTGTTCTAATGCTTTTTCATTTTTGGACTTCTTTGAAGAAACTGGCTGTCAGATTCACCTTAAACTTGGTGGCAGTGTACCTGGGTCGTCACACTCCAGTGAAATTTTCATGATATTTAGCTCAGCTGACCTGCTGGTCATCTGTCAGCAGAGCATTAGGCCCATGGGCCTGTCTGTTCAGAAAAATATCTTGATATGTTGGTCCTAAAACGTGATCTCAATTTGGCCTGGTCTCTCAAGCCAGCTGTCACTGTATTCCCTTCTTTGGCAACAGAGTATGAAAGGTACAACACCAAAAACTTCAGAAAATGGAGAATATTCTGGAAGCATATCATATGCACACACAATTATGTGTCTACCAAAAATACCAATGGACCAACTGGTGAGTTTGCCGCCACAGATTACATTTTAGGCCCATGGCCTTGTTTGTTCCTTTTTGGGCATATCTTAAAAAATCTTCTACTCTGAAACCACTCACCCAATTGCTTTGATATCACACAGGAACACTCCCTGGGACTCTTAATTCTTAATTGTTCACCAGGTGGTGATGAAATTTTTTTCTTATTCTTTATGAATTTTTGTGTGTTATAACTATTTTCAATTTCTTCTCCAGAATCGTCACTCAGATTAAGCTGAAACATGGTAGATATGTTCCTTGTAAAAGGGTCAAACAAAGTTGTACACTATGTGGGAATGCTGCAGATTCCTGAATTTTAATGAATTTTTCCAATTCGCGTACTTAACGGTCAATGCAGCTTTCCTATGGATTACTATGGAAGTCAATGAGCATCCTAATGCTAATTCACATTTTCGACTTATTCTCCAAAACTGTCATGTAGATTAACTTCAAACGTGGTGGCAATGTAACTTGGGTGGGTTTCTACCAAGTTTGTTCAAATGGTCATGCTCCAGTGATTTTTTTTATTTTTAATGATTTTTTTGTTCTTTTTTTGGACAAATTTTGAAAAATATATTCTCCGAAACCGCTTACCTAATTGTTTTGATATCACACAGGAACACTCCCTGGGATTCGTAGTTCGTTAATTTGTACACTAAGTGGCGCTGCAATTTCTTTTCTAATTTTTTATGAATTTTTGTGTGTTATAACTATTTTCGACTTCCTTCTCCAGAACCGTCACTCAGATTAAGCTGAAACATGGTGGATGTGTTCCTTGTAAAAGGGTCAAACAAAGTTGTACACTATGTGGGGATCCTTCGGTTTCCTATTTTTTAAACTTTTTTTTCCAATTCGGGTAATTACCGGTCAATGCAGCTTTCCTATTGATTAGTATGGAAGTCAATGAGCATTCTAATGCTATTCACATTTTCGACTTCTTCTCCAAAACCGTCATCCAGATTAACTTCAAACTTGGTGGCAATGTACCTTGGGTGCATTTTGGGTACTTGTTGGTAAATGCATATATTCTGATTGTTTATTATGTAAATCAATTGGCCTCTGATACAGATTCACATTTTCAACTTCTCTGACGAAACCATCAGCCAGATTTACTTCATACTTGGTGGCAATGTTACTCTAAGAGCCGCCATGGCCAAATGGTTACGGTCCTCGCTTTGTGTGCGAGGGGTACGGGGTTCAACTCCCGGCCAATCCAACAGGGATTCTTCCCTGGCTCTTCACATGCAGTGACCACTTAACTGTTCAAAGGCTTAGTGGGACATGTTTGGGTTACCTGTGCCTGATTATGTCAGCGGCGATGACGGAGGCTGCAAGTCCCCTGACTCAGTAGTGGCCGCTATAAGAAATGCACTCAGGACAGGTCCCCGCACACACGTGTGAATGGCTGATTGAGTGGCGCGTGCAAGAGGGCCCTGGGGAAGATAAGCGTCAGCTTACCAGGTTTAACCCTCTATAAATAAGGTTTACCTACCTACCTACCTACCCTCTAGTGGGTTTCCACCAAGTTTGTTCAAACGGCCAACTTATGATTCACCTAAGCACAGGATCAGTCCTGATCCTCTAGTTTGAAAACAATTAACATTTCTTTGTCTCAAGAATTATGTGGCCAGTTTGAAGTTTGAAGTTTATTATGACGAAAAGTTGCTTTGATACTGCACATAGGGTCGCCTAGCTCTTATTTTGGCCACCAGGTGGTGCTGCAATTTTTTAATGAATTTTTGTGTATTGAGGCCATTTTCGACTTATTCTCCAGAATTGCTGAACAGAATTGCTTAAAATTTTATCAGAATATAGTTGGACTTTAGACAATGAAAGTTTGCAAAAATAATGTGGATATGTTAATTTTTGAAAAAGCTATAGACTTTACAAAGGTATGTGAGTTCTGCCGCTGTATAAATATATATGGCAATACAGTGTATGTATTGCACTGTTGTATTTTCAATTTTGACTTCTTCTCAAATACCAATGCCTGAGTGTTACCACTGTACATGTATCACTAGTAACACTGTTCTGCAGCGGATGGCAAATTTATGCGGTGAAAGTAGCATTTGGCGGCGATCTGCGGTGTACTGCGGCAAGACCACAGTTCATGGCAGATGGCTGCTAATTATTTGCAGCTGGCACCTGGCCTGATAGGGAAGTGTTGCATTCTGCAGCGAATTGCGGCAAGGCCGCAGATCGCCACCAAATGCTGCAGAAGTGGGCCCAAACTGTTAATAGTGCTCAGGGAGCATCTGTTATGGGTAAGTATTCATGGTACATAGTACTGGAAGCTATTTAGACAATGGAGATCATTCTTCATATAATATATCCATAGCTGCCAACATCCCCAAATCCAAAAAGAGGGAAGTATTTTAAATTAGTGGGTGAAATTTTTAATTTACAATAGAAAATACATGAATAACTTGCCCAGTCACTTTTTATATATGGCCAGTACTATGTATCGTGGATGTTTGCCCATAACAGCTTCTCCCTGGGCACTGTTAATAGTTTGCCGCACTTTGCTGCACCTCCCTAGGAGCCCAGGTGCCAGCTGGAAATAAATGGAGGTGGTTGGTGGCAAACTGCAGTCTTGCCGCAGTACGCCGCTCATGGCCACCAAATGGAGCAGTTCGCCACACAAATGTGCCATCCTTGGCAGAACAGGTTTACTAGTGTATCTACCTATACAGACTACAGTGCATGTATTGCAATATTGTAAAAGCAGATTCAGTTAGCAGAGCACAGGACCACCATGATCCTCTTGTTTAAGCTTGGCACAATTTTTTTAAGTTATAGGCGAAGGTTTTTGTGCAAGTATAAAATGTTAATCTTTTTCATGTTTCCCCTTAAAGCTGTAGGCCAAGCAGGTACAGTGTATTGTCATTGCGTTGTTGTATGCTTTGATATATTTATGAAACTTGACACACATAGATGTGAGGCCTAAATTAGATGTGAAAGCTTCCGTAATTTTGGCATGAGTTAGTATTCTTACCTCATGACCACCATTTCCAAGATCTCCGCGTGTGGCCAATACACCCTGCACAATTCAGTTGTGTTACTCGATTGTTTCCAAAAAACCTGACAGTTTTCCGGTGGCACTGTCTCTTGGTTCCTATGGATCCGATGGTGACTCCCAGTGCACATGCTCCCTTGTTCTTCCTTCCTTCTTGATGATTGGTCAGTTGACATCACGTACATGAAGGAAGCGGGGTGGGCTGATGGGCTTATTTAGTGGTTGAGAGGTAAGTATCCTTACTACAGTGGTACCTGCTATTTAAGACCACCCTTAAAGCCAGACAAAAGTGGTCACATATGGTAGGTGGTCTTTCACTGCAGGTAAGCTTACAAAGAAATTAAAGGCCATTGTCTTGAAATGGCAGTCTTAAAAACTAGTGCGGTCTTTCACGAAAGGTGGTCTTTAGAGCAAGTACCACTGTAATTCCAAAATTACTAAAATTTCACATATTATTTACGTAATGTTACCTCTGGACCACCATTGCCGATATACAAAGGCATTGGAGGAGGATGCAACATTACAGGCATACTGACCATATTAAGATCATCGGGACTGACAGCCTGCAGGTGAACCATCAGTCTGAGTGAGGAGTCAACATTTGATGGGAAAACCTCAAAGTTATGTGGACTTCAGGCCGGCAACAGCAGAATCCTGGCTGAAGCCTGGAAACCCACCTTACCTACCAGCATGGGACTGCACTTTCACTGGGCACAGGGCTGTTTCCTCTGCAGGAAGGCTGTATCTATAGCATAGAAGGTGAAACCCTTAAAGGCTGTAAATGGATCTTGAGCAACTTGGTTCTTTCCAAGGAAGCCCAAGTGAGGCCTCGGGTCACCTGGGAGTGGTCAGGTTGCCATTGGATTCGGTTGTGTGCTAGAGTGTGGATCTGACTTCTTCTTGCCCCTGAAGCAAGTGTTAACAGAAAACAAGTTTTCCATGTCCAGTGCTTGAGGTCCAGCTATCAGGGATCCTCTACACATTCAAAGGACCACTTCT
Organism: Hermodice carunculata; assembly: GCA_964020975.1. Taxonomy (NCBI): domain Eukaryota; kingdom Metazoa; phylum Annelida; class Polychaeta; order Eunicida; family Amphinomidae; genus Hermodice; species Hermodice carunculata. Next base: position 29,260,786 of record OZ026626.1, read on the forward strand.
TCAACATGACTAAGACCAGCAGGAGCTCCCACCATGATAGGACCTGCTTGTCCACCAGTCTGTCAGTGTAGAAGGATGTGATGAGCTCAGACAGAAGGATCGCTCCCTATGCGAATGTCCAAGATAGACTCCAAGGCTGCCGAGAGCCTAGGGTCATCGCTCAAGGGAGAACTGGTTGTCAACTTTGGTCGAGCTTAGCGCTTGAGAACTCCACGAGGTGAGCTCTTGCGGCCCTGCTTGCGACTGCCTCGTCTTTTCTTCTTAATGCGCCAGGGTGTGGGTGGTTTCAGGTGTTGAGACGGTGGCCACCTGAGCCTGTGAGTGTTCCATGTGGGATTGTCTACGTTTCTCAAGTGGAGTCAGGGGAGAAGACTTGAGGGAGTCAGAGTCCAAGGCCCGGCGTTTGGCTGTAACAACCTGCCTCCTACGCCTAGCTCTTTCACTCTTTCTCCGTGCCTGATTGTACAGCGCAGCCACTGGTCTTTTCCCGAACTGGCACAAAACCAGCATGTTGGCTCACTAGAGTACACACGAGCAAGTTGCTGACAAATACCAAAATACAATGTAATGGTCATGGCCATCCCAGGCTGCAATGAAGTGGTTCCGTGAATCCATCTTCTGACCTTTTGCCAACAAGAAAATAGGAGAAGTGGTCACTGGATCAACACTTACGGCTCGCTGCCAAGCAGAGATTGCCTAGTGTCCTCCCTCTGTTTTCAATCTGATCAGGTAGACGCCATGTTGGAAATCTTCAAGTTGCTTTTAAGCCAAAACGACCAGCTCTGCTTTCACGTTTCAAGAAGTAGTTGTAGATCAAATATAAGCTATCCATGTCTCTGAAAAGTTTAGAACTGTTTGGAAAGGATTTTCTGCAGAAGGGCAGGTGTGAGTTGCACCACAACAATGGTAGTGAAAAAAAGTTCACAGAGCTACCAACTCTAAAGACGGTGCTAAAAATAGTGCCTGAGGAGGAAGGAAGAACAAGGGAGCATGTGCACCAGCAGGCACCACGGGATCCATAGGAACCGAGAGATCATGGCGCCACTGGGACCGTCAGGTTTTTGGAAACAATACAGTGACAAACCCAACTGAATTGTGTCAGGCGTATTGGCTAGAGACAAAGGTCTTGACAATGGTGGTCAAGAGGTAACTTCATTTAACAAATGTTACAAAATTTAAGTCACTAGGTTGTTTATCTGGGTCGTGTAGCTCATTGATCTTTGCTGTTATTTCAGTTGGTCAGGGATCACAATACAAGGGGCAGCATATAACATTCACAATAGTAGAATTAGCTATGAATCATAAAATAACATTCAGGGAACACAATGAGTCACATAGCATAATACCCATGTCGCAGTATACCGTACAAAGTACTCCCTGTGGAACAAAAGGGGGCAATCCTAATCAGATGGCATCAAAAGCCAGGCATGATGTCTCTGTTATAACCTTGATATGTGTCATCTTTGTAGACAATGATAGTGGCGCACGGGGTCTGATTTCTACAATGTTGAAGTACATGTAGTGTCATGGCTGATTTTTCCTTACAATCACACTCTATATTTCATTATGTAATCTCTTAAGGCCCTTTAAAAGACATAAAATACAAGAATATGGATGATCAATATACATGTAGCTATGAGTAAAACCCTGTAATCTTTTATTTTTCAGTTATTTTTATTCTTTTCTTGGGGGGGGGGGGTGTTATCTGCTCACACTATGATACCTACCTGCCAGACCCAAGCTTATATTGTACAGTAATTTTATTTTGTAGCCCTAACTTTTTCATTCTTGATGAGCCTACAAATAACTTAGACATGGAAACCATTGAAGCATTAGGAAGAGCACTGAATAAGTTCCAGGTAAGTTTATTTTACTTTTTTTTTGGTGGCTCAATTAATCTTTGTGTACTTCTTTCTGAAATCTGCATACTTTGCAACAACTTGCATACTTTGAAACAACTTGGACAAGCAAAGAATATGGTAACAGTGCCCGCGCCCCTCCTACAAGGCCACCCCAAATGTACCACTCAGTGGAGGGGGGGGGGGACTTATAAGAGGGGGACTACAGTACTTTACAAGCAGTGTTCTGTGCAGCATAATATAGAGTGCGAGATACCCTTTTTTTGTTTTGCTCGCTGCCTTTTTGTGTGCTCCCTGTTTTTTTTTTCCAGATTTTTGCACCTGCTGTGGATTTATTGGAATATCCTGTCTCAGCAGCACTATGTTGTATCATGCAAAAGTAGCTTCCCTTTAATTTGACATACTTTTTGCAGATATCGGTTTTGTTCGTGTTGAAATGCTATAGGCTTCCATTTCTGCTTGAGCCCTTGTTACACCCTATCCCATGGTAAAAGTGCCCTTTATTCATTTAGACTTCCCAGCCCCCTCAAAAATCTAAAAGACCACTGGGGAAATAATAGTAGTCATGGTAATATTACAGAATGTTATAATAAGCCTATGTTTATTTTGAAGGATCATGCAATGATTGTGAGAGTGGTTTCCCTTTATGCTTATGTCCTAATTCTTTTATGAATATAGCAATTCAGATGTGTTGCCAGTCATAAAAGTGACCAGATACTCTCGGCTAGCCTTTCATATTTCAAAAGGAGAGTAAGTGTTCAAAGAAAATCCATGGTAATGGCATATGTATGTAAATATAATACTTTGTTAACTATCAGTTGTGAATTTAAAAAAAAAATCAAATCAATATAAAGCAATGTGGTGATTTGCACGTACCCATTATTATTCATATTTATGTCATGTTATGCCTTGATGTTCCCAAACTTTTGAATGAAATTCCTGTAATTGTATCTCGAAAGCTTCTGACCAATACATATTCTCCTGGGTTTTTGGGATGGTGTTAAAAACATGTTGACTAGCAGCTAGATACATGTTGTGTTGCTAACTGCTGTACACGTACAAACAACAGCTACTAAGTGTTTAGAATATACCTTAATACATACTTGGACTACGCTGTTTGAATTTCTAATGTCAATATAGGAACTTCCACTTCTTTTTGCTCAAGTACCTTATGACACAAAATTTTATGTTAGTTTTTTCAGGCACATTTGAAATGATTTTGATGAGGGAGGGGGCTTTTTTTCTTTGAAATATTTATTTAGCATTTTTCACAATGTTGTTAGCTTCCCAGTGTACAAATCCAGCATTATAGGTAAGTTTAGCAGCATTAATAAGGAAAATAGCATTCTTGGTCAGAAAATGTAAAAGAATAAAAATTATTGGGGCTGGGAGGGGGGGATGGGGGATAAATTAGAAATGAGGGAAGTGCCTGGGGAACAGAGCATTAATTTTTTTGCCTTTCTTTCTTTCAGTTCTAGTTCTTAACCAAACTGAATCTTCATTATGCCCTCCCCCTACTGGAGGAAAGGCATATAGTAATCGCTTTTTCTCGGTGTCTGTGGGTCCATGTGTCCATCCGCTATTCGTATCAGGGCTGTAATTCTATTGTCCTTCAACTTAGATTAATGAAACTGTATACACAGGTGCATCTTGGCATAAGGGTTTGTCATGTGCCAAAAGTAGGTCACTAGGTCAAGTATCTGGGTCACTGTGATATATCCTTGTAAAATTATGTCCGGGCTATAATTCCTTTACTATTTAACTTGATTGCATTTTAAATATCCTCATGTTTATGTAGTATCAAACAATGATATCTTTGTGATGACTTACATGACAATGCCACTACTATCCCTTTATATAAGTTTCCTGACCATAGTAAAAGAAACTGTTTGTTATATTTTTGCCATTGGCATGGAACATTTTTTCCATATTTACATGTCCACACGCTTATATTATATCTGTGTTTGCATGGTCAAATAAAGAGAATTCTGTCTGCCTGTGTGCTTCATTAGCCCAGGTTACGATGTCCATCTACAATTTTTGCAGTATTATATTGTGTCTTTCAAACATCACCTGCAATTTACATGTGGTCTTTATTTTGTTTCAGGGAGGTGTCATTCTTGTTTTTCATGATGAGCGACTTATACGCGTGATATGTACTGAACTTTGGGTATGCCGAAATGGGACAGTTGAATCTCTAGAAGGAGGAATAGATGAATACAAGAGGATAGTTGAACAAGAATTGGCTGCCGAGAATTGACATCTACCTCATATTAGGACAACTAGAGGCTTATGATACAATTGAATCCAAAGAAATTTAGGTCCCCTGGATGGATATTATGATTACAATGTCATAGATTGGGGTCAATGACATACTCAAATATTTTATTTATACTTCCCTTGCTTATATGTGCTGTTTTTCCACAAGGTTACACACAAGTTAATTAAGAGGAGGACTTGAACTGCAGTTTGGTACCCATATTTTTAAATGTCAGCATGAAGATAAGTACAGTATTCAATAGTACATGTGTTGGTTAACCGCCTGGACACATTGCCCTAAAAGGCCTGGATGTAAAATATGGTTTAGTGGAATACATATTGATTGCCAGTGAAACATCACCAGTAGATGGCACTACATGTACATATTCCTCCCCTCTGGTATTCAGTTGCAGGTTGAGACACCTTGAGAATTACACAGAAAACCTGATTCATAGATTGGTCAAAAATGTCATGTGACAAAGGAAACAGGTGCTGCCACCAAGCAGAATAGTGTATGTGGCATAAATGCAGTAACCTGGAAAGTTTTTGTGGGTATGCTTTGGACACATTGGGACAAACCCATACCAGGTAATGCTATTGACTTGGACTTTGGCTGGGAAATGTTTGAAGTGGTCTGGGCAAAGCCCAGCTTTCAGTGAGGAAAACTGGTCTGCCCATTCCAGTTCCTCACAGTGCTTTTATTCCCTTTGTCAAGCATTTCAAATTCACAATAAAAGCAACTTTGATAAGAATGTTATATTCAATGTGGTGGTAAATGCAATTGTTGACAAGTGGAAGATAATTGTCAGCATGACTTTAGAGAAAGTTGTTCCAAAATACTCTTTCTGTAATTAGTTTCAAACTTTCTGAATTTCAGGTTTAGTGTACATCATATGCAAAAGTCCCTGCCATAGTTGGAACACCGCTGACCTCTGGTTACAGAAACCAAAATGATGTGTATGCTTTTGAGGGACAGATTTCTTCCCTTTTTTTTTTTTTTTTTTGGTGGTCGTGAGGGGGTATTTGGTTAATGAAGCTTCAAATTTGATCTATTTAGTTTTTAATGTGATATTTGAATCTGTAAACTGAAAAAAATGCATTGAAAGAGACAACTTCATCAAATCAAAAAACAAACAAACAAACAAACAAATCTTCCCTGGGGGAAAAAAATTGTACCCCATTTTCAGTAAGGGTCAAACTGAGTGGATGTTTTGAAGTAATTTTGAAAAGCTTTGCTAAAATTTACATTTTCAAGATAAGATTAACCTGCTGGACAACATGTCTTTTATGTTGTTGACATTTTTTTAGCTGTGAAGGTTGATGCTTCAAGTGATTTGAAATCTGAGGACTTAGCCTGACAGTTCAAACCTCTACAGTTTTGTGGGTGCTTTTTAAAAACAGTTGGATAGTGAAGTGGCGTGGTGAATAATTTCCTCATACAAAGAGGACATCCTTGCCCAAGTAACATTAAATGATCATTTACGCACATATACCATACTAAAATATGCTGTGCCTGAAATCTTGTATGATTCTGGGAGCATTTCCTGCATATAGACCCATTTAGGGACCCAGAGAGCAGCACTAGAAGGTGATCATTTGCACAGTTTCCTTATTTGCATAACAACACATCCCTTGGAAGCTTTTGTTAAGAAAATAGCCAAATTTATGCAAATAAACACTGTCAAGGGCTGCCATCTGGGGTTTTAAATTCCACTCTTGAGAGTAATCTGCTTGCAACTTCTGCTAAACAGCTAATCTGTTTATTGAAAAAAAGTAATATACAGTGGAAGTGCTGCCACCTGGGGCTGTAATGGGATGGTAATTTATTGTGTTATGGCCCTCTTTGTTTTTCATGAGCTTTAAATAGGCAGATGCTAAATGGAGAGAATACAGTGTGGTGTATCAAAACTGCTGGTGAAAAAGTGAAGGACACTTACGCTGGCATTTAACAAAGTGATTCAAATTCCCAACACAGAAAAGATCCTTACAAGTATAATACGACACACATTCTGTAATTTTATCATGTCATACAAGAGTCCTTACTCTCAACTGGCCAGTAAAGATGATCAGTATTTTGTATCAGATCCTTCAGTTTACAGTAGGTCTGTGTCCGGGCTTACAAGAAAAGAAATACATGTGGTTTGAGCTATAATCGGTGACTTCTGAATTCAGTTCCATCAACACCCCCTCCTTCCCCCATTGTTCCACCATCCCCATGCACCAAAAAGTTTGCTCAAGCATTATTTATTATTTCTTAACATATTTACCATATTTGACTTGTCAACCAAGTCTGCCCACTCTGTGAAAAAAAAAAAACGTAAATTGTGGGCAACCAGCCAAAAACCCGTATTTGGACCCTGGTTACAATGCAGTTAAGCATGACTCATTATCTAGGACAAGTAATAATTGAAGCATAAAATCTAAAATTTGAAAGGTAAGAGTACTTGTCTTCAAAGAAAATTTTGGGGCCCTATTGATTAATGTCAGTTGGCACATCAGTACTTGTAATGTGTAAAAAAGAACTTTCTCTGCTTTGTTCGTTTTCATGTGCAGTGGTCCCTTTCTTGAGAGGCCACCTGAAGGGCAGGCCTGAAAGTGGTTTCTCAAGACAGGTGGCCTTTCATTAGAGGTAGAATAACATGGAAAAGATAGCAGCAGGGACCTGTGAAATGTGGTCTTTCAAGCCAGGTGGCCTCTCATTGGAGTGGCCTCTCAAGTCAGGGACCACTATATTGCAAACTTTGATTCCATCTGGGTTTAGTATATAGAACAAAGCTTAATTACAACACATGAAAGTAGACCAGGACATACTGTTTGCATTTTGTGATGAAAATATTTCTGTGGTGGCAGAATTTGATTTAAGATTTAAGATATAAAGTAAGGATTGAAGGCAATAATGTGAGTGGAGGATGGTAGGCACTACTGCCCCAGCTTGACTGTGATTTACATGTAACTTAGTGGACTTATTCTTTAATTATTAGCTTAAAATTCAGATTGTTCAGGAATGAGCTTTTCTTCCAGGACAAATATACCTGTGTACGGCGAGTGGGTTTTGTATGCAATACCAGTAATGCTTCACCTGCCACAAGGGTTTATGTTTCGTCTGACCTGTCATGCTCCTCCTGAAGATAATGAATGACTTGCCAGGCAAGGAAAAAAAAACTATGAGGTCTACATGCCTGTGAATTTCAACCACACTTCACAAAGGCAAGATGTGGTCCATTAACCCTAAAAAAGCTGATTTAAGACTGAGTAAACAGCTTTTCTCGGGACACTTTGCACAATGTGCGCAAAGTGTCCCGAGGAAGGCTATTGACTAAGACTATGTTTTGCCTTAAATTAGACTTGCTGGTATATGAATGAAAGGTATCTTCATAAGCAATTTGAATCTTTCAACCATTATATGTTTACTGGTAATGAGGAAACGATTATAGTCGTGATTAGCCCTTTAAGGGGTGATATTTGGCTTTTGCTGACTGGCACAGCAAAATGTACAAATATGTTTACAGGGGTCTGTTAAGTGACTGGACTTTTTATACGCACTTGATAAGAAACATGTTCAGTCAAATAAACTGGTATATTCATTAAAATATGTAATTATCAATGGCATACCAGTGGATACACTAGTCCCCTGCGAAAGTATCAACGGCATGTGGCCTAGTAGACTTTAGAGCTGCCATGTCTAGCTTCAACAGAATGTAATCCTAATGGTCCAAAAGAAAAGAGAGAGAGAGAGAGAGAGAGAGAGAGAGAGAGAGAGAGAGAGAGAGAGAGAGAGAGAGAGAGAGAGAAACAGACAGACAGAAAAAAAACTGGGAAAAACAACAACAAACCGTAGTATGTGATGAATTATGCATGCAGAGTTGAGACTTATATCATACATGTACCTGTACATATTGCTTCATATGGGAGAGAGTGCTTTTATTTGAGGAACATTAAAATGTACTTACATTTCCAGTTGAAGAATTGATGTTTTATATGTAATTTCTGCATACCTGCCTGATGGATATAAACCTGTAACAATAATATGGGTATTGTTCTCATATAAAACTATTTATATGTATCACGTATTGTAACATATTGTAAATATTTTAGTGCTGGGTATATACTTGAGATACAAATTTGTGAGTAAAGGCCACTGCTATGGTGGCCTTGGTTTGCAGAATACATTTGCAGTCTACCTGTAGGTGTACAAAAAGAAATGATACATGTGCTCTTCCTGGCATGGTCTACAACACTTGCATCAAGTTGTCTGGATTCTTAAGAATTAAACAATCACATTTTTTAATGATTCTTTTTTTTTCTTCTATCTTTTCATATCTATAATAATTGACCTTGCATCTTGGGAACAATGATAATGGTAAACCTTAGAATGGACGCTAAATCCATCACTTCTGGTTTTCACTTCGTTCAGGGAATCAGAATTCACATAGTCCCTGCCTCACAGTGGTATGTTATGTGTAGTGGTCATAAGCAACCAGAACATCGTAGCCCAAGCCACTCATGTACTGTTAAGGTATTTTATTTTGCGTTGCATTTATTGACCCAGTAGGGCCCTGAACCCTCCTTCAGGATCCCTCCAGATATTCTGACTCCGAAAATGCACAAATAAAGGCAATGTTTAACACTTTCAGCAGCAGTTAACAGTCGATAATGATGGACGTGAGGAGCACATTATAAAAATGTGTTGTACATTTGGGGCACTAAGTAGGGACAGTGGGGCAATATAATGTGGAAGGTTGACTAAATGAAAATCATCTGGAGGATGTGAAGTGACAATTTGCAAAATCATAGAGTACATGTACATGTAAATGTATGTCTGAAATAAAACACTTGCACAGTATCTCCAAGTTATGTAGATGTGACATTATTTTGGCATAATTTATTTGGAACTTTTTTGGTATGAAATATTGTAATTAAGATTTATTTGGTAATTGCTGACATGCAGGACTATTTTCATCCATTTTAACTAGGAGGAAACTTTTTTTTTGGGGGGGGGGGCACTTGCATGTTTATTCGGGTCAATATGGCAGGTTGATCTCTGAAGGTTATGTACAATTCATGTACAGTGAAAATTTGTTATAATGATACCATCTGTTCCCTTATAAATGTGTCAGATAATTGAATAACAAAGAAAATGAACTTTTGCGTTCAAAACTTGTGTCATTATAATGAATATTTGGGATATCTGAGTGTCATTATAACGAGGTTTCACTGTATATACAAGTGTAAGAACTGTTGACCTGTAATTATCTGCAGTTTCTTGGGAGTCAGAATGAAATGTATTTGTACAGTTGGTATACTTTGGGATTTTGTATTGTAGAATACAAAAAGAAATGCTTTCAATGAATAATAGTGTTCACATTCAAACCATGCTGCTGTGCAGCTGGGGCTATGGTTCAGAGCCCAGTTGTGGCACAGTTATTGTGGATCTCCACCAGCCATGTAAAAAGTTATTTTGTTGCCCCAAAGTACTAACATATTTAAGGGCAGGTAAGACACCAAAAACCTTTGCATGGCTGATTGATTTTTTTTTTTTTTTTGTTGAGATTTTAACGGTTTTTACAAGATGGATGTCCTTTCCATTAGTTGTCAAAATTTCAAGCTTTTAACTAAAGTATAATTTTGAGAGAAACGCCAAAAAAAACACACAGGCATGTGGACATCCAAACTTCCATGTGTCATTCTTTTGGTTTTCAGCCGCCAAATGGAACAATGCCACCCATCAATCATACTTAACAGTCTGTCACCTGGCTACAGGTAGCAACGGCCCATGGCAAAAGGAGAGTGGTATCACAGCACCGCGAAATCAGGCGGCATGCCGAAAGTATGTTTGTGGACAGGGAAATGATGCAAACATGCTAAAGTATCATAGCCTTAGTGGTTTACTTTATAGTTATCCTGCTTGTTTTGGTTCTAATGAAGGGAGACTTTAAATGTTCAGGAGGAGCCGAAATCATCAGACTTCCCTTCAAAGGCTGTGCCGCGATGGATTACACCATTGGTCCTGCACACCAAAGACAGGCGTGGAAAAAAATGGCACTTTAATCAACAATACCCACATACATAATAATATTTTATCAAAACCCAGGGATGAGAAAATGAGAGTACAAAAAACACATCGAAATAAGCATAACCATGAACAGAAGAGAAAACACACAAAATAGCAAAACAAAACTCAGGTTGGAGAGAGAAATGACACTCATTGAGAAAATAACTACAAAATAATGACAAGCTAAGTGAAGTGTACAGACAAGTCTAACACGCTAACTACATAAAGTATACAGATAGGAGTAAATACAATAAAACACTATCCCTAAAAGGGATGAAGAGGCTGGGGGCTAAGGACCAAACCTGCCATCCACCAAAGCAAGGCAACAAAACTTTCGTTGTCAGGCTTGAGGTCACGGGGCCTGAAGGGCTGCCTCCATGACATCATGCTTTGAAACCGGATTGTCACTGTCACCGTTTGACAGATTGCCCATACTTCAAAGGCTCTTTTATTCATGTGATTGACCAATAATTGATTGACAACCTCGCCAAATGTTAAAGGGACGAAGTTTACTACGTTTTGTACAAATATCAGCTCAACTTAAGGAAACGGTATTGTTTCAGAGGCAAATGATCAACATGGAAGGCCTTTGAAGCTTGTTTTCTCAGAAAGGATAATAGGACGAGAGCCCCACCTAAGGATAGTTGTTCCATAAAAACGGCTGGGCGAAATTTAATTCGGGCTTTTGATTCTGTAATGTCTGAACTGCAAAAACAATTCAGCGATTTTTAAAATTTTGCTTCTTTCTTTTTCCATGAAATAAACAAAATGAACATCCTGGAAATTAAAGGGAAAATTGAAACATCAAACTTTTAGGATGGATAACAAAAAACTAAACCAAACATAAAAAAATCGCAGGATCCTTTTTTTTTTTTTTTTGTTGCCAATATGTCAGGATTAAGATGCAAGTGTAATTATGATTTTATCACAAATAATTAGTGACTTATATCGACATTTATGGGGTGGATGCTTTGTGGTCAACTCTCAATTATTTATACAACAATTAACATCACAGACACCCAAATAAGGAACATATAAATTTTTCGGACTATCATAATTACACACACATATATGATTTGTTATCCTAATGTAAATACATTTTGGGCGAGGACTGATTAAGTTGGATTTATTTTTGGGGTCTTGCCTGTCCTTAACATAGTATCTAAATGAAGCTTGTTGTCTTCAAAGGTCTATCATTGTAGGACCACAGATAGCAGACACTGTGATTCATAACCATGGCTGAAGATGTGTGGACAGATCTGGTGAAGGCATACAAAAAAAATCAACATGTCTTGGTAGGATCATCCTGTGGGTTGAAGATTCATTTGTCTTAGGTTATGTCTGCAAAAGTGGTTTTCTGGTATATGCTTGGCAGGAATTTTTGGACAAAAGGAAGGCTTTGCAGTGGAGGAAGATTAATTGCTTTCTTTCAACTATTGCATAATCTTCAACTGTTTGAAGGGACAAACGTAACTGATGTTTTCCTGATTTTTATTTGGGACCATGTGAGTTGGAACCTTTGTTCATATAAAAAGCATGAATCCAAGCCTGTGCCTGCTTAAAAAAATGCATGCAGAAGTATTCTTTGGGTGGATTTGGGAAATCATGCTCAATAATGTAAAAGTATGCACCAAAATTTGCTGTGACAAGTTTTGCAGCTTGTACATTCAGCAGTTTTTAGGCTGGAGACCAGCAAATTTGTCTTAATTTTATTCCAAGTGAAAAAGGACCACACTGCGATAGGGGTCAGAGGCAGACAGATCTTCCATTCACCATCCCCCTTCCAATCAAAACAGTTTGTCAGACATTTCAAAGCCCAAGTAAACTCTCAACTTAGCACATGTCACTTTACATATGTTTTTTTCTTCCTGTCAGTTTTTACTTAAACAAATCTTTATTGATGGTTTTTGTTGAAGCACTGAAACAAATAAATAGATGGAAGGATGGATGGATGGATGGATGGATAGATAGATGGATAGATAGATTAATAGATAGATAAATGAATAAATAAATAACATGAAGTTGCCTTTAAATGTGCAAGGTTATTTGAAAGGCTTTTTGCAACACTCAGCAGTAAACTGAAGTCATAACCATGAGCATCACAGTTCCAAAATAAATGTTGACATTAGCCAACGGAGGGAAAGGGAAGGGTCAGAATGACATGGCCATTGTGGACAGACTGGAAAATGTTGACGATTAAGGATGGTCCCTTATATTGAGAATTGTGGTGGGAAGTATTTGGAATACAGACACAAATCCCCAGCTGTACTGACTGGAGTGACCTCTCGTGGATGAACCATGTGTTCTTGCTTCTCCATATTATGTGAACCCATCATAAAATCAATATGAAAATTAATATCGTGCTAGACCCACATTTTTGATGAATAATCAAGACTGTTTTATGTAGTTCATTAATACAGCTCATTTGAGACCAGTTTTGCATAGTCCAATATAAAAGTAGCTTCTGATTGGTTCATTGCCTGTACACTGCATATTGGATGGAGCAGTGGTGTACATGTTACAGCATCACTATATTAAGAATGCTCACATAAAAATAATACGTAAACCTACTCCTTCAAGGTGTACTTGTTACATGATATTCACATGAAGGAAGGCTTTGCAAGATACATGTGTTTCATCTGGTAAAAATGTTTTTTTTTTTTTTTTTTGTTTTTTTGTTTTTTTGTTTTTAAATATTCCAATCCTTCATGAATATTTATTTGCAGTATCCGATAATACAACTCACACTTAGACTACCAGATTGCAATGGAAAACAGATGGTATATACCATGCTTATTACAAGATTAGAATTACATGTATGTCAATGACACTAGACATCTCGGATAAACAGTGTATATACATGTACATGTACATGTACTTGTCAAGTCACACACCTCCATTTGGTGGGAATCTGCCACTTTTTAGCTCAGCTGACTTGTCAGTCAGCTGAGCTTTTGTAAGGGTCTGTCATCCGTCCGTCGTCCACAATTCACATTTTCGACTTCTCCAAAACCATTGGCCAGATCCACTTCAAACTTGGTGGCAATGTGCCCTGGGTGGGTCTTTACCAAGTTTGTTCAAATGGTCACGTTCAAGTGATTTTTGGATTTTTACCCTTCGGCCTTATGAGGCCGACGGTTATTGTCGTACCCGGTGCCGTCCATCTGTTCGTCCGCGTGTCCGTCCGTCTGTCCGTCCGTCCCGTGGTTTTACCACCATAACTTCACAAATTTTAAAGACAGGACTTTCAAATTGCACATGATATTACACTCTTAATGGCCTACTTTGTGTACACGCATGGTTGATTTTGATGTAATTCTCAAGGTCACACAGTGGTCACATGTGCTAAACAACATTACCACTCTAACCATTGAAAGCCTACATATAGCAATCTAAATCTTACACACAATAAGCTTCATAAAGTAATCTAGAAGCCTATAGAAAATGAAGGTCATAGCTTTATATTTAACTTACTTTTTGAGGTCAAAGGTCAAGTGCACAATGGTAGTATTGGTATAAGTAAGGAAGTTTTTAAGTCAGTTACATAAAATTTTACACACACATGTATCATAACAAAAAATGTGTCATAAATCAAAAATAGGTCACTAGATCAAGTATCTGGGTCACAGTGACCTATTCCTTGAAATTTTGCTTACCCCACTATAACATCAGAAATTGTTGAGACAGGACTGTCAAATTGCACATGATAGTACACTCCTATATGGCCTACTTTATGTGCAAGCATAGTTGACCTTGACATAATTATCAAGGTCACACAATGGTCACATGTGCTGAGCGACGTTACCACTCCAACTATTGAAAGCCTGCATCTAGCAATCTAAAGCTTACACACAAGAAGCTTTATAGAGTGATCTAGAAGCCCATTGAAAATGGAGGCAATAGCTCTATATTTGATCTACTTTTTGAGGTCAAAGGTCAAGTGCACAATGGTGGTATTGGTATAAGTAAAGAAGTTAGTTACATGAAATTTTATACACATGTGTATCATAACCAAAAAATGGGTCATGAATCCAAAGTAGGTCAGTAGATCAAGTAATTGGGTCAGAGTGACCTATTCATTCAAATTTTGTTTACCCACTATAACTTCAGAAGCTTTTGAGACAGGACTTTCAAATTGCATATGATAGTACACCACTGCAAGCATAATTGACCTTGACCTAATTTTCAAGGTCACACACGGGTCACAAGTTTGCTGAGTGACGTGCATCTAGAAATCTAAATCTTAAAACAAAAAATTAACACAGGGTGATATAGAAGGCTATTGTAAGTCAAGGTTATACCTCTATATTTGACCTAATGCTTTTGAGGTCAAAGGTCAATTGTACAATAGTAGTATTTTTGTAGGTAACTACACCTGATACTATGGGACACTATTCCTATTCACTAACAGCAAAAGAGATTGAAGGCGGCCGAAGGGTACTGCGTTCTTTAAATGGTATTTTTTTATGAGGTTTTTTTGTTCTTTTTGGGGCAAACCTTAAAAAATCTTTTTCTCCAAAACCGCTCACCCGGTTGCTTTGATATCACTTAGGAACATTTTGGGGGACTTCTGGTTCTTAATTTGTTCACCAGGTGGCGCTACGATTTTTTGTATTTTTTAAGGATTTTTTGTGTGTTTGCACAATTTTCGACTTCTTCTCAAGAACCGTCACACAGATTAAGCTGAAACTTGGTGGATATGTTCCTTGTGAAAAGGTCAAACAAAGTTGTTCACTAGGTGGCATTGCTGTGGATTCCTCATTTTTAACGATTTTTTCAATTCGGTTACTTGTCGGTAAATGCACCTTTCCTATTGATTAATATGCAAGTCAATGGGCATTCTAAGGCTAATTCACATTTTCGACTTCTTCCCCGAAACCGCCTGCCAGATTAACTTCAAACTTGGTGGCAATGTACTTTGGGTGGGTTTCTACCTAGTTTGTACAAATGGTTATGCTCCAGTGATTTTTTTTCTTTTTTATTAATTTTTTTCAATTTTTTTTTTTTGGCAAATCTTTAAAATTCTTATTCTCCAGAACCGCTCACCCAATTGCTTTGATATCACACCGAAATACTACTAGGGGCTCCTTGCTCTGAATTTGTTTACCAGGTGGCGCTGCAATCTTTTTCTATATTTTTATGATTGTTTGTGTGTTTTCATTATTTTGGACTTCTTCTCCAGAACCATGACTCAGATTGAGCTCAAACGTGGTGGAAAGCTTTCTTGCGAAAGGGTCAAACAAAGTTGTATACTAGGTGGCACTGCTGTGGATTCCTCATTTTTAACGATTTTTTTTTCAATTTGGATACTTATCGGTAAATGTACCTTTCCTATTGATTACTATGGAAGTCAATGGGCATTCTAATGCTAACACACATTTTCGACTTCTTCTCCAAAACCGTCAGCCAGATTCACTTCAAACTTGGTGGCAATGTACTTTGGGTGGGTTTCTACCAATTGTATTCAAATGGTCATGCTTCAGTGATTTTTGGATTTTTATTGAATTATTTTGTGCTTTTTGGGGGGCAAATCTTAAAAAATCTTCTCCGAAACCACTCATCCAATTGCTTTGATATCACACAGAAACACTCCTAGGGACTCCTAGTTCTGAATTTGTTCACCAGGTGGCAATGCAATCTTTTTATTTTTTCAGGTGCTTATTGAAAAATACACCATCCTTATTGATTACTATGCAAGTCATTGGTCATTCCAATGCATATTCACACTTTTGACTTCATCTCAGAAACTGTTTGCCACATTCACTTCAAATTGCTGGCAGTGTACAGTAGATGTGTCTGTACCATATCTGTTCAAGCGTAGATCAGCTGAGCATGGGCTGTTAACACAGCCCTCTTGTTTGTATTACTTTTTGGATTTTTTGCTATGTATTTTTTGGGACAACCCTCTCAAATGGTTGTATTAGTTTTGCACACCTGAGTTTACATTGCAACATTCAGCACACGTTTCCGGGCCCTTTTCTCTCTGGGCTATTGCCAATACCACAGTAGTGTTAGAGGGCATTTGCTGACTTTGGGCAGTCTTCCAGATGAAAGTTTATTTTTTTTAGTTCAGCTGATAAGTCAGCTGAGCTTTCAGGAGGGTAGGCCATCCGTTGTCCGTTCGTCCGTCCACAATTCACATTTTCGACTTCTTCTCAAAAACCGTCTGCCAGATCCACTTCAAACTTGGTGGGGATGTGCCTTGGGTAGGTCTCTACCAAGTTTGTTCAAGTGGTCATGGTCTAGTGATTTTTGGATTTTTTATGAAGTCTTTTGTTCATTTTTGGGTGAAATCTTAAAAAATCTTTTTATCCGAAACCGCTTGCCCAATTGCTTTGAAATTGCATAGGGACACTTCTGGGGACCCCCAAACCTTAATTTGTTCAATAGGTGGCGCTGCGATTTTTAGCTCAGCTGACTTGTCAGTCAGCTGAGCTTATCTTATGGTCCTCCGTCCGTCCATCCGTCCCTCCGTCTTCCGTCAATTTACATTTTCGAGTTTTTCTCCGAAACTGTCAGCCAGATCCACTTCAAACTTGGTGGGGATGTGCCTTGGGTAGGTGTCTACCAAGTTTGTTCAAATGGTCACGGTCCATTGATTTTTGGATCTTTAATGAATTTTTTTGTTCTTTTTTGGGCAAATCTTAAAAAAATCTTCTCTGAAACCGCTCACCCAATTACTTTGATATCACACAAAAAAACTTCTTGGGACACCTAGTTCTTAATTTGTTCACCAGATGGCGCTTCAATTTTTTTTTCTATTCTTTTATGAATTTTTGTGTGTTATAGCTATTTTCTACTTTTTCTCCAGAACCGTCACTTAGATTCAGCTGAAACATGGTGGATATGTTCCTTGTAGAATGGTCAAACAAAGTTGTTCACTATGTGAGAATGCTGCAGATTCCTGATTTTTTAACGATTTTTTTTCAATTCGGGTACTTATGAGTCAATGCAGCTTTCATATTGATTACTATGGAAGTGAATGAGCATTCTAATGCTAATTCACATTTTCAACTTCTTCTCCAAAACCGTCATCCAGATTAACTTCAAACTTGATGGGGATGTACCTTGGGTGGGTGTCTACCACGTTGGTTCAAATGGTAATGCTCCAGTAATTTTTGGATTTTTAATGAATTTTTTTTGTTCTTTTTTTGGACAAATCTTAAAAAATCTTTTTCTCCAAAACCGCTGACTCAATCACTCTGATATCACACGGGAAAACACGTAGGAACTTTGTGTTTTTAATTTGTTGACCAGGTAGCGCTGCAATTTTTTACTAATTTTTTATACGTTTTTGTGTGTTATAGCTATTTTCGACTTCTTCTCCAAAACCGTTACTCATATTAAGCTGAAACGTGGTGGATATGTTTCTTGTAGAGGGGTCAAACAAATTTGTTCACTATATGGGAATGCTGCAGATTCCTGATTTTCAACGATTTTTTCCATTCGGGTACTTATCGGTTAATGCAACTTTCCTATTGATTACTATAAAAGTCAATGAGTATTCTAATGCTAATTCACATTTGCGACTTCTACTCCAAAACTGTTATCCAGATTAACTTCAAACTTGGTGGGGATGTACCTTGGGTGGGTGTCTGCCAAGTTTGTTCCAATGGTCATGTTCCAATGAATTTTGTTTTATCTATGACTTTTTTTCAAAAATCTTTACAAAAGTTTTAATAGGAAAGTTTGAACATGGGAATTTCTTGTAATGGTTGTAACTTACATAATTTTGGCCAGATTTGCTTCAAACTTGATGGGGATGTGCCTTGGATAAATCTCTACCAAGTTTATTCAAATGGTTACGCTTTATTGATTTTTGGAATTTTTATGATTTTTTAAAAAAATTTTGGGTGGCAAACCTTAAAAGCTCTTCACCTATGAAACTGCTCACCCAGTTGTTTTGATATCGTTCCTAGACACTCCCAGGGACACATAGTTCCCAATTTCTTCACCAGGTGGCACTGCAATTTTTTCTAATTTTTTTTATGAATTTTTTATATGGTTTTGTTATTTTTCACTTGTTCTCAGAACTGTCACACAGATTAAAGTGAAACGTGATGGATATGTTCTTGTGGAAGGGCCAAACAAAGTTGTTTACTAGGTGGCACTGCTTTAGATTCCTAATTTTTAAGTATTTTCAACTCGGGTACTTATCGATCAATGCAGCTTTCCTATTGATTACTATGTAAGTCAATGGGTATTCTAGTGCTAATTCACAGGACAACTGACACAAAATTTACTGTTTACTTGATAACTTGAGATCTGTTTTGAGTTGGTACTGTGATGCTGCACATGTTAATGTTTTTGTACGAAGGTCATGCTCAGACGGTACATGAATGACTTTGACCTCATTTCTGGGGTCACAGTGCAACATACATGAATTTTACTCTTCATTATAACTTGAGAACTACTTGAACCTTGATGTTGCACATGTTAGTGTTCTTTTGCAATGGTCAGACTTACTCAGAACATGGGTGACCTTGATCCTTTCCCAAGTTCATAGAGCTGCAAGTGTGACGAATGTCAAGATCAGCTGAGCATGAGCTGTTCACACAGCCCTCTTGTTTTCTATTTTTTATGAAATTTTGTGTGTTTTTGCTATTTTCAACTTCTCCAGAACCGTCACTCAGATTAAGCTGAAACATGGTGGATATGTTCCTTGTAAGAGGGTTAAAAAAAGTTGTTCACTATGTGGGAATGCTCCGGACTCCTGATTTTTAACGATTTTTTTCAATTCGGGTACTAATCGGTCAATGCAGCTTTCCTATTGATTACTTTGGAAGTGAATGAGCATTCTAATGCTTATTCACATTTTCAGCTTCTTCTCCAAAACCGTCATCCAGAGTAACTTCGAACTTGATGGCAATGTACCTTGGGTAGGTTTCTACCAGGTATGACCCACTTCAAACTTGGTGGGGATGTGCCTTGGGTGGGTGTCTACCAAGTTAGTTCAAATGGTCATGATCCAGTGATTTTTGGATTTTTAATGATTTTTTTTTTGTTCTTTTTGGGGATATTTTAAAGAATCTTCTGCTCTGAAACTGCTCACCCAATTCCTTTGATATCACACAGAAACATTCACTGGGACTCCTAGTTCTTAATGTGTTCACCAGATGGTGCTGCAACTTTTTTCTAATTTTTTTAAATGAATTTTTGTGTGTTATAGCTTTTTTCGACTTCTTCTCCAGATCTTTCACTCAGATTAAGCTGAAATTTGGTGGATATGTTCCTTGTAGAAGGGTCAAACAAAAATAGTCACTAGGTGGTAATGCTGTGGATTGCTGATTTTTAACGATTTTTTCAATTCAAGTACTTTTTGGTAAATGCACCTTTCCTATTGATTACTATGTAAGTCAATGGGCGTTCTAATGGTAATTCACATTTTTGACTTGTTCTCTGAAACCATCAGCCAGATTGACTTCAAACTTGGTAGCAATGTACCTTCGGTGCGTCTCTACCAAGATTGTTCAATTGGTTACGTTCCATTGATTTTTGGATTTTTTATGATTTTTTTTGGTTCTTTTTTGGGGCAAGTCTTAAAAAATCTTCTTCTCTGAAACCGCTCACCCAATTGCTTTGATATCACACAGGAAACTCCTTGGAGTCCTAGTTCTTAATTTGTTTACTAGGTGGGGCTGCGGTTTTTTCTTTTTTTTTTTCTAATTTTTTGTGTGCTATTGCTATTTTCGACTTCTTCTCCAGAACTTTCACTCATATGAAGCTGAAACTTGGTAGATATGTTTTTTGTAGAAGGGTCAAAGAAAGTTGTTCCCCAGGTGGTAATGCTGCAGATTCCTGATTTTTAATGATTTTTCAATTCGGGTACGTGTTGCTCAATGCACCTTTCCTGTTGATTACTATGTAAGTCAATGGAGATTCTGATGCTAATTCACATTTCTGACTTCTACTCTGAAACTGTCATCCAGATTAACTTCAAACTTTGTGGCAATGTTCAGTGGGTGGGTCTCTACCAGATTTGTTCAAATGGTCACGCCCCATTGAGTTTTAGACTTTTTATGAATCTCTTTATTCTTTTGGGGGGAAATCTTAAAAAATTGCAAGGGTATATGTGCATATCAGCTTAGCACAGGACTGTCACAGTCCTCTTGTTTTGTCCATTTTTGGGGCAAACCTTAAAAACTCTTCTCCGAAACCGCTCACCCAATTGCTTTGATATCATACATAGACACTCCCAGGGACACCTAGTTCCCAATTTGTTCACCAGGTGGTGCTGCAATTTTTCTTCTAATTTTTTATGAATTTTTTTATGGTTTTGCTATGTTTCATTTGTTCTCAGAACCATCACTAAGATTAAGCTGAAATTTGATGGATATGTTTTTGTGGAAGGGTCAAACAAAGTTTTTTACTAGGTGGCACTGCTTCGGATTCCTGATTTTTAAGGATTTTCAATTCGGTTACTTATTGGTCAATGCAGCTTTCGTATTGATTACTATGTGAGTTAATGGGCATTCTAATGCCAATTCACAGGACAACTGACATGAAATATACTGTTTACTTGATAACTTGAGATCAGTTTTGAGTTAGTACCATGATGCTGCACATGTTCCTTTTTTGAGGTCATGCTTAGACAGTACATGAATTGCCTTGACCTCATTTCTGGGGTCACAGTGCAACATACACGAAGTTTACTCATCATTATAACTTGAGAACTACTTGAACCTTGATGTTGCACATGTTAGTGTTCCTTCTATAAAGGTCAGACTTACTCTGAACATCGGAGACCTTGATCCTTTCCCAAGTTCATAGAGCTGCAAGTGTGATGAATGTTAACATCAGCTGAACATGGGCTGTTCACACAGCCCTCTTGTTATTCTTTATTCCGTGTTAGACAAAATGTTTTTGCCATCCACCCCCAGCCCCACAGGAGCAAGAAAGTCGAATTTCTTGTCAGAGGATTAGGACTGGTGTGATGATGCCTTTTTAAGCTCTCACTGCTGGTATAACGTAGGTCGCAGAGCTTGTGAGTGTACAACAGTCAACAGTTTTCATGAAAGCTACATATAACTTTCAGGACTTGGACAGTATTAAAATATAGGTTCCTTTTGTTAGTGGCGGTGCCACCTACAGTATTATGTAACATATGGGTTGAAATGTGAAAATCTTGTGATTATTCTGGCATCTTTGATTTTTGGTGGAGCTTCATAAATTGTGGATGAGATTATGGGGGAGGTCAAAGTCTAGGTAGCTTTTGCTACTAGTGGTGCCACCTATAATTTTAGGGAAATTATGAGTAAAAATATGTTCTGAGATGTACAGTTCCATCTCTGGAAAGTAATTGGATTAGACTTGGTAGATTTAAGGGACATATAGACAGTGTCCAGTGCTATGTTATGTAATATCAGTGACCTTGACCCATTTTTGTGAGGCCACCATGCCTGTAAAGTTGAGAGTGGCAATTTTGTCATGGCAGGGTGCAGCTTGGACATCAGCAGCAAAAGAATTGAACCTGCAGATCCGAATTGCACTTGATTACATTGTACATAAAACTGTACTTGGTGACCCACTTTTTGGGTCACCTTGACTCAGTATTTATGGAATTTGGCGCTTGGCCTAGCAATTTTTTTTTTCATTCAATTCCTCTTAAAGTTATTACCCGATCTGAACAAACAGAGCATGTATGGAAAGCTGCATGTGGGGTGCATGTTTTGAAATGTGACAATTTTTAATTCGAGGTAAAGGACATGGTCAAATGGCCAGTTGGAATATAAGGGTCATCTTGTGAATGCTCTGCATGCCACAATTTATGAGCTAGGCCCATATGGCTTTTAGAACGTATAAAGTGTTTGAAAATCTTCGTCCACATCAATGTTAGTGGTGCCACCTATTGTATTATGTACTATACAGGTCAAAATTGGAAAATCCTGCAGCCTGTCTGGCATTGTTAATTTGTGATGGATCTTCATGATAGTTAGTTGGATTATAGATGAGCTTAAAGTCTCCGTTGGTTATAATACTAGTGGCACCATCTATAATTTGACTGGAATTACGAGTTAAAATGTCTTGAGAAAGATATCTCGAAAACTAGTTGAATTAGACAAATTTGTAGAATATATGGATCATGTCCAATGCTAATATGTAAAATCAGTGAGCTTGAGGTATTTTTGTGAGGTCGCCAGACCCGTTACGTTGGTAGAGGTGATTTTGTGATAGTAGGGTGTAGTTTGAACATCAGTGGCAAAGACAATTTATCCTCAAGATCAAAATTGCACTTAGAGTACATTGTATATACACCTGTACTTGGCGACCTATCTTTTGGGTCACCATGTCTGAATGATTGTGTGACCTTGACCTATTTTTCAAGGTCATTAAGCACGTAAAAAAGATATTTAAGAAAGGCGAATGATGTCAAATGTGTATCATGTAGAAGTTTGATATTGCATAATATGGCTCACCTTGATTAATTTTTCTAGTTAGTGGATTGAATAGATTTCAAAACATGATTTATGTTGATGGTACTCAGACAAGCATTAGGCCCATGGGCCTCTTGTTTTATGGTCACCACGTCTGAACTTGTGCTCATGTATCAATATACCAGTACAGAAATGTCATACAAACATAAGTGTATGATGTGCGGAGTCATGGTGGTGCAACCGGTGGGATGAAGTGGAACTAGCATTACTGGTGTAAAAAGTACATAAAATTCATCATTTTAATTTATGAATTTAGATGCAACTTGTAAATTTAAACATGCATTGGGCCTATGGTCAAGTTTTGAATGACTTGACCTAATTTTCCAGATCATTAAGGCTATAGTAAAAGACTCCTTACACCTTAAATTTACTTTTGGAGAAACAAAAAGGCTAGCAATACCAAATATATCACAAATGTGTATCATATATAGAAACTTGATATTGCATGATATGGGTGACCGGAAATGACTTTTTTGTTACGGTCATTATGTCTGAATTGGAATATTGTATAGGCAAACGTTTATGGTGTGTAGTGTTATGGTGGTGCCATTGGTGGCATTCAGTGGAAATAACGTCATATTAGGTATTAAAAGTACATTAAATTTATTATTTTGATTGTAAATTGAGATGGATTTTGCAAATTTAGGCCAAATATGCATAGGTCAATATTTAAATTTTATAAAATTTTGGGTGACCTTGACGTGTTTTTCAAGGTCACTAAAGATGTAGTAAAATACACTAAATCTACTTGTTGAGAAAAAGGCTAACAATACCAAATAGTCCATAAAATTTAATGTGTATCTTATACATATGAAACTGATACTGCATAATATGGTTGCCTTGCCCTACTTTCTCAAGGTCACAGAGGGAATGCATATCAGGAATTCATTTTTATTGTGATTGTGTTCATGATATAAATTGAGATGGAACTGCAAAACTTGCGCCAAATATCCATTAGGCCAATGGTGAAATTGTTTATGTACTATGACCTTGAAATACTTTTGAAGCTTACTAAGCACTTACAAAAGGGACACTAAATTCAATATGTTGATAAAGAATAAGGGGAACATGCTAAATTTATCACAAACCTGTGATCATGTAGAAGTTTGATGTTGCATTATATGGATGACTTTGACTGAAATCTCAGGGTCATGAAAGAACGTATGTCATGAAATGAATTTTTCTGTTATGGTAATCAGATTATATGTCAGCAGAGCATTAGGCCCATGGGCCTTTTGTTAAATATTCAGACCAATCAATGTGGTCACTCAATTTATTTTATTTTTTTGTTCCGACTTCTAGCGACTTATCTTATTATTTCTAGATGGTGATTTCTTAGAACTTAAGACTTGGATTGATTGACAGAGATGTATGCATAAGTGTGGCCTGTGACACAAATATACTAATTAGCTTTGACATGTTTTTAATTGGAGGTCACTGATGTGAATGCTGGGTGAACCTCATGTCTCTCAGGGCAAGTTGGGTAGACATGTCACTTACCCTGAGAGAAAGTTTCAAAAATTTGTAATTCTAACCGGGCTTGTCTTACTCTTCAAATGTTTGCCTTGTCTTACAAGAGTCTGGTCTCCTTTGGTGCCACAGGTTAAAATTTTCAAATAGATTTTGCACCAAGACAAATGTAATACATGTACTGTGTACATAATTTTACCTACCAAGGTGGGGAGAACTGGTTCAATCATTGGGTCATAGTTACCAGAATATTAACACACCAGGTAGAAATAGCTTTTTGATTGGCTGAGCTGGTGGTCTACAGTTTGTCTTGCTGCTTGTCAATATTTGTAATCTTAGCACTGCACACATTGCCACTGAGAGAGGTGCATGTATGATCCAACCTTGAGCCCCCAAAGTAGACAAACCAGTTGTGGAATTATAGGACACAAGGTGCCAGCACTGGACGGTGTTCATTTGCACAAATTTGGCTATTTAGTTCACAAAAGCTTCAAAGGGGTTTATTGTAATGCAAATCAATCAAACTATACAAATTATAACCCTCTAGTGCTGCCCTCTAGGGGTCTTAGATGGATCTATTGCTTATACAAGGCAAGCTGGCACACTAAGGATGGTTAGACAAGCCAGTTGCTTTGTTGAATTCTTGTTCTTTGGTTTAATAATTGTAAAATAACCTTGCCATTGTGGGCCAGGCAAGGGTACCATTTCTATATGGTCACTGTCAACACAGAGTGCACTCTGTTGCTGATATAAAACCTGGACAACTAGTCCACTGGAAAAAGAAATGCCAGTTAATAAGATAATGAGTGTAACCAGTCATGGGACGTGGATGAATAATTGATTAAATGTTGATGTTTGTCTTGTTTAAAAACATATTTTCTGTATTCTTTAGGAAGTAAAGTCTAGCCCCATGTAGCTAAGAAAGTTGGGATATTTGAATGGGGAAGATACAAATTATCCATCTTTACTGCAGCTAGCATGTAATGGTGCTTCAAATTTTTCTTCTTTTTTTTTTGAATAAGTTTATGTGTGTTTATCCTATGTTTGACTTCTCCAAAACTGTAACCAGAATCTCTGCAAACCTGGTGGGAATGTACCTTGGGTGGGTCACTACCAAATTTCATCAAATGATCATACTCCATTGATTTTTAGATTTTTAATAAAAAATTTTATTCAATTTTACTGGCAAATTTTTTTAGAACAAAATCTAACTTCTTCTCAAAATCTGTTCAGCCAATTGTTTTGAAATTGCATGGGGACATTTCTGGGGACCCCCAGACCTCAATTTGTTCAACAGTTGGTGCTGCATTTTTTTTTTCTATTTTTTATTATTATTATTATTTTTTTTTTTTTTTTTGGTACCATTTTTTTTTCATGTTTAGCTTGGGTACCTGTTAGGTAATGCATGCATTTCTATTTATTACCATGTAAGTCAATGTGGGTTGCAATAGGAACTCCCGTGTTTTACTTCCTCTCCAAAATCCATATCCTGAAGAGTAGAGTATGACTTAATATGGGCTTAATGTCAAGGCAGCTGAGAATGGGCTGTTCACTCAGCCCTCTTGTTAAATACTTTTGACTGCTTGGCACCCAACCCAAGCCAAGTAAAGCTGTTGATTCAGATTTTGTTAAAGGGTGGATAGGTTAGTGATACTGTGTGACCATGGTTGTGGGGAAAAAGCACAAGTAATTTAATTTTGTCATAATGTCCAGCACATAACATGATGTATTATTGTATAAAATACCAAAAAAAAAAAAAAAAAAAAAAAAGGAGGGAGCCATAATATTTATGTCAGATTTGCGTAGTTTTCTGCCCAGAACTTCACAATATACCTCAAGACATTTACATGGGAAGTGAAAATAATTCCATACTGCAGTGACTGAAGAGGCAGAGGTAAGATCTAAAACAATACGGCAAATAGTGTGAAGATTTGAAGAAGGTTAGCACTTGAGTATGTGTTGCCAACTT
Source organism: Hermodice carunculata (assembly GCA_964020975.1). Lineage (NCBI taxonomy): Eukaryota > Metazoa > Annelida > Polychaeta > Eunicida > Amphinomidae > Hermodice > Hermodice carunculata. Next base: position 29,286,829 of record OZ026626.1, read on the forward strand.
AACAAGGGGGGATTTTTTTTTTGGGGGGGGGGGTGAAACTGGCCTGGTTTTATAGGATAACACCATAAATCCTATGTTTACATTCCATACTCTCTGTTTCTGTTCCATTCACTGACTATACGTGATTAATTAAGCAGGTGTAATTCTGACATTTAATTTTAAACATGAACATTGTCATGTTCCCAAAATAATTTTTGTGGACAGGCTATACAATGTTTAACAAAAGACGTCATCAGCTGCAGGTAACCATGGTAACTATCGAAAATGTTTCAAAGCCAGTTGCTACCTAAATGTGATGAAACATTGTGATTCATTTTTAATCTTTTTTTTTCTTTTTCAGGAGATTATGAAAACTCAACAAAAAAGCTTGTAAAGTTTGTATTTGAACCCGTTTCTGATGGAAAAGATGAGTTTATGGATTTATGTTATAAATTTTTGGTGCTACAACTTGTGCCAAAGAAAAGTAAAATAATGCTATTGACATAGGGCGTGCTATTCAGATTAATCCCAACAGCAATTCTGTTTCAAAATGTTTTCTATTCTCACAGTTAATAAGACACAACTCACAGAGTATTTAAGCAGACAGAGTTTGTGTCTGTGATTTTGGGTTATTTTGAGAAAGAAATTGTCGCCAAAGCAGATCAAACTCTACCCTATCTCCGCTGTAATTGGTCTGTCTCAAGACTACATAATATGGTAGGTGGTGCCACCAAAGTCACGGGACTACAAGATTGTATGTATTGTCAGGACTATAAGACTATCACCCTGGCCCTTGGCAGTACGTGTGCCCTGGTGCACTTTAGTCAGTATGGTAGAAACGGCAGACCAATTTTCAGCGCTGAAACAGATTCTGTTGGCAAAAGCCGACTAAGTGGAAATACATATATGAGGAATGTTTATATGCTTGAAACATTTACTGGGTTCCAACCTGGGATTTGACATAAAATCCAGGGTTAAGTATAATCCTAGTGAGAACCAGGCAAGACCAGTGACAGAAAATCCCCGTAGCAGGAAACAGCCAGACCGGTTTGAATCTCAACGATTCTCATCAGTGGCAGTTGGAACACCGTTGACTGCTGCTTATATAGCAGGGGTAACATTGCTAACGAGTGTTGAAGAAACATCACTTAGGGAGCATGTCGTAATGAGTGCTGAGGCCTACCAGTCAAACCGTCAAAACAGACAGGTTTATCATGACGTCTCATGAGCCTGATGAAGTCACGTGGTAGAGTAACCAGAGCCTGGTTACTGGAAGGACTAGTGTTACCACACAGAGTACACTTGTCAAAAGCCATGTCAGGGAGAGAACACTCCCATTCTGGCTAAAGGAATGAAGAGCATGTTTGTATCCCAAAGATAGCATGAAAAAAAGGGATTTATCGGTGTTCCAGGGGTCAACTTATGGAGTGGTTGACCAAGTGTTATGATGTGGTATATAGACAAAGAACATAAATTTTAGTAGAAGACTAGGCAAGGGTGTCTATCTACCCATAACATTGAGGCCCAATGGTTCAGTAGTGCACAACTGGTGTATCCAGAATCTTTCTCTGTCTAACCTAAGTGTCGTGGTGCGTGACAACTTGGGGTGGGTGGGAATATGTTCCAGAATCTGAATGGTTAATGGTAAATTAACCGGTGAGTGGTTAGGTAGATAGAAATGTCTGCCCAGGGGTTGATTTACATCCTTGTTCTTGATGTAAAAGAAATGGTCACTCACTCTCTTCATCAATGTGCATTTGGTCTGTCCCACATAGTGGAGACCGCAGCATTGGCAGGTGAGTAAATACACTAGGTTGTTGTGTATAATCTTGCCTGTATCCCTGTATGTTTGTTTATACTAATTTGTCTGATGAGGCATGTAATTAGCCCCAGGTGTGCTTGCTCATACTTTGATTTTATCTTGAAAAGAAAGTATTTTCCTTTGTTGTCACTATGGGAGGGACTTTTTTTAATCAATCTGTGTTTACAATTACTATTGATATGAGATAACAGGTTCACAAAAGGAATCTTCATGTGCTGGGCAGTGCTTCAAGGTAGCCGTTTTCAGCTTGTAAGATTTGTCTGTTAAGCAGGTAATGACAAAAGGGAGTAACCCCTGAATTAATTTTAATTGATTAAGTTGACATCATGTAAGTATGTACAGCTAGAATCACTGGAGTTCTGTATGTGCTGAAAAACAGACACGACCTGGCAAAAGCATCAATATTTTACAGCAAAGCGGTCCAGTGTTTAATAGTGCAACATGCAGTTAGTCCACTCCTTTATGTGGGTGTACAGCACAAGGTAAATCTATCCACTACAGGACATTTTGAGTCCCTTTACCAATTTACAAAAAATGGAACTTTATCTGAATACTCTAATGACAACAGCACCACTGTGTGCATTATACACTGTACTATTCTGGATCTAAATATTGTGAGATCCGGAAAAAATATTTTCTACATCCTGTCATGAAATGAATGAATAAATAACAGGATGTTTGTCAGATCTTTCATACCAACGGCTTCCTATGCGCAGAAGTCTCCGATTCATTTAAGCAAATTGTACAGTACTTTATTTGATTTCTTTATTAAAAACCTGTATGTATCAAGCAAAATGTGAAAGGCACATTTGGGGTAAAATATGTAAAGCAATGATGAATTTGTAATGTCCTGTGTACAGTTTTTGTGTTGCATCAGTGAATGATAAAAAGTGCCATGTATATATTGTGTGAAACCTGTACATGCAAATAGCCAGTGTTCTTCTTGTCTGGAGAGAAGTGACAGTCATGGTAAGAATAAATTGGCAAGAAACTATGAAAATCTCGTTCAGTCTTCCCATTAATATTATGTCTTATTATCCATAAATAGACCAACTTCAATCACAGAAAAAGCATCCACCGTGACTTATAATATTTTTACCAAAATCATAGACTTACAACACATGTCTAAAAATTGTATTTTGTATATCAATATTTTCATAATCTACCCATATTTCAGATCAGTGTTAATTAATCACATTAAAACTATCTATGCTAATTTACAAACAAGTTGTTCATAACAAAGCCTTGAATGATTTAAGATGAAAGTTCAGAATCTTGCATATAACTGGAAATCTGCACTTGAGTCAAATGATGCAAATCCATCAATAACAATTTCTAATTGAATTCAAACTATTATACCAAGATGTATTCCTATTATGTCAATAAAAATGACAATATATCGAATAAACCTTGGTTAACTACTGGCTTGATTAAATTCATTGATAGGAAAAATCTAATTTAATTGAATAACTATCACTCACTTCAACATGGATGATAAATTGTCTAAATACAAACAATATTGAAACAAGCTTATTACCCACTTGGTATGTATTGTTGAAAAACAATATGCATCATGTATATCATATTGCTTAACCCTTTCCCCCTTGAATTAAGACTGAGTCAACAGCTTTCCTTGGCATGATTTGGGCACTTTGTGCCCAACCCGTGCCAAGGAAAGCTGTTGACCTGGGGCATGTGACCTTGATAAGTTTAGTGTACATTTCTTGGTCAAATTCTTTTTCATAACTGTTGAAATTAGTTGAAAACACTGAAGCAGACGACATTTGACCACCAGCTGGTTTTGGCTGGTTAAAGGGGGAAAGGGTTTAAAAGAAATTCAAACATACAGGTAGTGGTTTTATCATTGAAAATGACCTGGCACAAAAGCTTCAATGATTTCTTTTTTTGTGCTGGACTAAACTAAGCTAAATCAATATCATTGGATCTTTGTTTTTCACCATTCCAGACCCATCATAGAATTAACCCTGTTCCATAGGTGCCCCTGCAGTAAAGCGATACTTTTTCCCAATAAAACTATCTATATATCTATCTATCTGTCTGCCTGTCTGTCTGCCTGTCTGTCTGTCTGTCTGCTGTCTGTCTATTTGTCTGTCTGTCTATTTGTCTATCTATCTATCTATCTATCTATCTATCTATCTACCCATAAACATTCTGCACCATTATTGAAAGGACATTTTCTACATTCATTTTATTTCCATCTAGACATTGAGGATGGTATACATGTTGTTTTCATTTCATTGTGCAATGAATCTCCACAGTGTGATGAATTTAATTGAACAGTTAGTCAGTATATCCAAATGACATACTAGAGCCTTTTAACTCATTGCATACTATGGTGACAGGTATTGGTCAGTGGTTCTGGCACTACCTCCCTTGTGGCAGCTGCAGCATGACTTGCCAGGCAGCGCCAGAACCACTGACTTAAGACTATAGGCATGTTGGTACTTGCATGAAAGCTCTTTTCGTGAAGAATTTAAATATGCAATTGTCGTCTTAAGTCTAGGCAAATATAGGGAACAATCAAGGACTGGTATGGAATGAGCTGCATTCTAAATTTATCTATTCATACAGGTAGTTTTCTCTCATCTCCAGCTGGTTAAGGCTATTCACTGTATGAAAAGGGGACACAAACTACCACCACATTTCCATTTTCTCTTCTAAAGTTTTTAAAAAAAGTAACGTCTAACCAGCTTGTTAATTCTGCTGCAAAGTATCTAATGCAAGATTTGCAATTTAGTGTTTGCAAATGGTAAACCACAGAAACAGCTGTAAATTACCTGGTCAAAACATCACATAAATGACTGCATATTACCTGGTCAAGAGAGTTGCCAATACCATGGATCATTCCATTCTCTTTTTTTTTTTTTAATTGTTTTGCTATAAAATAATAGGGGTTTCACTCAATTGGTTCAAAATTTGCATGTCAAGTAGAAAGAGAGATGCATGTTTGCAAATTGTAGAATAAAAACCTGTGGAAATATTGTGGTGTACCTCAAGGATTCATATTGGAGTCCTTTGTTTTTGATCATATGAATGATCTAGGTACTGTGTGAAAAAAAATCATGTTTTCTTCACTTTTTGCTGATGAGACTAGGTTATTCTTTACTGGTCATGACCTAAATTTATTGGAAAGTGACAATTAAACAGCGTCTTAGGTACTTCAAACGTTCAATTCCATAAAATGTCAGTAAAAATAGACAAAACTAACTACATTATCTGTCACCAAAATACGCTAAGTTTTAAACATCACAGATTGTTGAGGGGATAAGATGGCACAGTGCTCATTTAGAACAAACATTTTACTGTTAAGTTGCTTGGTGTCGTGAGTCTTGATTGATGACAAATGAGTTGCAAATATGTTACTAAAATTTCAATTTTAAGATTGTATGAATCTGTAAGAAAATTAGTAGAATATCAAAAATTTTTTGGTTCAGCTGTAGCATCTCATTCAGTTTGCAGTGCTCATATAGACCCAATATTCAATGGTCTTCAATTGTTGGAATTTAAAGAAATTAATGTACTTGTAATAAGGGTATTTTCGAACAAAACATTGAACAGTCTCATGCTAGTGATATTGCAAGTTTTTGTGTGTGTACTTTTTTTTTAAATGAATCATTTTTGGCTCCATCTACGTCCTACCAGAACATCTGTAACTTTGCATCTTCCTGAGTACAGGGAATAACTTGACAAATTTGCAATTGAAGTTCATGCTCCTGCCGCCTGGAATGAGATCCCATTTACTACTTAAACTTGATCGTCATTTTACTCTTTGAAAAGGAAGCTGAAAACAATTTGAAAGAAGAGTTCAGTATCCTCACCATTGCTCTTATGGTCATTGCTGATGCATTTTTTTTACCTCTGCTGACCATAGCTCGCATAGCTTATGTGATCGCTCAAGTCTGTCTGTCTGTAAATTGCTTGTAAACGTGGTACAGCCAACAATTTTCGTGTTGACCCCATATAGCTTTTGCGACTTATTAAGGGTGTTAAAGTCTAGGCCGAATACAATATTGGTGGCGCCAACTATTGTATTACGTAATATTTGAGCCAAGATATGAACCATTAGGTATTGAAAACACATTAAATTCAGAACTATTAAAAAAAACGATCTGAAGAATTTGCTTTTGGGATATACTGAACTGAATTCGTGATATAAAGACTCCACGTTTTGATATCAAAAAGTGCCTCTAGATATCAAGAACTGTAGGTGAATTCTTGGTTTCAAGAATTCGAATTTTAGACATAAAGAAGTCTAAGTAATATAATGAGTAGTCCCTGCAAATGTTTTGCACATCTGTCTTTGCACATTTGCAGGAGTTCAGCCTGAGGATGACAATGTTCAACCGTATTCTTACGATGAAGCGGGCAAAGCATGTGACAGGCTCATTAAATCATGTAGCAATCTGGTATGGGTGATGGTCAGTGACTACGTTAATATACACCCATATTACATATATATAATTTGGCAGGACATCAAAAACAGGGAATATTCAAGGTGACAGCCATCGATTCAGTGAATAGTCTCTCGGCTTCTTCATACATGTATCTAAAAGTTAAATTTTAGATGTCAGGAATTCTGTATGAATTATTGATATCAAAAAGTGACTTCTTGATATCAACAAATCCACTTCTTGGTATCAAGAAGTCTATTCCGTGATATCAAAAAGTCTTTCTTTCTTGTATTTGAAGCACAGATATTTACATTAGAAATATAGATATCTGTATGAAAAATATAGATACTGATATTTCTAATATGAGACATTCATATTTAACTGCAATCCTGCTCACTTCCTGTACTGCTGGGGCAACAGACTGATGCTTCCACCATGATCAGGGCAGATCTGTATTGTATACTGCTTAAACATCCATATATAACACCTTTTCAACCAAAAGAGAGCCCATTTCTAATCAATTTAGGCATCCTTTATGTCTCAAATATCTGTTAATACATTTTCTTAAGATTATTGTGTGTTTGTGTTGTTCATTTTGTTGAGAAAGTACTTTTGACCATGCTAAATACGTGGATCTGCCCTGATGCAGGTGGCTCCCTCTTTTGCGCAATAGGTGTCAGAGTAGGACCGCATTTAGATACGAATACATCCTATTCAAATATCTGTTTGAGAAGTAGAGATACCTGTATCTTGATACAGTATATTTAGATATAACATCAAATCCAAGATCAAGATCTAACTCTGAACCCTCGATGCTGGGCAACTTGAATTGATGGTGGTGCTACTTCTCGTGTTGTGTTGAATGAAAATAAACAAAGGCAATTTTGTTGTTGGATGAACTGATATATTGTATGACAGGGGAACACACCACTGACATATTCAACAGACGTTGATGTCCAAACCTACTCTGGTATGGTCAGAGTGATAGGAGAAGTATATATTCCACAGGAGGGGAGAATGACATAAACCACGCTATGAAGGCTTAATTTGGCCATGGTCATACCCGAATAAGGTATGCCCATGACTGGGGTTCAAACTTGCATGTGCAGAAGGAACATTATAAAGCAGTTTAAATCCCAAGTAAAATGCCGTGGAATACTTGGAAATCATGATTCACATCAGTGCAGAGAGATGTGTGCAGTATCATAAAATAGCTCGATTATAGCCCAGTTAAATGCTATGGATTCTCCGGAAATCATGATTAATTACTTATAGCTAAAATAATTACCGTGAAATATTTAGAAATCAAAATTGATGGCTGCAGCTCATACATGTGTGACCATCTTTATAAAATAACCTCTATCTAAAGAGCAGGAACGAGGGAGTATGTAGAAGCCATGATTCACTGCTGCAGTGTAGAGTTGTGCATCGTCATTAAACCAATTATATCCCAAAATCAGTGCCATGAAGCATTTACCATAGAAGGGGTGACAGCAAGAAGGTACCAAGTGACTTGAAACCCCAACGCTAGAAGGTACCAACTTTTTTAATGTAATTTTAAAAGGTACCAAGTGACTTTGCGATTTTGGTACCTTATTGCTCTTACTTTGGTAACTTGGTACCTTCTTGCTTTGACTATTGCAATTTGGTACCTTCTTCCTCTGACTCTAGTACCTTGGTACCTTCTTGCTCTGACTATAGTAACTTGGTACCTTCTTGCTCTAGTTTTAGTAACTTGGTACCTTCTTGCCCCGATTATAGTAACTTGGTACATTTTTTTTATATAGCTGCCATACCCATGGACCCATTTGGTAAATGGTGGGCCCATGTTCTGTACCACCTCAGTATAGAGGAGGAGGATCAGTAATAACCAGAACAGGCTAATTTTTTGACAGAAAATCAAATGTTTCCCCTGCGCCCTCCTATTGTCACCCTTATTTTTATAAATAGGCATACTGATTCCAATGATCTACAGATATGGTGAAGGTACACTCTTTATTGAAATTTCCAAATCTAAGCGAAGATTACCCATTTAAAAGCACATGCACACTCTTATAGGGGCTCACTGTCCCAGCAAATTTTCACTTTAATATATTTCTACCCAGTATCATTATATATCAGGGACTGAAGATTCCGCTTGGTCTGCATGACTGACGAGGAAGACAAATACTTCTGTGTTATTTAGCATAAAATTATTTACAATTAGAATGGAAGCAAAGAAACAGACAAGGAACGTGACCTTGAAAATAGGTCAAGGTCACCCATCTTCACTCCCAAGCAAGATCATCTATAGGAACATCTTTACATAAAATTTCAACTTCCCAAGTCAAATCTTTCTTCAGTTATGATGTCCACGTTGATTTCAGACAAATACCCACGTGACCTTTCAAAATAGGTCAAGGATATACATCTGCAGTCACAAGCAAGGTCTTACATAGAAACATGATCACACCAAATGTCAACCTCTTTAAGTCAAATCTTTCTCAAGTGCATCTGAAATGATTTTTAAAAAGTGGCCATGTGACCTTGAAAATAAGTCAAGGTCACACATCTACATCCCAACCTAGCTCGTATAATGGTACATAATCATGCAAAATTTCAACCTCCTAAGTCAAATCCATTCAATGTTCATAACAGAAGTAATAATTGTTAGCAAAATGGTACCAAGTGGTCAGGGTAGGTCCCTGGATCGCAATGTGTATGTAAGAAATAATTAGACAGTGTGATTACCATATCCAAACCGTAGTCCTAACGAAACAAATCCAAGTCAATTCCGACCAAAGGCAATGTTCCTTGGTATGTATAGCTGAAACATATAAATTTATAGTTCGTATTTTCTCAAAAGAGACCAAAACGTAAGTGCAAAAGTCCATAGGGGGGAAAAAACCTTATCTAGTTTTCACATGACAGAATGCAAAAAGTCCTGTTTGAAATTATAGGCCTATTTCAGTAAATTGGCTTGAACAGTTGTATCATTCATGCACAAACAGGACCATACGATTTATGAAAAGGGACCAAAATTTGCATCACATCAGAGAATTTGTAAGCGGAGGTTCTTAACTTGTTGAAAATGTCTATAAAATTCAGTATTTAAAAAGGTACTACTTGCAACCACCATCTCAACAATGATCATCATCCATATAAGTCCACAAACTGACACCAACACCAACATCAATCCATCAGAAAAGCCCTCTAGGCCTAAAATGACCATCGATAAGAATCTAAACAACATGATTATATAATTAGATGTGTTTTAGGCATGTAGTTAAAGATATGATGTTGTTTTAAAGGAGATAAACTAAGAGTATTTCAAAAAGAAAAGTGTTTGAAATTCCAAATATAGTAAGTACATTGGTTCAAATGTTAAACATCAGCCAGAAGCAAGTGACATTAGGCCTCAAATCATTAAAACGTAGTCAAAAATGCATTACAATAATCAAAATTTGTAAGGATAGCAGTCACATTTCAAGTTGGTTTCCAGAGGTATTTTTGAAAGGACATTTAAATGTTCAAGATTGAAATGTTCCTAAAGGTAACTGTAAGTATAACTGTTTTCCTGTAACAGTTTTAATGTTTATATTTATAATAAGACGTAGTTCAACTTGTCAGTCAGTTGATTTAGATGTTAATTATTCATACAAAAGAGAGACAGAGAAAATGTACATTAAACACTTTGAGCCAACCTGACATGACCTTCATAATAACAAACTATATTCATCAGACAATTAATACTTGTTAATACTACAAAATCTGTAAGCATCCACATTGCTATCTTAACCTATATATTTCCTGTATGATTTTGATCTGGAAATCACACAACCAACAATAGCTGCATGTCCATTAATTTTAGTGTTCCTACCAGTAGTAATAACTGAGAGCAAAAAGGTACCAAGTGGTCAGTGTAGGTCCTGGATCACAATGTGTATGAAAGAAATAATGCTAATGTATGTTAATACTACAAAATTAGTAAGCATCCACATTGCTATCTTGCCCTATATAGTTCCTATATGATTTTGATCTTGAATTCACTCAACAAACAATAGCTGCATGCTCATTTAATGTTCCGACCAGAAGTACTAACTGAGAGCAAAAAGGTACCAAGTGGTCAGTGAAAGTCCCTGGATCCTAATGGCCTTGAAGATGACAGGTAGACCTTGCAGATTTGTTACATTGTATTAACTTGGTAGACAACCACCCACAGTACATTGCCACCACCTTTGAAGTGAATCTGGCTGATGGTTTCAGCGAACAAGTCAAAATGTGAACTGTGGACATTGACAAATGGATGGTGGAAAGACAACGGATGCCTAACCACAACATGAGTTCAGCTGAAAAATAATAGCTGTTTGCCCAGTTAATGTTCATATCAGAAGTAATAATTATAATGAGCAAGAAGGTGCCAAGTGGTCAGTGAAGGCGCCTGGATCACAATTTGCATGGAAGAAGTAATATGTACATGTTAATACTACCAAATCTGTAAGCATTCACATTGCTATCTTGCCCTATATTGTTCCTGCATGATTTTGATCTTGACTTCACACAACAAACAATATCTGCATGCTCATTTAATGTCCATACCAGAAGTAATAACTGAGAGCAAGAAGGTACCAAGTGGTCAGTGAAGGTCCCTGTGTCATAACAACCTGGAATATGCCAGCTAGGTCTTGGGAGATTTGTTACATTGTATTAAAAGCCATTTCAAAGCAATAGGAGAGCCACTATATTTTCAGTACTGTTACTAAATTTAGCAACCTTAATGAGAAACAATAGGATTATGTGTGTTGTTCATTGATGAATGCTATGTTTACAATACTTAGGCCTTAGTGTTGATAAAAAGAGGCCAATGGGTCTAATGCTCTGCTGTCAGTGTGGCCATATCTCACCTCTACATTTCAAAGTTGCAAGTCCTAAAGTGGCTTCTCAACATTTAAAGCTTATGAAAATTGAGTGTATAATATGTCCACCAGATGGCACTTTGCTCTATATGTAATCATAGCTCATTTGTTCAATTCCTGTGATGGATATTGTTGCAATATCAAAAGGGACCTAGAATTTTATACACTCTGTATGTCTTGAAAGCTACATTGGGCTATCTCCAAAACTGTGGACGGTATTGGGATCACAAGATTTTCACATTTTGACCTGTATATTACATAATACGATAGGTGGCACCACCAGCACTGACGTCAAAAAAGATTTTTATACAGTTTATAACTCCTAAATGTTATGGGCCCAGCTCAAAAATTGTGGGGTGAGAGAGCATTAACGAGATAACCTGTATTTTCAAACTGGCCATTTGACCTTGATCTTTATGTGGGATTAGAGTATTGGTACTGTTCAAAAAATAAATCCCACATCCAGCTTTCCATATATGATCTGTTTGTTCAAATCGGGTAATAACTTTTGGAGTTGTTTACCAAAAAACATAAACTTGGACAAGAGCCAAACTCCATAATAACTTGGACACAGTGGTGCAAAAAGTAGGTCACCAAGTACAGTTTTATGTATTATGTAACCAAGCGCAATTTTGATCTGGAGGCTCAATTCTCTTTGCCATTGATGTCAGCTAGACCCTGCCATTACAAAATCCCCTTTTCATCTTTACAGGCACGGTGACCTCACAAAAGTAGGTCAAGGTCACTGATATTACATAACATTCTAGCTTTAGCCATTGTCTATATATCCGATAAATTTGGCAAACTGTCTAATCCAATTACTTTTCAAAATGTGGAATTTTACATTTTAAAACACATTTTGGCTCATAATATTACTGTCAGGTTATAGGTGGCGCCATCAAGTTTCATCAGCAACTTTGACCTCCTCCACAATCCCACCAAATTTGGTGAAGATCCACCGAAAATTAAATCACTCTTGACTTGAGACGGGCAGTCATCCACATAAGGCAACTGGTGGTTTTAAACCGGTCCTCTCAACCTTTGAATTATTCTTCGTTAAATACAGACTGTAGTGTTTCCAACATGTATAGGCCCAGCCACTTAAAATCCAAATTTTATTACTTCTGCAAAGAATAAAAAGAGAATTGGTGAGCCTATCACTATTTTGGAACTTCTGACTGATTCTTCAGCTGAGTTTATAGCAAAAGTAGAAAGTAGGCCTATATCATTTTTGTGATATCTATGAATCTGGAACATTATGTAAGCGACCGCACAAGCGCTGTAGCTTCGGTCTGCAGAGCTAAAAAAAGTACAGATTACAGTGGTCCCTGTCTCGAGAGGTCACTCCAATGAGAGGCCACCTGGCTTGAAAGGCCACTTTTGGCAGGTCCCTGCTGCTATCTTTTCCTTGTTACTGTACCTCTAATGAGAGGCCACCTGTCGTGAGAGGCCACTTTTGGGCTTGCCTTTGGGGCGTCTCTTAAGACAGGGACTACTGTACTACTACACAATGAAAGCAATTTCAAAATAATGCTTACAGATTGTGTAGTGTAATCAGTACTTATTCCATAAATATTTTATAGATGTATGCAAGTTGCAATGTCGGAATCAATACCTGGTGGTTCTAGCTAGGAAGAATTTGGTGGTGAATGTAGGCCAACACAATTTTACAAGTGCAGATGACACAATAGCTGCCCATTATGTTTATATCAGAAATTTTGAGCAAAAAGTTACAAAGAGGTCAGTGAAGGCCCCTGGATCATAATGGCCTTCAGATTTGTTGCATGATTACAATGCAACAAATCTCCCAAGGCCTAGCTGGCATCTTCAAGGCTGTTATGACACTGGGACCTTCACTGACCACTTGGTAACTTTTTGCTCTCAGTTATTACTTTTGGTCGGAACATTAAATGAGCATGCAGCCATTGTTTGTTGAGTGAATTCAAGATCAAAATCATACAAGAACTATATGGGGCAAGATAGCAATGTGAATGCTTACAAATTTTGTAGTATTAACATACATTTAGTATTATTTCTTTCATACACATTGTGATCCAGGGACCTACACTGACCACTTGGTACCTTTTTGCTCTCAGTTATTACTTTTGGTCGGAACATTAAATGAGCATGCAGCTATTGTTTGTTGAGTGATTTCAAGATCAAAATCATACAGGAACTATATAGGGCAAGATAGCAATGTGAATGCTTACAAATTTTGTAGTATTAACATACATTAGTATTATTTCTTTCATACACATTGTAATCCAGGGACCTACACTGACCACTTGGTACCTTTTTGCTCTCAGTTATTACTTCTGGTAGGAACACTAAATGGACATGCAGCTATTGTTGGTTGTGTGATTTCAAGATCAAAATCATACAGGGACTATATAGGGTAAAACAGCAATGTGGATATTCAAACATTTTGTAGTATTAACGTGTATTATAACATACACATTGTGATTCAGGGGCCTTCACTGGCCACTTGGTACGTTTTTGATTAGATTTTGTATTTAACATTATTTCTTTCATACATGTTAATGTTATAGAATACAGATTTTAAAATGGGATTTGCTGCATTTAAAAGGAAAAAGACAGCAGAATATGTTACTCTGAATGTGATTCAATTTCATGAATGCCAGAAGTTTGTGAAAAATGCTCATTGTGAGAGTCACAATCACTTAATGGGTGAAACTTAAATAATAAAATGCAAGGACTTCCTGCACCTTGGTCAAAAAAAGCCCTGCATTTCAAGATTTTAAGGTCTTCAAAATGAATGTATTTAGCAAATTCAAGTATGGTACTACCAAGCACTTCACGGACCAGTGTGAACCCTGTCCTTTCGACACCATGCATGTTTGAAGCAAATATCAACCCTGTTCATAGATTGAGCCACACCCACCAATGGGAAGTCTTGTAACTTGATCACACCTTGGATGACGTATCAGATAATGGAAACTATCACAAATAAACCAATCACAGACACCCCCCCCCCCTCCTCACAGGGGTACACAAGACCACACCAGCTATTAGTCTATCACTGTCTCTCTCCAACCTCTGAAGAACAAAACAACAAAGTTTCCAAAGTGCTCAGGTTAGTAATGAACAGACACAGACTTAGCTTTAACACATAGTGCTTCTCTTTTTCCTTTTCTCTGTTTACAGTTAGTTTCCTCGAGTGGTTTGGCCTAAAAAGGAGGCTTTGATAGTCATCCCATAAGATTATTATTATTGATCCTCCTCCTTTATACTGAGGTGGTACAGAACATGGGCCCACCATTTACCTAATGGGTCCATGGGCATGGCAGCTATGGTCAGAGGAAAAATGTACCATTTAGTTACTATAGTCAGAGCAAGAAGGTACCAAGGGACTATAGTCAGAGCAAGAAGGTACCAAATTACTATAGTCAGAGCAAGAAGGTACCAAATTACTATAGTCAGAGCAAGAAGGTACCAAATTACTATAGTCAGAGCAAGAAGGTACCAAGTTACTGAAGTTGGAGCAAGAAGGTACCAAGTTACTATGGTCAGAGCAAGAAGGTACCAAGGGACTATAGTCCGAGCAAGAAAGTACCAAATTTCTATGCATATAGTCAGGGCAAGAAGGTACCAAGGTTGTACAGTCAAAGCAAGAGGTACGAAGTTATTAAAGTAAGAGTAATAAGGTACCAAGTTATTAAAGTAAGAGCAATAAGGTACCAAAATCACAAAGTCACTTGGTACCTTTTGAAATTACATTAAAAAATTGGATACCTTCTAGCGTTGGGGTCTCAAGTCACTTGGTACCTTCTTGCTGTCACCCCTTCAATTCATATCTGCAATGCAAACAGGTTTCATGTTAAAATAATATAAATCTCAAATAGACAACTCAAAGAGTACCTAGAAATCATGAAACTACAGGTGCACTGCATGCATGCAAATCTACATCACCGTACCGGTACCGTATATACTATAAGCTTACGATCAAAGTAAATGACATGAAATATTTAGAAATCATAATTCGGATCTGCAGTGCAGACACGTAGGCCTATATATGACATCATAAAGTAGCTTAATTATAGGCCTATCCCTATTCAATCTATACCAACAAGTAAAAGGATCCCTTGTCCTTATCATACTTAAGCCCGACGTACACGGTACGACCTGTTCATACCGAGTTGTACCGAACATTTCCGGACCGTAATTAAATATGCATTCCATTGTTGGCCTGATTGTCCAATCAGCAAGTAGCCGACTCGGGCCCACACCATCATATGTTTAAACCGGATGCCACCACAAACTCTAGTGATTACAGCATGGATAGTGTGGAACAGTGTAAATGTTTTACCTTAATTGTCACATCAGTGGCGAAATGTGCAATTTTATAGATTGCTGACGGTTTGAATTTTCGTTAAATTCAAGCACATCCTGTGTTTTTATGCTTCCACGTTTAATCCGGCACGCGTGGCAAGCGTGGCCGAGTACAAGATGTAAACAAAGCAGGGTGCGCTTCCCACAGTGAACCGAATAAACCCGAGTCCTATGAACAGGTCTATTAGAACCAACTTTTGACGTATACAATAGTAAAACCAGCCATGTGGAGGGGACGAGTCAACAGATTGGACTCGTTCCCGTGCGAAGCACTCGGAGTGATCCGCCGCGGGAACCCGGCCAGGCTGCTGACGAATCTCCTCCATGTGGCTGGTTTTACTTTTATCCAGTAATTATAGCTGTACTTTTATTTTCATCGTTAAATCAAAAAAAAAAAAAAAAAAAAAAGACAATTAAAAACAGTTTCAACGTTTATTTCATCAAACAAGGCTTTGCATAGCTTTGCGTATGTAGGCCTATAAACTATAATGCAGGACCCAGTAATTGGGTCATTTGAGAACTACATGCTTGACGTGCGCCAACTACAATTTACAAGGAAAGTAGTTCTCAGTTATCTTTGCACTGTGGTTATATGGACAGGGTTATCACCCAGTCGGTATCATCCACCTTCTCTGGATGATACAGCTATAATTACTGGATAAAACATAGGTGCACACACGATCAGTCTCCCACCAATTTTCCATCCAATTTCCTCCAATTCCAGCTTGAGAAGACGCTGCCCAGCTTACCATTTCTAAAATTTTCATGACCTCTGCATTCCTGTTCTAAAAATAAAATTACCCGCCAAAATTCACAAAGTATTCACAACATGAATGAGGCTAGAAAAAACAAAAAAGTTAAGTTGGGGCTCTGGCTGTTGTAGTATATTTTATCATGAAAAACAGCGTTCAGAGAACGGATTACCCTCGGCCCCCACGATCTTTTTTCCTCAATTCTGCAATTTTTTAGACTTTGCAGTAAATATAAAATACTTAAAATACAATTTCCATATTGGTGTCTCTGAAATGAATCGAAAGAGAACTTTTAGATGTGTTCTTGGGGCAAGATCTGGTGACAGAGACCACTGGACTGTGTACGTGTCACTCAGACGACCAGCAAATAAATACTTCAAAACTTTCATAACAAGTTTAAAAATAATAAGACAAAGCTGTTTTTTAACAGGATTGTGGTCCACTAGAAGTTGCGTCCCTGACAAAAAAAAAAAAAAAAAATATGCTGCGTTGGATCCTTGTTGAGTTATTATGGCAACGTTGTTGTCCCCTTGTGCACCACTCAGACTGCTTTGAAGATAAATAATTTTAAGTTTCATGAACGCTTATGAATACAAATTAAGATCACGCTGGTTTTAAATAGGAGCCTGGTCCATCTTAAGACATAAGATGACAAAAAATTGGTCAATATTTTTTTAGATATCGCGGTAACGTCGTCAGGGTTGACCCCACTCAGACGGCCTTCAAATAAATACAATAAAAGTTTCACAAAACCTTCAAAAATAATCAGAAGAAGGCAGATTAAGCCAGACACCTGGCCCATCATAAGATACATCTCTGACAAAACATTAAGGTTGGTATTTCTTCATATATTTTCGGTAATAGTATTAGACAACAATTATTGTGACTTTCAGGATATTTATCAGAAACAACACTTGTTTCAAAACTTGCTTCATGGTTAGAATGTGGAAATAATAAGATCCTGAAGACAAGTGCCTCTGAGTTGTCTTTTGTGTTTTGGTGTGAAACGTAATTATGGCCCTTCATGGTGTCAATTATAGACAGGCCAAAACAATTACGCAGAATAGCAGTTGTAGGCCTAACGTCAATAAGCTTGACGGCAAAGTTTTTATTAGAGGGTTAAACCTTGGCTAAATGCTTGTCCTAAATTGCCTTTAAACAGCTAACAAACTTACTTAACTTCGCTTTCAAAACAGGTTCATGAATGTGTTGCGCAGTCTGACTCCAACATGTCTGACAAGTGCAGAGCTTATGAAGTTATATTGACATTATTGTTGAACATGCATATATCAACACAGGTTGAACTTATGGGCTATGGGGTGCATTACCTAAACTTGTAAGAAGGAAGGCCTAGGCCTACATCTATAATCCTACAGTAGATCATTTTGGGATAAAAAATATGTAACATGACTGTACCTAACGTAGGCCTAGGTTAAATCTGCTCGTGTTTCTGTTCACGGGGCTGAAGGTTTCTTTTTGAGACGAATTTTATTCTGTGATTCGTAACTAACCTTTCCATGAAATGTGAGTTTATCCAATCATAAATATTAAAAATGTGAATCCTGACTGTCGCAAAGTCATTGTGTGTGAGCCGTGAAAATCGCAAATTGTTTTGGGTCAATCATATAATCAAACCCCCTCCTCAATGTAGGCCTGTAAGCTCATAACAGATATTATAATTTAGTAGAGCGTAGGCCTATTTTTCGTCTGCCAGTCAGAATAAAGAACATGATATTGTAGCCGTAGGCCCAAGTCCAGAGGCCCACACAGCACTGGCTTGGCCTCTGAAGTGAAATCGTCTTAGGTGTAGGCCTAACTGTAGGACAACAAGCGGCATAGGCCTATGTTCAAGCAAATTTCAAGTATCTTAGGGGCATGAAAATAAAATCAACAGATAAATAGAGAGACAACCAAAACGTAGACCTAATAGGCCTTATGATGATGATGATGATGATGATGATGATGATGATGATGATATTTCATGCAACAATTTTCATTTGCATGCACCTTTATCTCTTTCCCCAGAACCAAACATGAAGAAAACAAATAGGCCACTGTCCCGTGGACAAATATTGGTAAATCTGGCTATTGGTAAGGTTCTAGAAGTTCTCTTTATATTGGCCTTGTTGGGCGTAAAAGAACAGAATGAAAATAACTTAAGTTATTCCATAGACCTAAACACACATTTAGCTATTATTAAATGGCAATGAAATCTTAGTATTAAGCCTATGATCATGTCACTTTTTTTGAAAAAAGTAAATGTTTTGTTCCTAAGTGCAGCCTCCGACGGACCGCCTTAAACCTAAAGCGGTCGGTCTGAGGCTGCGCTGAGATAAATGTTTGGGGGTTTTCCTCGTTCTCTACTGACTATACTAAATTATTACACTCCGCATATAATTGGTCAAAAACTTTTTTCACGAGAAGTTTTCAATTGTAATATTTTCGATCAAGTGTTTTAGGCCTGCAGAATAATCAGGAGCAAATTTGGGTTGATAGTTAAGATAATATGAACACACCCTCCCTAGACTAATAGTGGTATACCTATTCCGGCCTTGTTTACATCAATCTAGAATGAATTAGTCCTGTTTTAAGTTTTATATCTAGGGGAGAGGAGGGCAGAAGAGCGCAAGGTTGACAAACAGCGCCATCGCGTATTCGTCGTTTTAATAGATATGAAGTTATTATATTAATTTATCATTTTCTTTCTTCCTAGTGAATGCAAATGCATTTGTGTTTAACTTGGAATCTCTACTTATAAATCCATATGGCAAAGAAAATCTTACACTAAGGCCCGATATTTAGTGTTACGAAATATTGAACATTGAAACCACCTATACTCCGCATGCTAGGGTAATATGGGCAAAAAGCTCCTCGGGGTAAAAGGCCTCCCCACCTGTTTTCACGGAATAAACCACGTAACTTCCTTTGTGACGATTAAGATATTACCAGAGAGCCCTGACCGCTAAAATAGTAGTAACAGGCCCAAACGCACTTTCACCTGTCAAGGACGACAGACGTCGGTCCAAATTGAAGGTATGTATTACAACTCATTGGAAGAACTTTGATTGTCGATCTCCTCTAAACATTAGTCTAAGCCTATGATGTGTAGTTGTGTATTCTAGGACCCTGAAAAATTCATGAAATGTGATGGACTTACAGTTGAGAACGGCAAATTATATGTCTTGTACAAGGTCATACGATGCATGGCACTGGGGGTAAGACACCCAAACCGCATTTCGGGCAAAATGCCTAGGGGGCCTCTTGCCCCAGATTCTGTTTTTCAATGTTATTTGTCATAGGCTAAATTCCGTGTGGGATACGTCCTTAAATATCATGTTACTGATTTATTTGTGACTAATTACTTGCATGGTCAGTTCTCATCAGCTGTGGCCGACACACCCAGTAAATATTTACAATTGATGCCTTCCTTGACCACCTTAAGAGATACTATGTATGGTGGGGGGTGGGCGGGTGGGGGGCGTTTTGCCCCACCCCATCTAATAATCTTGTGGCCTGGTAACAGCCATAGGCATACATCGTTGGTCTGCCAGAACGCCTTAGAAAGTTTCTGTTCCAGTAGTTTATGTACACCTTATGTTAAATCGCCATTGTATGGACGTGATCTCTTGTGCTGTTAAGGCCAATAATATACCACGGTGCCTTAATATGTGACTTGAAATAATTAAGGCCAATATTTTATGACCTGAGTGAAAATCATCTGTTTATGAAATTAATACAACTTAAGAGCGACACAAAGTATTATTTGCTCATAGGTAAAGCAGGGGAACACATTTTTTGGGCCATGAACTACAGATAGATGTGAAGATCAACATATTTCTTAGCTGTAAAAGAAACACCATGAAATCAAAGGGTCGGGTTTTGTGCATTTCGTTGGGGATACTTCTCAAAAACATACAACAAAAATGAATATTGTTTTCTTTGATTCCCATAAATACTTCTATTACGTAAGCTGTATTCCCAGCAATATTATCTGGAAAAAAATTGTCATATTATGACAAATATTAGGCCTCTCTGAAACGGCGTAAAGGTTAGTTGTATCTTAAATTTTTGGGGTTTTTTTGAATTGTTGCTCTGTAAAGTTGAAAGTCCACTTTATCAAAGGAAAATATGAACAAGGTCCACTTTTTCTATTTCTAAAATCTATATAACATAAATGAAAGAGACTATTCTGAAAATAACATATTTTGGATCATATTGATATAAATGAAAATTAACAATTTTTTAACAATTTTGTCATTTGCCTTTATGAAAAAATTGAAAAATAGAAAATCCGACCCTTTAATTATCAATGTATTTATATAAAAAATAGGCAACACCAAGTGTCAGTATTTACGCTAATGAGTAGTTCGTGACTTTATCACCCCCCCCCCTCCCAAAGGTATACTATAGCTACCTTTGAATGAATAAGTTGTACTTTTTAGATCTCAAAGTTAGTTTTCTTAATAAATGGTCACTTTTACATAAAGCCTTGAACACTATGGATTACTAATTTGAGTGCAAGCAAACACTACCTGTAATATGGTCCGTAGTTTGTATAATTATCTTTACTAGTCCAGTTCTAAGCCCAAATGGGTCCTTTTAATATTAATTGTGGTCTTTTATTTTTATTACTTAATCTGTGGCTTCAAATGTTACATTCGAGGTATAATATGCATGGGTGAGGCCTGGACTTTGAGTGTTAATGAGGTTTTCTGATGCATGACACATTCACTACATCACTTGTTGCACCTTTTCAATACAGTTCGTTTTGTGTACATTCGATGACCTGTTATTAATCTTTAATGTGAATGGGCGAATCTAAGAAAATTAAGATTTAGGCGTATAGAGAAGGTATTTAATTGAGAGGACTTATGTGCAGTACATATAATATGCTGCTTATTACAAAACAAAAAGGTCTGCATAAGTTTGATACTTGCAGACTGGAAGAATCATTGATATGCAGTACACACAGTATTAAGCCTTGAACTACACGAGTGGGATAATTGCGCCACTGTTTGATCAGACTTGAATATTTTAGCGTATTATATCTAGAATTTATTCCCAAACACTTTGGAATTTTGTTACGACCAAAAGACTCCACCAAACCATTTCCTAGGTTGTTTCTTCACGACGTGCTTGAAGTGATAATATTAAAAAAGCGATTGCTTAAAATGTTAACAAGGCGATGCAATTGTTTCCGGAGCTTTTACTTTTTCAGTGCCAAGGCTCAGACTTATTTAACAGCTTTCTTGTGTGCACTTTTGGAACACGGCTCCAAAAGCGTGATGAAAAAAGCTACTCACTTGAAACCTTTCTTAAATGTTAGCTTTAGTGGCAACAAAAATGAAAGTTCTTTTTACAAGAAATATTAATCTGGCATCATTATACTAATTAGAGCAGTTCAACTTCAGTCGTAAATGACACTGAAAGAGTTCCGTAATGTGATCATTTATTGTTCTATTTGCGCTTTAAATTTTTACGTGACAAAGCTTTGAAAAAGTTGTGAGCATCCTGGCAAAATTCTCGATTTCATGAGGTGTTCATGCTGGTAACAGGGGCAAAAGGCCCATTCACGGGGATAAGCGCCCCGAGAGGGCCTTTTGCCTCATGCATGAGGCAAAAGGCCCCTTGTAAGAAAAATCTGTATTTCTGAATAACTCACAAATGCTAGAGTTTTTACCGAAATTTCAGGTTTGAGCATAAAGTCCTTACAAATTAATCACATCCCTGACACACATCAAATTTTTAAACTGAAAGGCTATGATTTCAGAGAGGATAGTTCTTCAGGGGGCGTTCTGCCCCGAGCTACCCTAAATGTTTCAATGCCAGGTTTGGCGTGAGTCAACAGCTTTCTTCGGCATGCTTTGGGCACCAGGCGCTCAAAGCGTGTCGGGGCAAGCTGTTGACCTGCACTTTTTCTATGGGAATATAGGCATGTTGGCACTTGAATGAAAGGTCTTTAGAACAGGATTTGAAATTTGCAATCATGATTGTGATTCAGATTCATCAGCTCGACTTAAGACTTAAGTCGCAGCTGACAGTGAAGAATTAAGCCATTTGCAAAAATGGGGGGGGGGGGACAAACTTCCTCTTATTTTACTGTTATTGACAAGCGTCACAGTGTGTGAATTAACAACGTGTGACAAAAAAATGATTTAGTTCTTAATAACCCTAGTGCTGCGGGGCCCGTGTTTATATTGTCCAGAATGCAGGTTGAAAATACAATTCAGCAGGACTAGGGACCGATGCTTTGGGTATATTTTAGGAAGTAGCTGTATACCTGAAGGCCGGGAAGTGTGCAATTTTGGCATAAAATTTCCAATTGATAAGATTGCATTCTTGTAATTCTTGTAATAAATCATGCGATTAATGAACCTAGATAATATAATTATGTTAATTGAATTGTGCACGAAAGATGTGGGGCTATGCTAGAAAAATCCGAGATGTCCATGCAGGTATTGGAAGCGAGAGCTCACAAGCATGTAAGTCAAGTAAGTAAAACTTCTTAACTATGTGGTCAAGGAGAGATGTATAATTTGGAAAAAAGTCACATGATAAAGTATATCATGAATCTAAAAGCCTGACAAAAAAAGTACGTATACCGAAGTAAACAGACAACTTTTTATACATAAAATGTGCGGGACTTTCTCTGAAGACCTCAATAATAGAAATATAGTTGCCGATGGCTTTCAACTGGTATGGTAGCACAATTCCAGACTAAATAAACAGCTTTCCTTGCCATGGTTTTCAAGTGTTGTATACCCGGGAAATCTGTTGACCCAGGCCACTCCTCTTAACTGAAACTAATGACTTACAGTTTTGGTTTGGTGTTACCTATAGATTGGTTTAAACATATTTATTGCAAAAACAATTGGCCAACAGGCGATGCCTATATGAAGGCCTCTTGTACATAAACAGACACACAACAAGTAAATGGATAACATCTAGATAACGAATAGATAACAAACAGGACATTACGGACTGTGGTAAGAAGGAAGGGGAGGGTAAGCCAGTCTGTGAGCATTACGTAAATTGGTAACAAGAGTCAAACATTAAATCTTCCAGTTGCTTTTATGTAATAGTGGACAGCATTAAAAATTTCCATATTCTTTGAGTTCATTTTTGTTGATGTTCCAAACAGAATTGTTTTTATGTTGAATGAAGCTAAAGGTGTAATTTTTGTCTGTAGGTCATTTCTTTGCAAGACATAATTTGTTACAATGAAAGGCATCCTCAGACAAGTCTCCACAGGAACAGAGTGGAGATTCTACCAAACCTATCTTGAATAGATCACTATTCAACTGGCTGCAGCCCATTCTCAATTTAGCATGGATTATTCCGATTTTGCTGTCACCAAAGTTGAATAGTTCATTGTTTTTAGGCTTTGATTTATTTATTTTTTTCTTGAATTCATCCAGATGATCGGAATTTTTAGTAGAATATGGAAGAAGGTTCCATTCTCGAACAGTAGCCGGAAAGAAAGAATTATAGAAAATGTTTGTTCGAGCATAGAAGGAAGTGATGTCATGTCTTGATCTGATGTTGTATTTAGTTCGTTCTGAAACTGTTTGTGGTATTAAATTCTGCAAATATGCTGGAGTAAATCCATTTATTATTTTGTACATAAGTATTAGTTTGTGCTTCCGTCTACGTTCGGCGAGGGTTTCCCATCCCGTTTCAGCGCACAGTTTAAAGTGACTTGTATGACTTAAAGCTCCTGTAACTAATCTGGCTGCAGCCAACTGAATACTTTCGAGAAGATCTCGGTCCCATTGTGTGCACCCATCCCAGACCACACTAGCATATTCCATAGTAGGTCTAATGAAAGAGAAATACAGTGATTCGAGGGCACGTCTGTTTAGTTTAAATGGTAAACATTTCAAAATACCTATCAATTTACGTGATTTAGTTAATATATGGTTTACGTGGGCAGACCAGGAAAGACCTGAAGAAAGTATGACTCCAAGGTGTTTATGTTGTTCGACTCTATCTATAACTGCTTTTTCAAATACTTAATTGGGATGATCAACAGGATTTTTCTTCTTACTAACTAAAAGTGTTTTAGGTTTAGCAGGGTTAAATGACACTAGCCACTTATTTGACCAGTCCCATACTGAAGCGAGGTCTTGATTTAACATGATTGAGCTTTGAACAGGGTCATCGACTTTGACATAAAGGGTGGTATCGTCAGCAAATAGTCTAATTGCGGATTGCACAATATTTGTAATGTCATTAACACATATGAGGAACATTAGAGGACCTAATACTGAGCCTTGCGGGACACCCGCTTCGATACTTCCCCACGCAGACGCTTTGCCACTAATAACAACACGTTGAGAGCGACCGTGAAGAAAACTGTCTACCCATTGAAGTAGGGGACCCCTTATTCCTGCCTTCTTCATTTTGTATATCAAACTCGGGTGATGTACTTTATCGAATGCTTTGGTAATATCGCAAAAAACAACATGTACTTCTTTTTGTAGATCGATGGCTTTGGAAAATTCATGGTATAAATATACTAACTGGTTCACAGTTCCATCACCGGGGATGAAACCAGATTGTCTTTCTGATAAAAAGTGATTGTTTCGTAGAAAATTGAATATGTTTTTAAAGACAGCACGTTCGAAAACTTTTCTAACAGAACTTAGGAAAGATATTGGCCTATAGATTTTGCAGAATTCAGGTGGTCCACCTTTAGAGATTGGCAAAACGTTTGCTTTTTTCCATTCACTGGGGGAAACAGAATGTGATAGAGAAAGATTAAATAGTTTCGTCAGGGAACAAGAAATGATAGGCGCAGCCTCTTTTAACAAGAGGGGCTAACACCGTCGGGCCCACAAGCTTTGTCAGTTTTCAATGACTTCAGTGTATCTGAAACAGTGTCCTCAGTCAGTTCAATATATTCTAGGGTACTTTGCTGATGAGGTAATTCGACAGGCAATGTGAAGGATGCTGCATCAACGCGACACTGTTGTAGAAAATACTCATTAAGAACATTTGCTTTCGCTGCATTATCTGAAATCACAAAATTGTCGGTAGATAAAGCAGGGATTGAAGAATAAGATTTTCTAGACATAAAATATTTGACCATCCTCCACCAATTTTTGCTTTTATATTTCCCCTCGTTAACAACCCTACATTGTTTTTGGTGGTATTCAGGCTCAGCTAAACGTAGATCACTAATGTAGGCATTTCGAAAATCGCGAAAGTATTTCCATAGGTGCGAATTTTCGTTCGAGGCTTTAGCTCTCTCATGAATCCTACTGACTTTGCGTTTTTGTGCACGTAAGTTAGAGGTATACCAAGGAGCATCATTTGGTCTTATTGTCACTGTGTTGTTCGGAATACAGTGTCGAGCAACGTTTAAGAAGGACTCAGTCCACATGCGGCAAGCTATGTTTATGTCGTCAGTATCGAAGCAGATGTCCCAATCAACCTGGTTTAATTCGTCTCGAAATACGTCAAAATCAGCTTTAGAGTATTGCCAGATAAATCTATCAAAATTGAAGTTTTTCTTAATTCTGAATAGTAAATTGGCTGCTATTGTGCAGTGGTCATTTTGTGCGACAGGTGGCAGCACAGATGTTGACCTTATAAACTGAGGTATGTTACTTATTATTTGATCAAGACACGATGATGTTTTCTCGGTTATCCTCGTCGGCTCAGTAATATGAATTTTCAAATTGTTATGGAGTGCAAGATTTGCAAGCTTCTTCCCATGGGATGTTTTAGGATCAGCGTTTAGGTCGCCTGTTAAAACAACATTACAAATATTTAAGTTCAACGCCAAGTCTAAATTCAGCTGGAGCTCATCCCAAAAAGCCACAGTAGAGTTTGGCGGTCTATATAACACAGCTAGTAGGAATTTATTGTTGTGTAATAGAACCTCCACCCACATTATTTCCAGATTCGGATTTTCGAGGTCGGTTCGCGTTTTAACGACTAAAGCGTGCGAGGCATAGACAGCTACACCTCCACCTGGACCGCACCCTCGGTCACGTCGCTTAATAGGGTGGAAACCAGGTAAATTAAGATTATCAGAGTCTTGGCCAGGAGCAAGAAATGTTTCGGAAAGGGTTATTATATCAAAAGACTGTACCAGGGAGGTTTTAATACAGGAAAGTTTGTCTTCCGAAAGACTGCGAATATTAGCATGACAGATATTCAAATCTGCATATGGACTAGTGGGGCCTGGGTGTGGATGCACATCACCGCACAAAATTAGCAATATAAAATGTAAAATGGCAAAGACATCTGTAACAGCCTCCATTACACTGTGGCATTTTGATATTGAAATAACTTGCTGTAGTGTTACCTGCTTACAAACAGTATATATATAGATTTTCTGCATATTATACAGGACTATACCTAGGCTACAGAGGATGTAGCAATAAAGTACAAAATACACCACTGTATCGAGTGTTGCAAACATTTCCACAAGATTAAAAAGTTCGAACCAAAATTTAGTGGAGGTATTTATTGTTCTAATAGTATTCAGATATGCCATGTGGAGTATAAATTTTTGGACTGTTTTTCGACTATTCTTAATATGTTTACAGGAAAATAACGCGATTGTTATTAAATCAAAATAGATATGTGCTATCAGCTTTTCCTGACTTGAAGGAGAAAACAGACTTCCACACGGTATCATTGTATGATGATAGCATTGAAATGTGGACACACATTCAAAGATTGGGCTGTATCCTGAAAGGTCGTAAAACGCATAAAGTATAAGTATGATGTACCACAAGTTGTGACTGAAGTGTAGATATTTAATTATATACTGGCATCCTTTATGCATAAACAATAGTACACGGGAGAAACATTTCCATAACAATTCTGTAAGTTGAAAAACTGCACTAATACAGTTCACACTCACTTGGTATATACTGATGAAGTGAAAGCATACTACTAGATAGATCGTTTGGAGAGATGTACTCCCAGACCAAAAATATATGTTTTGCATCATGCTATCTGTCATACAAAAACTAAAAGATAGTCGGATGCCTTTTTGTATGAAAACATGATAAACAGTAATACTCACAAGCTGGAAGACAAGGAAGCATATGGAGCATAAAGCCCTGAACACACAAGACATGAATACATAGTAAGACAAATAGCTGATAGATAGTAATTGATAAACCTGGTCTGAAATAATAAACATAAATATACCAAGTTGTAGCACTGGACTTAGGAAATATCTCATCGTACTGCTAATTTGTGTACACAGAAAATTCCGAATTAGGGGGCCTGATGATAGCATACATTCTCTCAAAATGTCCAGTACAGTGAAAAATCCTCTATGCATAAACAATCATCCACGGGAGAAACATTTCCATGACAATTCTATAAGTTGAAAAACTGCTCTAATACATTTCACACTCATTTGGTATATACTGATGAAATGGAAGTATACTATTAGATAGATCGTTTGGAGAGATGTACTCCCAGACCAAAAATATGTGTTTGGTATCATGCTATCTGTCATACTAAAATTTAAAGATAGTCGGATGCCTTGTTTTATGAAAACATGATAAACAGTAATACTCACAAACTGGAAGACAAGGAAGCATACATATAACAGTAGGAATATTTCTATCCCAAAAGTAACACAGGAAATAAAAAGGAGAAACAAAATATGTAGACATAAAGTTCTACGGCTCGGTAGAAATTTTAAAGTTTTAAGTAAAGTATACTTCATCCCGGATACCTTTCCTCTTACCACTCTAAACACTTGGAGGACTATACTTCGTCATTTCAAGCTCCATCTTGACACAATTTGACTAATTTTAGTTAGAGAATTAGCATTGTATTTATTAGGTATTTGGTCATATCTTTGGAAACATTTCAACAGAGTTTTGTGTAGTTGTTGTTTTTCACAACCTTTGTTTTGTAGTTTATGCAACAAAGTTCTGAATCCATTGACAAAATAGCTAAAAAGTGTGGTGTTTCTAGCAATATATATCACTTGTCCAATACAAACTCCATATGCTTGCTTCTCTGGAATGTTTCGTGTCAGATCAGGGTAGGAGATAATATCAAATTTGAACTGGTCTACCTTGTCAAATATTTTTGTTACATATTGGTTGTTCTTTATTTCTATATCCAGATGAAGGAAAGTAGCTTTTGTATCACTTTCATTTTCCAGATTTAAGATCATTTCTTTGGGATATACGGACGATGCAGGGGACGACAATACCCTCCGGCACTTTATGTGCCGAGGGTAAAAAAGACATTTTTTACTTAAAACACACATACACACGCACACGCACACGCACATGCACACACAAATATGTATAACTATATATATATATATATATATATATACATATATACACACACACACATATATATATATATATATATATATATATATATATATATATATATATATATATATATATATATATATATATATATATATATATATATATATATATATATATACATAGTAACGACCGAGCCCAGCTAAGACTGATTTGCAGCTAAGACTGATTTGCAGATGAATTGCAGACAGTCACTCCACTTTGAGAACCAAGACCAAATGGGATGGGGGAAGTGAGATATAAACACACAACCACCCAACTTTGATTTTGCTCTGTCTCACACCCAATGATGGAGTTCCACTCAAGTAGTGATATTGAGCAACAAAGCAACTTAATCTTTATTATTCAGCTAATATATACATATAAAGTCCAACTCTGGAATCAACATCAATAGGATACAAATCATCTTCTTGATTTGAATGTGCAGCTTAATTCCGGTTTCACTCATGCATATAGTATATGCGTCTCAAGTTCATGAACGCAGGGTCAGGGTCAACATGGTCAAAGAGGATGATGTGTGGCTCTTAATGAGAAGCTTATATCGTCCCCTCTAATTCTCACAGCACATAGTCAATTGGTATAAATAGAAAACTCTACTTGCACAAAATTTAACATCTCTGACATATTACATGAATAAATTGCAGCAGTCAATAATATCTCTATTCTCTTATAAGCGTCTATAATAGTACACCTATAAACTGTAATGCTCTTCAACGTCGACCCTGTGGAAACTCTGCTGGTACCCCAATTGGCATCTATTTCACAGTTCGTCAACAACTTGCTATGTGAGCAATGTACACCCTGTGTAAACCCTGCCGGTACCCCAATTGGCATCTATTAGACTGTACCTCAATAGCTTGCAATGTTAGCAATGTAGATCCTATGGAAACTGTGCTGGTACCCCAGTTGGCGGCTATAACACATGTTCGTCGATAGCCTGCTTTGTTCCAGCAATGAAGACCCTGTGGAAACCCTGCTGGTACCCCAATTGGGGTCTATTACACTGTACCCCAATAGCTTGCTATGTCCAGCAATCTATAGACCCTGCGGAAACCCTGGTGATACCCCAATTGGCGTCTATAACACGTACTGTACGTTAATAGCCTGCTATGTTCCAGCATTATAGACCCTGTGGAAACCCTGCTGGTACCCCAATTGGTGTCTATGGCTTGCAATGCTTGTCAATGCAGACCCCATGGAAACCCCATTGGTACCCCAATAGGCGACTACTTCAATGTACATCTATGGCTTGCAATGCTACTCAATGCAAACCCCATGGAAACCCCATTGGTACCCTAATACTTAATAGGCCTCTTCTCCAATGTACGTCTATGACTTGCATTTTGCAATGCTATTCAATGCAGACCCCGTGTAAACCCCATTGGTACCCTGATACTGGCAATAGGCTTGCATTTCAATGTACGTCTATGGCTTGCAATGCTATTCAATACAGACTCTGTGGAAACCCCATTGGTAACCCCAATAGGCTTCCATTCCAATGTGCATCTATGGCTTGCAATGCTACTCAATGCAGACCCCGTGGAAACCCCATTGGTACCCCAATAGTCTTCTATTCCAATGTACGTCTATGGCTTGCAATGCTATTCAATGCAGATCCCGTGGAAATCCCATTGGTACCCCAATAGGCTTCCATAGCATGCACATCTGCATTGGCTTTTACTTCGTCTAGAGTTTCTTGGATTGCTACGATGTTACGCCAAGGACCAGTGTTCGAAAAACTGTCCCCGGGTGCCACAGGGGATCGTGACATTTAATACGTTATGCATGGAGGGCGGGTCGACTGTGGGCGTCAAACTGTTGGCCTTTGCTCGTGACGTTTAATAAGTTATGCATGTAGGGCGGGTCGACTGTTGGCCTTTAGCTTAACTTATTAAACGTCATGACCCCTGTGCCGGGTGCAATGCGCTCGTGAATTTATACAATTTGGCCATGCGCCATGCAGGCGCAGCACTGATGATACCCCGAGAAAACCCCATTGGAAAAATGGGCCTTATTGAACTTTAGGGGACCCGAGCCCTTATAGGTAAAATCCCCTAACGATGTCCATGTTCCTACCTAAAGCGACGATTATTGCGCCTCAGGCACTATGGTAACGTTCCTATATGTTTTTTCTAGTAGAATAGATGTTTGCGCCGCAGGCACAATGTCATTAAACTATCAAAAAACTGGAATTTATTCCGTGAAATCATCGATGGAATCGATTGTCATGCCGCCATTTGCATATGCACCGAACGACTTTTGACTCGAATATTACCCACAATGCAACACCGGAATAAGATTTTAACCAATCGCGTTAAATTTACCAAATGAGCTATGGGTGCGTGTTTATCTACACGAGCCAGATGCGCGTGATGCCCTGGGATATTCCCAGGGATGGTCTCAGCGTTCATTTTTCTTGTAATTTTTTTCTTCGAAATAGTCAAGCAATAATTTTATTGTTTATGATCACATTTAAAATTATATGATACGGTCCCCAATAGCACTTGCGGCATCCATCTTGGACCATCGGCAGAAACGCTGATGCTTAATTTACATGTTAGGACCGGTCGGAAGTCATCTCAGATAAGTGATTCGTGTTGCTAATGATTATTTAATACACTTCCGGAACTTTCGTGAACTTTGAACCATTATTAGTCTTATAGGGGCTTGGGTCCCCTAAAGTTCAATGAGGCCGACAAATGGATCTCCGTTAATAGCGCATCTGAGGTCCAAAATGTCAGTTTTACTTCACCAATGTTGCTGAAACTTATGCGGATTGATCTTGGGATTACAATAATTACAATCCAGGTAAATTCTAACAGGAATAGTTAAAACTTTATCATGTTTTAGAATGGTGAACTGGTCCGTACGTCGTCAATCTGTGTCATCACTATTACTGGCAATGGCCGTCAATTAATTTTTAGGCCTAACAAAACATTGGTTTGTAATTGCCCAACATTGCCTCTGTTTTTCACCAATGTTTCTAAGTTTTATACCACCAGAAAGCTATGAATCGCCTCTTTTACGTCGTAAATGTGAATAAATATGGATTTCTATGACATTCCTGAGATATCGTCTTATTTATCTGATGTATGGATTAACATGTGGGTCATTCCACAGTATTGTACTTTTTAAACATATCTATTTCACCCAGTTAAGAAATGATTATAAAAAAGATTTGAACATGTGTTACATTCATGATGAAATACTTCGCAACATGAACAGACAGTATGAAAAACCCTCCATGCTTTTACCTTAGCTAGATCCTTGAAAGACTCCATATGGTGCATAAAAATGTAAGTAAATTTGACTGTTTTTATGAACCTGTAATGCAATCAGATTTTCTTTGTCTCTTTTACATTACTACCACTTGAAAATATTATCCTTAAGTAATTATTTTCAATTCAAAAACACAAAGTTTGTAAATGTAATGATATGAAAATAAATATGACTGCATAATCAATTTCAATTTCCTCTCATATGCATGTCCGTCCATGAATTATGTTACGTAAAGAACCTTCTGCTTCCTGGCAATAAAGCTTACACTTATGTAAATCATGGCCTATTCAATTGGCCACTGTCAAATCTATTATGATTAAGCTCATTGGTGTCACCATAATGGTGATCTTTAGTGTTTGAACCACAAATAACTTTGTCTGCCCATTGTTACGTAAAGTCCATGTTCCATTAGTAACTGTCCATGTACGTGAATAACCATGGAGGCTAAAACAATGTCCATGTTATGCGAGTAAGTGGATCATAGATATTAACTTTTCATGAATTTTGGTGCATAAAAGTTCTGATACTTGCCATGAATAATGTTTTTTTCACTTCTTGTGACTGTTTAATAAATGTTCTGAAAGAAAATTTTGAAGCATTGTACTGACTAACAGGAAATAATAATATCCTTGTTACATGAGGTACCTTGTCCATGTTACATGAGTAACCGTTGCTTTTATCAGCCCAATAACATTTCATTCTAAAAGTTTTTTCTTGGAAAAAGTAGTGCAGTGAGAGGTTAGATATGCTTTTCATATTCAAATTCTAGGTGAAAATGTTAATGAAGACACTTTTTTACATTGGTAATTAGCCTTTGTAATACATTAGACCTGTTGACAAATATGTCCTGTTACATAAAGAGCTCAAGTGCTGATGTATTCTAATCACCAGTTTCTGAGGTATTTTGTACAATAAAGTATCTTAAAACAAGTCAAAACGGATATATGTCCAACACCAAGTAGAGATACAGCTCGACATAGGATCGACAAAAAGTGATGCAGTGATGATGAAGCACCCCCTACTAATTACAACACTGCCCATATAGCAGCTATTTATTCTGATACTGACTCCAGTGATGCTGAAGCACCTCCCACCAACCAAGAGAGACAACACTTTCTACAAGATTTTGAATACATGTGCCTATACTGTTAGTGGATTAGCCCAAGTCGCCTCCTATAGTGTTCCAGCACTGTGAACAGACCCACCCTGACCAACCCATTACGGCATTAATCATCAGAGAAAGAAATTACATACCAGAATAATACTTCCCCTGGGAATTCTACTCTGAGGAATAGGTAGGCTCATATTTTCCCCTCCACCTCAAAATTGCTCTTTAGACGTATTTGATACGAAATTTTCTTTCAGAGGCATCTAGATATTTTCATATTACGGGTTCACTATTACATACCTAAGCCTCAACACCGCACCTCTCATCTTCCACCTTACATGAAGATATGAGCAGAAGAAACCACCCCACATCATCTTCACAAGTCCTCACATAGCCCATCCTATAGAATGGACAACGCCACTTACACAGACACACCTCCCGCCGTAAATGTACCGATCAAAATCAGCGATGGCAACGTACCTAAATTCTGGGCAATGCAAAAACTTACTTCCAATTTGGCTAGAGCTACACACCACAAGAGTTTCCTGCAAGTATGTTTTAAGA
The DNA here is from genome assembly GCA_964020975.1 of Hermodice carunculata. NCBI lineage: Eukaryota > Metazoa > Annelida > Polychaeta > Eunicida > Amphinomidae > Hermodice > Hermodice carunculata. Next base: position 29,320,316 of record OZ026626.1, read on the forward strand.
CAGGACGTACCCCAAGAGGACTACAAATTACCAAGGCACCTCTGATCCCTGTGGTTCACACCTCCTTTTTGTTAGAATGGCACAAAATCTTTGAGGCGGCACACAAGAAACTTTTAACACCACTTATTACCTTTTTGAGTGACCACTGGCGCCACCTGGAGGATGAAATAAAGAAAGCCTACACCTACCTAGAGGGCACCCCTGAAAGTGAACTCAACCACATAAAAAACCTTTTAGACAAATTAAAAGCTACCGAAGACAAGAGACTTAAAAGCAACGAAAATAGAAAAAGATGGGGAGACGCTTCAATAAGAAATCAAAGGGAAAATCGAAGGGGCAACTCCCAAGGCAACCTGCTGACTCCAAGACAGTCGTCAACCTATGTTCCCACATATTAACATCTGATGAACTTCTATTATTATCACGCGGCCTCTCTTTCTGTCCCACACCTTTCCTACCATCACGGAAAGAAATATTAGTGGATTTAAAATGTTACTCCAGGAATTGAGACCAACTGCTTTTTTCCATAACGAGAATACTTCTCAACCTTCAACATCACAAAACATTCAGGAACCACATGACCAACAAGCACTGACAACTCCCACATCCAACTCAGCTTTTACCCCCAGGAAGGGGCTCTCTCATGAACTCGACACGTACATTGATCTATTACAAGGCACAGTACCCTATGCCAAAACACTGTCTTATATAATTCGTCATAATTTATCCAAAGGAGAACGACAGGCTCTTTACAAGCTAAGAAAAAACAATAACGTTATATTTAAACCCGCTGACGAAGGTGGGGCTGTTGTCATCCTTAACATCGAAGATTATATACAACAGGGTTTGCGTCAACTTAGCGACTCAACTACTTATTTCAAAAGAGATGACCTAACTGTTTCATTCAAAAATAAATTTTAACAATTTTATCACCTTAATGGTTCAAAAAGGCCACCTGAATTCTTCCGAGAAACTAGCTCTACACACCTACCACGTGCGCACACCCGTTCTTCACTTATTACCCAAGATCCATAAATCAAACACGCCGGGAACACCCATAGTCTCCGCTGTTAGTGGTCCAAGGGATAAAATATCAGCCTTTATTGATGCGCACTTAAAACCTATTGTCCCTACATGCCCTTCTTACATCAGAGACATGACACACTTTTTAATCAAACTGGATCAAGTGGTGTTCAATGACACGGACATCTTAGCTACTGTTGACGTGACATCCCTTTATACCAACATACCACATAAGGATGGCATCGCAGCGGCCAGGCAAGCACTTAATACAAGAACAAACCAAAATCCACATACTTGGTTGCTCCTTAAACTTATTCCCTTTTTTCTTAATAGGAGCTTTTAAATTTGACAATGATTTTCATCTACATGTACAACAATCGGGCACGGCCATGGGCACTAAGATGGCCCCCTAATTACGCTAATATCTTTATGCACTATCTAGAACAAGACATACTTGACAAGGTTCCTGTAAAACCTAAAGTCTGGCTACGTTTCATTGATGATATTTTCTTGGTCTGGCCTCACGGCAACGCTACTTTTAACACCTTTATTCATTTCACGCATGAGTTCCACCCCACCATAAAATTCATGTCGGAACATTCAACCACAGACATAAATTTCTTGGATGTACACATACACAAGGAAGGAAGCCATATCACCACGTCGGTATATAGCAAGCCCACAGATGGACACGCATATCTTGGGTATGACGCCAGCCACCCTATTCATGTATCTGAGCCATACCATATGCACAAGCTCTTAGAATTGGCAGAATATGCAGCAATATGGAACTATATGATTTACGTGCCTCTGAGCTACAGACACATTTATCTAAATGTGGCTTCCCCGATGGCATTATACGATCGGCTGTCAAGAAACCACGTAACGAAAACACAGCTTACCTACTCGCCCCAACCCCACCGGTAACTAGTCAAGACACCAGTCCTAGTATCAACCTTGTCACTACACACAATTTATCTTCCCCCATCAACAGGGAAGCCATATCATCTAATTGGGACATTTTGAGGTATAGCAATGCCAGCTTTCTGCGTTCTATGAAGCCCTGTATAGTACATAGGCGCCAACCCAGCCTACGTGATCTACTGGTTAGATCAGACCTTCAACCTGAAATTAAACCAAAAGGGAGTTTCCCGTGTGGAAAACCCTGCATCACTTGCCAGTGTATACACACAGCATATGCTGTTCATTTTCAAGGAAGTGATATATTATACAAGATCACACAACATGTTGATTCCCAAACACATAACGTAGTGTATCTGATTTACTGTGACAAATGCAAGAGCAAATATGTGGGTCAAACTTCAAAGACACTTAATACACTTACAGCAACACAGATCCAATATTAATACCAGGTAAGACACGACAAGAGCGAATCATTTTAATTTACGCGGACACGACGTAGCCAACTTACGTGTCATAGGATTAGAATATGTACGTCCTAACAACATGTTGCTACGCTTAGCGATAGAAGGTACATGGATTGAGGAATTGTCAACATTTACTCCAGCTGGCCTTAATGCTAAAACTTAATTTTCAATCATGATTTTCTTCTGCTGTATCTTTACAAAAACTTTTGCCAGGACATACACCCTGAAACGTCCTCTTTCACACATGATTATGAAATCAGAAGGTACACTTGCCCCATCTGCCATACACACTTTGGCAGAACGGATAATTTTATCTGACACATTGCAAGAAACAACATGCTGGCCAGGATATCAAGCCCGACACTTATGATCCCAGAGCATTGCCTGCATCTCAGTGGCTGCCAGCAGACCATTTGAAGCCACAAAACGCATCATGGTCAAGAAAACCAAAGCAGCCACTTTTAGGCTGATCGAGGGCATCAACCAGGCAAAAAAAATCCTCAGCCATAGGCCCATTGTTAAATGCGAACACATCTCGGACTCTAGCGCCGACAAAGACAATGCACAGGCCACCATATTCCAAGAAAACAACAACAGAATCATCACTTATCTCCACGATAAAACCCCACACCTATCCAGTGATGGACCGGACAGCACGAGTGACCATCCAGTCACAGCCAGTACCAGCATGGAAACACTATGTCCGGATGAATGGACCATCGATAAAATAGACCAAAGAATCGATGAAGTATTATCTAAAGTCAAGAATATATTACTGAAGGCACAAAACAATGACATTCTTACAAAAGATTTATATCTCACAGATGACTCAGACTAGTGCTCCTAAGATTCTCGAACACTCTTAACGTGACACTGGATAATCAGCAATCTCACACAGACTCTCATTTTCACTCTCTCTCTCTCTCTCTCTCTTAATCTTTTATCACTGTGTAAAATATTCAAGTATTCCGGTAACAGTTGTCACCGCCACCTAGTGAGAAAATGACACTTTATATAATTTGTGAATCTTTTTCATGAGCTTCAACATACATAATGTGTAATGCTAGACGGTCACGCCCCCTAGCAGCAAGAAAAGACACTGTTTCATATTGATCATGTGCACCTCCTGAATTGATATGACCTGTCAAAATAAAGCTCTCTCGGGACCCCCAGCCCGTGATTAAGGCCCGCACATCCAGGGCCGAAACATGTATTGGGCGGGGGGGGGGGGTGGTCTCCACTTTTACACTCTACATATTTATTATTCTGTTTTACTAATAATGTATCTGTAAATATATTTTTGTTATTAGCAGGGATTTATGGTTAAGTCATGTTATCAAGTTTTTAAGAAAATTGACATTTTGAAATATTTTAGAGCAGATCTCTGATGTCCTGTTACATGAGTAACTATCCAGACTTCCCTGAGCAACTTGGCCAATAATTTACAAAGTATGTTGTACACTATCTTCTTCCACCATGCACTTGAAAGCTATGACCCTTATTGACAGACACGGCATGAAACAAACCAATGGGAATCATTTTGAATTTTCATGGAGATACTGTGGAATGACACATGTGCAGTTACAGGACACCAACTTTAGGCCCGATAAACAGTGATGCGTGATCGCACAGCATTATCTCTATTTTGCATCAATATTTACGAAGTTTATATGTCGAGACCGCTGTGAATCTTTTTTTTTTTTACGTCATGTGGTGGAATAAAGATAAGTTTCTTCAATATTTAAAGAAGATCGGCTCATTCACATCCATGTTTGGAAGAAAACCCGGTTTTGACAATGGCTTCCCGAGTGCTGAACCTTGTCGTGGTTTGATCCAACTCCAGTCAAATGTACTTAGTTATTTGCAACATCGTTTCATAAGCAAATAAGCAACAGATAACTCCAACCATCGACCATAAGAACATGGTATTTTAAGTACCTTTCTTGTCACAAAGTTTAAAAATGTTCGAACAGGTATTTAAGTGGAAGTGCCATCAATATCTGCTGTAGTATGCCATTCACTCACCAGGGGCGCCCTTACACAGCCCATTCATTCCACATTCACTTCAACACCACATGATGGACAAATATACCTGTCAATCTGGCGCTTTGTGGTTTGCCTCAGTCCCGTGCCTAGCGGTCAGTTGTTTCAGTTCGCTGACTGTTTGGTCCATGTTCAAACTGATTTTAGGTAACAAGCCGGAAATATTGGTCAGCTCTTGGCCCACAGGCAAGGGCTGCACCCTGGATGCTGTAATGACTGCACTGCTCAATGCCTGGGCAGCCGTCCCACAGTCATATTGATGAGATCAAATACCACTGGACTCAGTGTTGTCTCTTCTGGTTTTGAAACTCCTACTCCCTTACACTCTGCTCTTTTGTGGTTTTCATGGCTGCATCTACTGGTCTTAGATCAACTGGGCTAACCATGACAGTCTCCCCTTGAACTTCACTCCTAGAATCAAAGAGGTCATGATCTTCCGGGTGAAGCTGCAGCACTGTCTGTGGTTGCTGCTCTAAAGCTGCTGCTTCCTCCATTGTTACCGTCACCGACGGTAGACTCATTCCTGGCAATGAAGCATGCTCTGATGTCTTTACCCCTGCTGGATGACTCTCCTCTCCCTGCTCCATCATCTCTGATTGTATTCCTGATCTCTCCTTTGAGGCTGTAACTTGCTGCTCCATCTCCACCTGTACTTGTGGTTCTTCCACTGTGAGGGCAGCATGCTCCGGCGTCTCTACCTCCACTTGTAGTCCTTCCTCTGTGGGAATAGCCTTCTCCACTGTCTCTGCCTGAGTCTATTCTACTACTGCCACTTCATCTTCTACTTCATCTTCTTGTGCCATCAGTGTTACTATGATCACTGCTGCTGCTTCTTGAGGTCTTCTTCTGAGGGTCTCTGCTTCTCCAACCTCTGTCTGTTCCATCTGTTTCTCCATCTCTGCCTCTCCCTCTAGCCTGGACAACAGGGCAGGTTGGCTCCTCAGAACAGCTACAACCTCTGGAGGTAGGTCACCATGGGCTGACACTTTGGTGCTCAGGGCTCTTGTGCAACTTTCCTGACCCTTTCACAAGGAACATATCCACCAAGTTTCAGCTTAATCTCAGTGACGTTTCTGGAAAAAAGGAGAAAATAGCGAAAACAAACTAAATATAGAAAAACAAGCAAACACAGATCATCCTGGCAGGCAACAGATTTTTACCCTTCCAGTATAAAGGTGCCATTCTATCACTGATACAGTGTTAAAAGTAATGGATTCTCCACACATATAAGGCGTGTTTTTCTAATTGCGATTCTTGATGGGAGTACTGTTTCCTTACCAGTAACAGGACTGTTGTATGAGATGTCACCTCATGATCATCATTCTTAAAGACTGCTCATATTGCATGTTGCGTGCTACAAAGAACATGCATTCAAAACCACACAGATATCCCTCTCCCTGTTCTTGAAATAGCGTATTACCTGAAAAAGGATTAGAATAATAGCCTGTGACTATTACAAATTCTTTTCCTATCTTAAATAAATGTTTGATCGCATATTGAATAACATAAAAAGCAAAAACAAAACAAAAGTCACCAAAAAAAAAAAACAAAAAAATAAAAAACAAAAGAACACAAAACAAAACAAAACAAAACCAACCAACCCCAACCCCCCCCCCCCAAAAAAAAAAATTAAAAAAAAAAAAAAAATAAATAAATACAACCCCCAAAGGAAAAAACCCATAAAAATAGAATGGACAAAATCTTGGTAACAAGAAGCAAAACCTGGCAGTGCTACCTGCTTGTTTGGAAAATGGTGTCAAATATTGTGCCAAAAATGAGCAAATAAGAGGACTCTGCAGTCCTGTGCTCAGCTGACCTTATCGGCATCGACTTAAGTGGATCTATGACCTTTAGGATCATATCAAGTGTCACCTTTCTTTAAAACCACCATCATGGTAGATAACACGAACATATTCCATTATCAGTTGTTGATAATTTGTAAAAAGAAGAAGAAGAATTAGAAGAAGAAGAAGAAGAAGAAGGAGAAGAAGAAGAAGAAGAAGAAGAAGAAGAAGAAGAAGAAGAAGAAGAAGAAGAAGAAGAAGAAGAAGAAGAAGAAGAAGAAGAAGAAGAAGAAGAAGAAGAAGAAGAAGAAGAAGAAGAAGAAGAAGAAGAAGAAGAAGAAGAAGAAGAAGAAGAAGAAGACACCAGGAAAGGACAATATAACAATGACATGATCTTAGTGGAGATCAAGTTCGTTTACATTCACAATGAGCATGGAGATGAACCCACTTACCGTTTGAGAGAAAATGCCAAAAAATTAAACCACACAAACATCATTTAAAAAAAAAAACTGTAGTGGCATTTATTGATGAAATAATTTTATTCCTCAAAACTGTTTTATTATATTATCTGCTTTCCATTCTTAACATTCCATCGGCAGACTAAATTGTTGATTACATATATTTTACCAAATTTTGCCATTTTTGCATATGTTTTGTTGTCAGTATTTTTTCATAACCTCAGTTCTATACTGCAGTTCTATTTTGCATATGGTGTTTCAATTTATATTCTTGTTTTCGTGTGTTTAACAGAAACTTTACAGGATTGTAAAACAAATGGCAGTTTTGATTTGATTAATCCAATGGTAATCTTGGGTTTGTATTTCATATCTTAATATCAAGGTTTTCAAACATAAATCCATTTTATATAGTTCAAGTAACTGACATCTTTGTTTTGCCTTTCTCCACAAAAGACTCAGTTTGTTACATTCAAAACATACCTGTTCATAATTGGCAAATTAATTACAAAATAAACATTCTGATGTATCCTTAAGTTTCCATTTACACAATAATCCACCACATGGTAAAATTAAGTTTGTAATTCTAAAACGAAATTATTTAATGTTGTTCTCTTTTATATACCTATATTTATGAACAATGGAATGTATATTCAAGACAACTTAGCTAATCAAAATTTTTTGCCACACTTTTTTTTTCAACAAAAGATTTGAAACATTTCCTTTCAACTAAAATTTTATAAAATATATAACATTATACAGAGCTAACACAAATATAGTTTCCATTTTTGTCAACAAAATGAACTTGTGTATCAACTTTTCCCCTTGTTGAGTGCGAATCTTGAGAGTCAAAAGCTATTTCCCAACTCTTTGGAATAGCTTTAAGCAAAATACTAACATGACTAAAACAATTAGTCTTATTAGTTATTTTTTTAAAAATAAAGTTTAGATAAAACTTGTCATTCTCATTTGATAAATCATTGACATAAGCAAACCCATCGTCAATCAAATTTTAATACAATAAACTTATTGTTTAACTTAATTCTGTCCTTTCCCCATATCATTTCTTTTCTAATCTTTGAAAAGTCGGTTGATACATTATGGGTTGTCTTTAATTTAAACCATGAAACAGTTATTTGTTTATAAAAAGGGTAGTGATTTTGCATCACATGTCTGTATTTTTAGCTGACAGACACACCCTAATCTCGGCCCTTCACTCAACCAGCAACATGTTAACCCTACATCAGCTAAGATATTTCCACCTTCAGGCATTTATGCACATAACCTACTCTCAGATTACATTTGTTCTAAATTTGTAGTTACTACCCAAATCCATACCCACCAAGCCCGAGCTCTGACAAATAGGTCCCTGTCCATACCACGTGCAAGGCTTAATGTTGGCAAGAACAAGGTTTGCATAAGGGGTCCAACCACATGGAACACTCTTCTCCCCGAAATTAGAAATGCCCCAACCCTATCCGTATTCAAGTCTTGGAACTACCGCCTCAAAAAACAAACCCCATTTTATCCCCTCCCAACTTCATTACCCTACATGTTTTGTTGCCTACACATTTTCCATTTGGTGGCTCCCCTCGTAATACTGGTCACGATCAAGCTTGATCATGACCTTCAGCTTACATTCATGGATTTTAAACTTAAATTATTTATTGATCTTTCATACTGTGATCTTAACTCCTATATCTACCTGATGTGTTATACTTTTTACAGTCTCTTCCTTGGATAATGATTATTATGTTCATTTTACTATTGCCTATGTTTTACAAATTTGATTAATTTTTAGAATTTGTCACTTATCCATCATAAATTCATATGTTTCATTACCATCCAGGCCCTGGCGGAAGTGCTGTGACTGAACCAGTGACCCAGGCTAAAGAATAAATCAAATCAAATCAAATCAAATCAAAAATCAAACCAAATCAAATCAAATCAAATCAAATCAAATCAAACCATTCTTTTAAATTTTTAGTATTCATTTTCGAAAGTATTTTCCATTATGCTTCTTCGTTAGAAAGAAGACATAGCACCCATTTTATATGCAGTGAAGTAGAAAGGCTTTTTGCATCTATGATTATTGATGCCACCTGTGTCATAGTTTCTGATTACTACGCTTGTTTTCATTTTATCTCTTTTGCTATTCCATGGTACAGTAATTCATAAATGATTATATTCATATCTGTGATAAGTTTATCTGGAATAAAGATCACATTTGCATTGAAAATAAGTTGAAATATTGCTAAAGTTTTTATCACTTCTACTTTTCCATATACAGTTAAGTTTCTTTTTTCCAACTTTTTAATACTTCAGCTAGTTTCCTTAGTTTTAATTGCCAATTCAAGAATTCACATTCTGTTTTGTTATGCCCAATATATATGCCAAATGCCTCTATTGGTGTATCATCAGGCCACTGTAATGAGCCATTTTTTATTCTTGTTTTTATATTTTTTACCTATCCAAAGGCCTACAGATAGGTAAAAAAACTGTTGAGGAAATTTAGGTGTAGATGCCCCAAGAAGTGTCCCTTTGCAATTTCTAAAAAAAATGGCAGATCGGATTTTTTTTTTTTTTTTCGAGGCTTCTTCAAACAAAGAACAGAAACAAAGTTTCTAAAATGACTGTAGTGTGATTGCATGAACAGAAGTGGTAGAAACCCACCCAAGGTATTTTCCCGCCATGTTCAAAGTTAAGTTAATTGACAGTTTTTGGAGAAGTCAAAAATGTGACTTACCTTTGCAATCCTGATTAACCTATGTTTTAATCAATGGGAATGTATGCAGTAACTAATAAGTGCCAAAATTGAAGAAAAAAATTTTGAAAATCAGAGATGAGATTATTATCAACTAGTGAGCATCTTTGTTTTCACCCATCCGAAAGCTAAATTTCCACGTATTATCCAACTCATAGTTAAAATGGTTGGAGAGTATGTTTATAATGTTCCAGATTCATAAATGTCACAAAAACGATGTAGGCCTACTTTGTACTTTCTTTTTTCTCTAAACTTAGCTGACTAACAAGTCAGCAGAACTAAAAGGTGATAGGCCTACCAAGTCTCTCTTTTTTATTTTTGGTTCAAGTAATAGAATTTGGATTTTGAGCAGTTAGGCCTTTACGTTTCGGGAACACTATAGCCTGTAGTTAATGAAGAATATTTTAAAGGTTGAGAGGACCGGTTTAAAACCACCAGTTGCCGTTTATCGTTAACTGCCTGTCTCAAGTCAGGCGTGAAATTTGTTTCTTCACATTGGTATTGGAAGATGAATGTTGATGCTTTGGTGGCTCTGGAGTCTCTGCTGTCATTGTTGGGTTTTGAATTTATGAATATGGGTCATGTTTTTTTTTTTTTTTTATACTATTTGAGAAGAAATGGAAAATGTGAATTGTCAACAGACAAGATGAGGACGCCCCCGCCAACAATGACACCGACGCTGAATGAAGTGAATCAAGGACCAAAAGGTAAACTCATATGACTGATAAGTGAGAGGATTTAAAATCGTAAAGCAAGAGGACTGTGACGGTGATGTGCTCAGCTGACCTTACATGCACAGACTGAAGTGGTACTGTAAACATTTATATAAAGGTCACTTCTGTGTTGTGACTATATATTCACATATTATATCAGCGAATGTAAAGATTCTCGAAATATTCCGTGAATATTGAAACTTGTGCCGCTTACATTAGTTGGCATACTTTATCTGGTCTAGCACCATAATGTTGTAGTCCTGTTTTTCTACGTTTTCGTTTGCAGGGGAATCTAATTTGGTCGCTTGGCTTTATGTTAGTGTGGAGGACCGAGAAAAAAGCTATGACATTTATATCTTATATAAATGAGAAGACGAAAGATAGCTGTACTAGTTTATTTCAACGATTATAGTATAAAATATGGAACCAATCACCCAAGGTCTTTATGCCTAGGAACACACATAGATTTATATGCTAAGGTAGACGGCAACAGACAGCAGTTATAAATCCTCCTTTTTTTCATTTTAACATTTTTCAGTCTAAAAATCAACATTTTGGTGTTTTAAATTTCGTGAACAGCATTATACAGATAAAAATGTCAAAAACCCCACCAATAAAAAAAAAAACAAATTAATTAAAAAAAAAGGAAAACAAAACAAAACAAAACAAAACAAAACAAAAAAACCCTGGATGGATTTTTGACATATAATTCCCAGCTCACTAATTGATGAAAATTCTTGAAATGCGAAGCAACACCTGGATGTCAACTTTATACATGTGTATGTACTGTGCTTTGTCAGCAGTTTGTAAGTGACAACATTTCTTTATGGATATAAATTTATCGAGGATAAAAAACAATATGCTCATGAGTTAAACAGCTCACCTAGATAGCTTTCGAATATCTAATGTTTTACCACAGTCAAATGACAAAGTTCACAATCACAAAGCTGTTAGACAGAAAACAGTTCAATGCAGTATATAGAAAGAATTTAGAGAAATTAGAGATATAGTGGCACTGCAAAGAGAATTGGTTTCCGTGCAATATCTGCTAACTTATGGGAAAGAAATTAATCACACTTGACCACTTAATGTGTCCAGGTAAGACTTCAAGTCTGATCATTCAAAGCTGATTTTGAGATCAGAGATCAAGGTTATTGTGCCAGTTGGTAAAGTATGTCCTATGTAGTATGCAGAAGGATTTCTCAGGACTTCAACAAATCTGTAAAAAAATGGATCATGGTAACACTGCACAGAGTTGCTTATCAGTTCCCATAAGGTCAAAGGACAAGGTCACACAGAACAGCGGAAAAATATGGTTTGATTTCTGTGCAGTATCACAGAACTACTAAGTACAGTTCATTCAACTTGGGTAGATACAGGCAAAATACATTCAAGCAGGACTTTGAATGGCATAGCTCTGAAGCATGAAAATGACGTTAACCGGCAATGCTGAAGACTGACCTACAGGGCAAAGATGAAGGTCATATAGCCAGGCTTTATTTCATGTCTGTTGTAAGTTCCAACGCAGTGGTTTGTTGTCAATTTTGCATTTGTGCATCATGCTTCCTTTCATATTGGCAGTATTTTTAACAGAATGTGCTTTGGCCACTACTTATTTATATACTGATTTTCATTTATATTCAATTGGTGTATTTTGCAAGTAGTATTTCTCAGGACTGAGAGGTTTTATTTTAGTCTTTTTTATTTTGCAGGTGCTTCAAGGTAGTCTCTAGGTATATATAGGCGAGACAGATGGATCAGAGCACCCTAAGGCTGGAGTATGCTGCTGTAATGCATCAAATGTTCTCTACGCTGCTGACTGATAACAAGAATACTAATAATACTACTGTGGCTCTCTGCTTTTCTGCTGCAGTCCAGTGTTACACTGGTGACATAGAAAAAACGAAAAGCAAAAAAAAAAAAATAAAATAAAATAAAAATAATTATAATAAATAAAAATAAATAAATATATAAATAAAAAAACAAATAAATAAATAAAACCCCCGCAAAAAAGACATAAGGAATTGAGGGGAGGAAACCATGGTAATTCCCATTTGCTTGTGCTGCCATGTTTTTCTGGACCAGAGTGGCGGCAAAGGGTCCACCACTCACGCCCTCAGAGCTGTGGTAGGCCCCTGGTCCTGGATATACCCCCTACACTCATCACTTGTGCTTGCATCCCCCTGGGAGAAAAAAAAATCTTACCCTCACACACCCTTTCCCCACCTGTAAGGCACAGCCATTTCTCATGGAAGACCTGATGGGAGCCTTTTTATCAGGGCTACCACCATTCCTTTTGCTCTGAAGTTCTAATTCATCCTGTTACAGTCTAACTCTTATCATTTTATTCCTTTTCTCCCGGTATCCTACCAGGTGGTCCTGTACATTTTTAGTACCTTTCCTGCCTCCCGGAAAGCCACTCTTCAAAAAAAAACAAAAAACAAAAAAACCTATACCCTCACACACCCTTTCCCCACCTCTAAGGCCCAAACATTTCTCATGGAAGACCAGGTGGGAGACTTTATCAGGGTTTCGACCATTCCCTTTCCTCCCTGTACTCTGAAGTTCTAATTTATCCTGTTACAGTCTAACTATTATCACTCTGTTCATTTTCTCCCGGTATCCTACCAGGTGTTCCTGCACACTTTATTACCTTTCCTGCCTCCAGGAAAGCCACCCTTGAAACCAAAAGAAAAAAAAAACCATGCTCTCTGTTCCTCTTCCTCTTAACACCGAATCTCTTCTAAACCCTTGTAATTGTAGTTTTCCCTGTGCCACTGAAACCTTCTCTTATCTTTCTAGAAGCATCAAAATACAACAGCCAATAGTCCACTGTCTCATCTGCCTCTTTTTTTCATACCTTACATTTTCCATTACTGCCCATTATCTACTTTTGTTTTCTCTTTTCTATATTGATTACTCCTGCTCTACTTTGAACAAGAAGCCTTGATCCCTTCTGTCCATCTCAGCACATATTTTTCTTTGCTTTTTTAATACCTTGCAAACTTTTAATGTTCCCTTTTCCCTGACTCCTCTCTTCCAGTCTTACCTGTTACACTTCCCAATCATCAACCTCATCATATCCTTTCAATTCATATATCTCTGCTAGCTTATTTGTGTCTTTGACCCATCTTGTATGTTCCTTGACTGCCTCAATGTAAACTTCCCTGCACCACATGTCTTCACTCACTACTGGTAGATGTCCCATGCAGTTTAACTTTGCTATGGCAATCCTGTCTTCGATTTTACTCCATCCTAACTCTCCAAGGTCCGTTTCTCTTGTGGTTTATGATGGTACTCCCATTGTCCATTTCCCCTTTTCATCATGTGCTTTCTCCATTTCCTGCATATCTCCCTCACTTTTTGAAATCACATCTAAGCCATATATCTTTTGTTGTATTGCAACTCTGTCCCATAATACCCTTGCTGTGAATGATCTCTTAAAACTGTTCTATTCCATAGGTTTAATCATACCCTTCATACGATTCACTTTCTGTTCAATCTTCTCCACCTGATACCCGAACATGTCTTTGCCTTTTGCTTTTATCTTAACATCTAGCTTTTTATACCCGTAAACCTCCCCAATTTCTATCAACAGCTCTCTGCCTTCTCTGCTAAAGAGGGATTTCTCCATGCAAATACTTAAGGTGATGCACACATTTCACCTTTATTTCAGAATTAGGTTTAGGGATTTTTGTATTTCGCATGCAAGGAAATGATTAGCTAGTTGGTAGTCTCTTTGCTTTTAAAGTGTTGGTTATTGTTTTGGCCACATTCATCACATGCTGGATTCAAGCCCCAGATTTATCGCTGCTAAGTATTACGAAGTGTCATTTCCCCTGATGACTCTGCATTGTTTCTTTCTCAAACTTTCCTGTAGCCTTTTCGTTTATTATGTTAGGGTAATTCTTTTAATAAGGATTCAAGAAAAGGCTTAATTCCTGACCCGCTAATTTGAAAGATGATGCTTTCTTGTAATTTTATTTACCTTGTCCATGGGAACAGATAAAGTGAGGGTCGGGAAGGACAAAATGTTGTGGCACAATTATCATTGTAACAGGTGGCTTGTACTCTAATTTTAATGTGGAATCAGGATAAAAGCCAGTCCAATTCTTCCATTTTAAATTCCTGGCCTCATAAACAAATAAGCCTACCAATAGTAATAATCATTCAGTTATTTATATGACGAGATATAAAAAACCTCTACCTTCGTGATATTTGTGTTGTGCATGAAGTTTCTAATTTTAATCACAGCATTGTGGGTTCAAAGTTACTCTTTTGCAGGAAGAATGATTCTACATTTGAATGACATATATACATATATATATATATATATATATATATATATATATATATATATATATATATATATATATATATATATATATATATATATATACATATATATATATATATACATACACACACATATATATATGTATATATATATATATATATATATATATATATATATATATATATATATATATATATATATATACATTTTCTCAGACCATTAGTATAATGTATAAGCTCAGAGATTACTCTCTTAATATATTTTAATTACAGTTTATAACTCATTCATACTCCACATTTAAATTGTAGCACCTTTACATGGGGGCACAAAATCCCCAGACTTGAGTCCCTGCAAACAGAAAGCAATAAGAGTGACAAGCCACATTAGTTATCTGGCACATACAGAGCCACTCTTCAACAAAATGAAAATGTTAAGGCTCAAGGATATACTCAGTCACCCACAATTGAAATTGTATTATAAATTTGTCCACAAACAATTACCAGCATACTTTATTGACAATTTATTTATAATAAACCATGCACATCACACAAGAAATCAAAATAATATTTTTAAGACAGGAAAAAGACTTGGTGGTACAAGAAATTGTTTAAGACATGAACTAGTGGATATTTTGAGCAACATTCCCAACATTGTAAAAGATAAATTACACACAGTCAATCTGGTTTTCCTTTTTATGCGAAAATGTACTATGTTGCTAAATACTCTGCTGTTTGCTATAAGCCAAACTGCTATGTCCCAGTACACTTGAATAACATTTATTAATTCAAATTTAATGTGCATCATGAAATTTTAGGAACCATTCCATATATATAAAGTTCACTGAAACTTACCGGGAACATATTGTTAAAGTCAATGCACCCATGGTAATTTAATTCTCAAGAAATTTTGTGAAGTCTATTAGCAAGGTGGCGCCCATGATAGTGGGGTTCTTTGCCTTAATGGAAGTCTCCTCACCTACTACATACATCTACTGAATCTCATATTATATGCTTATGTATGTGCGTATTACAGTGCTATAAAAAAAGTCTGAGTCTGAAGTCTGTTGTTGCCAGGAAAATGACTGCAGGTTCGTTCTGTTTTGGTGGGGGAGACAACTATATGCTGCTCTACATGCATGCATGAGGAAGAGTGAGTGAGCGAGGCATAGGTGGCCAAGCACCAGCCTTGGTCTCTGACTGCAGAGATTCTTCTCCAGTGACTCCATTAAAGAGGTGTAGATGAACCCAAGTGGCTCACTTGCAGACTCAGGTGCCTGCCGTCTCCACCCTGAATCTCCCCAGGAGAGATAGGAGAGGAGACCTAGTCACAAACAGGGCAGCAAGGGACCACTTCGTGAAGATCTCAATTGCCCTGCCCAGCCAAAGGTGATGACCAGTGCTGTGCTTGCTGCTGACCTGTGATTTGCTTTAGCCTTGAAGTCAATGGCTAGGCACATGCAGATACAAATGGATCTGCTCAAGGCACTGACCACCCCCTCTTGGCCCACTGCTTTGGAGACCCCCTCCAGCCAATGCCCTAAGCTCCAGGACCTGAGAGCTTGGGTCAGAAGCCTGGGCATTCCAGATCATAGAAGACACAGAAGTCTGTGGTAGCAGCTGCCACCAGCAGTAAGCCTTTGGCTTCTACTGTGCCAGCCCTTTTCACTACCCAAGTGCCTCCTCAGATGCCTTCACTTTCTGTGCTGGCTCTGCATCCTGCTCCCGCTCTTGGCCCACCCCAGACACAGTAGCAGGTATTCCTCATGACGCACGCCTTCAAGCGAGGTACCCTGCCTCCTTCTATGGAAATGCAAGCAAAACTAGAGCTGTGTGAGGAGCAGCAGCTGTGATGGGACACTTCCTCTTCACCCACCCCTGTTGGCGGCAGCTATGGCTGTTGCATTGATTCCCCAAGAGTCTCACTTGCTCACCCCACATGTAAGGAGACCACTCTGAGTCATTGCTCTGAGTGCCCAAGCTCTCTGCCATCTGTGGCAAGAGCAAAACCTGCTTGCACCCCTGTGGACACCATCCAGCTGTGACCCAGGGTTTTGTACATGTAAAAGCTCTTATTTGTAGCCTGGTGGGTGACCAAACTGTGGTTGCCACCATGGAGAAAGTGGCGTGAGGATGCCCCCAAATCCTGCCCCGGCTTGTTTCTCAAGGATACAGGTCAGAACCCCCCCCCCCCCCATCCCATTTTTACCTTGCGTAGCTAAGTGCTACAAACAGCTGACAGTGAGGATTTGCAGCCCCGGGTTTCTGTGGAACAGCTAAAATCCAGCTACTCAGGCAAGGGTGACTCCTCCCCCAGCCAGCATATCAGAGGAAATTGTAGTCTGTGCCTGAGCAAATTTATTCCTGTCGATCATGATGGGGAAGAGGTTTATGTTTGGCATCCAAGTCTGTCTCTGTGCCCGCTAGGGCTTTTCAGAGAGTCTACAAGGATGCCAGGAGCTCTGTCCTTACAAGGTCATACTCAGATGTCTCCTTGGTGGCCTTGAGGTCTCTCCTGGAGGACATCCAGAGCTCAAGCCAAGTGATGGGGGGGGGGGGGCTGGTTTGACCAGGCAGTTATGCTCATAATATCCTTGTTAAGAGCAATACGCCATCAGGTTAACTTAGAACAGACTGTATGCTAGAGGTAAACCTGCATTGTTTTGTAGGGATGCTTTTGTCCTGGCTCAGGGGTTGTCTGACCCACTATTTTACTAATCATGAATAGGGCCCGTCTTCTCCAGCAACCTGTTCAGAAGAAAGAAATGGTGGAAGTCATCCATTGTATGCAGGACCTTCAAGTACTCCAGAACAAACCCCGTTTGGTTTCTTTTGTCTTTGGTCACCATCACACTGAGGCGTGGCTCTCAGGAAATACTGACTCACCTGCTGACCAGCATGCCCCCAATGTTGCAAGGTCCTACGAAGAGTGGGAAGTGATCAGAAAAGCAAACTATCCAGTAAAGTGATTAAGCTGAGCAAGCGTCAGGGCTCCTGACCTTACTTGCTGGATGGACACCCTAGTCTGAAGGTTGCCCTGTGCACCACTACAGACAGCCTCATAGTGCCCTGTTGGCAGTTGCGTTTTTGTCATTTGCACACAATGGGAGTTTATACAGACAACTTGTTTGCCATAAGTAACCTGGGACAAGGCTATTCTCTACCCTTCAGTGAAGACAGGCCTCTATTTTGCCACAAACACACCTGGTTTGCACTCTCCTCCCGAGCAGGAACCCAAAAATTTGGTATTTTGAGAGGCAGTGGAAAGGCCACCGAGCAAGAACGCCATAGAGCGGATGAGAGATATAGCTTGCCAGGGTTCTATGACCTACTCTTCTATGTCTCCAAGTGGGATGTAGGCTGGTATCTGGTCATAGAACTGTCAGTGCTGAACACCCACTTGGAGGTGCCATCCTACAGGATGGAGACTCCATAGTCAGTGGGGGTACCCTGCGGCCCCAGGAATGGATGGCATCCTTGTATGTCAGGGACACCTTGTTCCACATGCCAATCACAGGGACTTTACAGAAGTATCTGTGCTTTACATTTTTGGGCCAGGTCTACCAGTTCAGGGTGCTCCCATTCAGCCTTGCTATGGCACCCCTTCTGTTTACTCGGTTGTTCACTCAGGCCATGTAGGCCAGGTGGTAGTACACCACATGCGGATTTGTTCACAACAGGTGTAAATGCAGAACTCCTGTTAGGATGTCTCCTGTTCTGATTCTCCAGGCTCTAGTGGTGGATGCTCTAGCCATGGATTGGAGCAGCCTTTGGGCTTATAGCTTTCTCCTTCCACAGATCCTCCCGAGGATACTGTGGAAGGTTAAGTCCCATGAGTGCAAGCTGATCTTGGTTACCCCTTGGTGAGCAAGGACAGATTAGCACCCTGGACATCCTGGAAACAAGTGTTAGGCCACTGCTAGGTTTATTGATGAGGCCAAAACTTCTGGTGCAATTGTTAGATGATCATTATCTACAGGAACCCTCAAGTGCTCAGAATGCACACTTGGTGTTTCTTTCTCAGCACATCTGAAACAAAGATTTTTCACAATTGGTTGCAGATAGAATTGTTAGAGGGGAGCTTCAATCATTTTATTGGGCTTGTTGCAAAGTTTTTTTTACATTTGTGCATCTGAAAATGCATCCCTTGTCTCCAGGCATGTCAGAAGCTGCTGACTTTCAGCTAGTCCAGTGGGAAAGTCATGGTAAGAGCTTAGGAGCTGTGCAATCATCAATCTTCAATCATCAATCTCCTCAACCCTGTTGAACATCCTGTCTGTCACCATTCATCATATTCTTCTACACTGACAGACCAGCTGTTATGCAAGTCCTGCAATGGTGAGACCTTCCCCAGGTCTTAGTTATGTTGAAAAAGTAGCCCTTTGCATAGAGGACCCCTGCGCGTGGACTTCCAGAACTTGATGCGGCAAACTCGATTTCTGTTACCACTTACATGCGGGCTAGAAAATGTGAGATTCAGGCTCTAGCACAAGACCAAAATTCCATGGTCTCCTGACCACTTCCAAGTGACCCTGGGGCCTCATTCGGGCTTCTAGGCAAAAATCCAAGTAGCTTGAGATCCATTTCAAGCCATTAAGGTTTTTACCCTGTGTGCTATGGATACAGTTATTCCCATAAAGAAAAGATCCCTGTGCTTGGTGAGAGCACTGCGCTGGTATCTCTGACACATGAAGGGTTCCAGGGTTCAAAGGTCAGCCCTCTTTATTCCCCCGGGAGACCCTCAGAAGGTGCAGGTCTGTCAAAATATGATCAACTAATGGATCAAGAAGACCCTCTTGAAGGCCTACAAGAATGCGTTGGGCAGATTTAGTGACCTGAAGCTACTCAGGGCTAGAGTTTCCAAGATGCAAGCCTTTAATGCCTCCTGGTTGTCCTGAGGAATGATGCAGGCTTTAATAGCCTCTGGCTCCACCACTTGCTCTTCTCTACGACTTTCACCAAGCACTACTTCCATGAACTGAAAGTGCTTGGGGGCATGCTCACCTTTGCTGGCGTAACATGATCCTTTGCACAGGTTTCTGATGCTTGCATGTTACACTTCCCCTGTGCCCTCAGGACAATCACCATGTTCCAGTTTAAGGTGCCCTCAGGGTTTAGGCTCCAATGCAGTTTTTAAGTTGGCATAGCTAGTGTAGGCCTAATTCTTCTTTTGGACTAGTATCAGGCAGTCATCCCTGTTGTCCCCAAGCCCACAGCCAGTAGACCCTTTCACTTCCCTTGCCTCATGGAACCGTATAACCAGTGTTATGTAATACGTGAAATGTTTGGTAATTTCAGTTTTATTTAGTATTCTTATCTCTAGACCACCAGAAAAGCTCATCTGACCACCCTCCTTTCTTCACACAGGTGATGTCAACTGACAATGATCTACCAAGAAGGAAGGGCATGAGAACATGTGCACCAAGAGTCACCACCGGGTCCATATACATGTATATATATATATATATATACATATGAGACTATGCTAATGCCAATTTTGAAGGCTCCACAACATGTCTGATAGGTGTGGACTAGAGGTTAGATTTTCTTGCAGATGATGTTAACATGTTTCATTTCCTGGTGAGGCCATTTCTGATACAGTTTCACAAAGCAATGGAAAGTAAATCAGTTACTTGTCTCGCATCATGAATTATGGTTAGTGGCTTACTAATGAAAAGAGGTTTGCGCAAATTGCAAGATATTAGCAAAGCATGCTACAAAGTTTGGCATATTGGTCTCCCATAAAAATTGAGTCAAGTTTGCATTAGCGGAAATCTACATAATTGCTGGTCTGATTTTCTCAATGAATGCTACAAAAGAGAGGTCAGTCAGGGACAGACTGAAAGTCATGATAAAATAAGTGTTAATGTACCACCAAGCTCTGTTATTGGACCACTCACGATTTTTATTTATATTAACCATTTACCATCTACTGGGCCAATGAAAAAATATTCAATAGCAGATGCAAGCTAAAAGGTGAAACACATGAATTTGGTAATGAGGGTCTGACCAAAACGTACAACTTTCCTGTCAGGCAAAAGAGAAACCAATGATACTTAGGTCCTTGATGGACATATATTCATGAATGACCATGATGAGATCCTCTAAATGTCCCGGCAATTGAGTTTAGACAACCTTCAAGTGCTTTCTGTTCCACTAATGTCTTCCTTAGCCAAGCGGAAGGTTCACTGTTGTCCCAGTGAGGTTATAGCACCATGTCCACATCTGCAACCAGACTGTTGAGGAGCACATCGACAACTTCAGAAACCTGATATAAATCCTGCAAATTGATAAATGTTTGGAAAAGTAAAAAAAAATGTTTTCGATGCATGGACATTAAGATCCATGCATGCATCATTTTTTATACCAGTACTTGGATATGCTAGCCCGGTGAGGAATGGCTCTGGTGTTGTACATGGAGATAGTCTTGAATATACATATAGTCATTGATGCTCGTAATGTCATCGGTGGGATAGAAGGGACAAAGAGTGCTAAATTATGTTAGAAAACCAGATGGCTGATATTGGCTTAACGTAGAGAAGTAAGTGGAGGACCTTAATGTGTAAAATCAAAACAAGCCAGCGCCTGATCACAGTATGCTCAACCATTCACAATGCTACTTCTGAAGCCATTCAAGGCTACACTGTTTGCCGGCAACTTGATCTTTCCCATTTCCATGCTCAGACTGATCTTTTCCAAATGTTTTCTTTCCATCGACGAATAGACTATAGAATCATCTTCTTGTATATTATCCTTCATTTCCAACATTTAAATCAAATGGTCGTCCACGCTTTAAAGGTTTTCAATTTTGAGAATAGGTTTATTTCAGTTCAGCATACACGTCTTCATCTTGACACAGACCTGTTATATTCACTCATTTAAGCTTGGAATTTAAGAAACCCTGTAAGTCTTCCTGGGATTCTTGGAGTGAATACACATAGTTTATTTTTTTTCACCTGTTCCTTATATGCTGTTCAATGATGGATTTCCATCAGAAAATGCCTCATATTACTTTCGTTTTTGCTACAGACAGCCTGTGTGGCTTTGCAGAATGATCTCTGACTAAAATATTGAAATTTCAGCAGTGATGGAATGTATAACTTCCACAAGGTGTTTTAAAAGAAATGGTGTGTACTGGCCCTTAGAATTATTCTTCAAATGCAATCTTCTAAATGTGTAGGCAAACTGTAGTTCATTAAAACTTTCTATTGACTACACAGGCTCTAGGCAGCTAACTGTAAGGTGTCAAGGCCGCCATAACTGTTATTACTGTTTCTGGCAGAAAAGGACTATAGGGTAATGTGAATAAAGTTTCAACCCAGTTTTTTGCAGCATGATCAGGACCCCTGTCTTGAAACAAAGCTCTTGTCACGTTTTTGTTTTTGTTTTCTTTTTAGCGTGAAAATGAGCATTGTTTTGTGACACGAGAATCTGAAATCATTTCCAAGACCTCACACAGCATGCCTTACACTTCACACACGGCGTCGGTAATTTCGGTCTTTGTACCTACAGCATATGGACTGCTTACCATACATAATTTGGTAACCTGAAGGAGTTGGCATCGAGCATTACGACACATAGCTGTTAAGGTCAACGCTGAAAAAGACGTACAAAATAGTTCAGACAAATAAAATGTTGCCTCCTACCTTAAATTTGATGTAACAACATGGAGGACAGAAAAGCTGCCCGCTGAGGCTATTGCTTGCATATCAACATTAAACACGGGACACACACACACATGTATATATATATATATATATATATATATATATATATATATATATATATATATATATAAACAGTTAAAACCATATCCTGTATGGTTGGACAAAGGTGCTGCCGTTTCCTCCACTTACATCGACATGCCAAAGCTTTGAAATACATGTAAAATTTTACAAAGGTGTGAAAAATATAGACATGTAATTCATTTACACACACGTTTAATCCCCATCCTTTAGGGAAAGCCATGGAAATAAGTGGAATATTATTATTGCACATATATACACATCTTTTTCCTACGTGCAGAATGTAACACATATTTACTTTTACACATATGTATAATTAGGCCTTTTAATAAATGTGTAAACCAGTAACGCATATGTATTTTTGACACGTGTAAAACAAGTGAAACTTTCACATGAGTGAAATGGCTTTTAAGAATTGGGAACTGTTGATACTAACTGATGTTTGACACGTGTAAACCAAATGGAACTTTCATATGAGTGAAATGGCTTTTAAGAATTGGGAACTGTTGATACTAACTGATGAGTTGATGTATCTGATTTTAGAATATAATAAAAAGGAAACGAAAGATGCTAATGCAACTATAATGATCTGAACAAGGTCACCACATCTCGTTTTGGGTATTGGTCATTTATAAATATCTTTCTTCTTAGCGTTTACTTTACATATGTGGAAAATGTTTACAAGGAAATAATATAATTAGTCTTTAACACACAAAAATCACATGCGTCAACAGAATCTGCACGTACGTGTTATTGTAACGTCTTTCAAATGTCCACTTTTTTTGCATAATAATGCAATAGATTGACATTTGCGCCAAAAATTTGCACATATGTCTTGATCATGTATTTTACGTCTATGGAAAAAATTACATGAGTGTGCTAAAGATATGCCCAGTTTTGCAAGCAAGTCGTATTGCAGTTTTGAAATAAATACCTAAATCCTTTTCCAATATGTCCCAGCTTTTTTTACGTATCTTAACTAATCACTTATTTCATATATATGTAAAGGTTTCACATATAGGTGTGATTGTATTCTTTTAACGTATTCTAGCAAAATCAAGTGAGCTGTGCTGACATATCCAAAACTAGAACAAGATCCTGTCCAAACTGACGAAACATTCCAATTTCTATGCGTAAGTAATTTGCCACATACAACTGATCAATGCAGATCCTGAATAATGGAATTGTGAACTTGTGGAGACAAGTGTGCTTCAACTATAAAATCTAAAGTACCACGACCATTAAAATATATGTTGACCCTAGTGCCAGTACTTCATAAGCAACATGTGATTTTAAGTCGCTCTGTGCAAGAACCTTTGGCAGTTTAAACACTAAATAATTTCACCGCACAAATACAAATTTCACGAGAGATTCAGCCCTTTGTATTGACCAGTGCTCATTTGCTGAATATTCAAATGTTCGATCTTTCAATTCTTTTGAATGTAATTGAACTATTATGACTACAGATTTGATTTTAACTTACACATCTGTATTATCATGATTAATAAACTGTAAATTTAGCATCCTAATAGAGAGATGATTGAGGTTCAATAGCACCTTGCTAAATGAGTCAGTCATCAGGGCAATGTCCACAGTTGAATCAGAACGGCAGAAAAAATCTTGACACCGTATGGCCTGATACTTACGTTTACTGATGTGATTAACTGTGCTCCAGATTTATGACTAGGGCTGCCTTCTATTTTCTCATGAAGTAAACAAAGGCATCCTGTATAAACGGTATTTATGTGTGTTGCCTTTGCTGGGCTTAAAACAAACATATACAAAACGTTGACAGAACAATAATAATCTCAAGGCTACATTTTATACCAGACTGTTACAGCTGAATTAATTCTACTCAGCCTTCAGGGGTAATTTTGACTCTGTTGTCATTTCCCAATGAAGACTAATTCCCTGCAATGCCAGAAAACAGATTGCAGTGAAACAAGTACTCTTAGGAAGCAGTTTGAGGAAAAACTTTACCCATATTTATAAGATTCAAATATACATAGAGAGCAAAGTTAAATACAGCAAAGGGCCGAGATTTAAGAACTACCAAACATAACATTTATCCTTAATTACTGAAGTGAGGCAAAAAACTTCGCTCCTGACAACAGATAGACAGGCATCCATAAAAAAAAAAAGAAGAAGAAGTGTTTTTAAACTGGTCCTCACAACCTTTGAAATATTCTTCATTCACGAGAGGCCTTCGCTTTTTGCAAAACAAGTAGCTCCAACACGTAAAATGCAAAATATATCACTTGCACCAAAGACTGCCTAACATCTACTCATTTGTAAACCGTGTACTAAAATGATTTTGTGTAGTGGTTCTCAGAAATTTTATTCCGATCTATATACCTTTGCTGTGAACCCATAGTGACTTTAAATTCCTTGTATGACAAAACTGAGGAAGGGTAATTTAGAGGTTAATAAGTATGTTAGTAGCTTGGCAACGTTTCAAATGTTTCTCAATGGTTAGCCACCTTTGTTGTGAGATTGTTTTTGCTTATCCTATGTTGCATATGTGTTTTTAGTCTATTTGTACGTCAGAATAAGACACTATATATGTATATATATATATATATATATATATATATATATATATATATATATATATATATATATATATATATATATATATATATATATATATATGTGTGTGTGTGTGTGTGTGTGTATATGTATGTATTCACGCAGAAACGGGATGGACCACACTGACTCCATTAAAATTTATCCTCTTTCAGCTTCTGACCTTCTGGGGTTGTGCCCTTCAATGATTTGAGTTGTGTGCAGATAATCATAGTAAACGTCTTATTATTATTATTGTTATTATCAGTATTATTATTATTATTATTATTATTATTATTATTATTATTATTATTATTATTATTATTATTATTATTATTATTATTATTATTATTACTGTGCATGGGATGTAAGTGTTGTCATCATGTTCATTAGAGTTCATTTTAGTCAGTCGCAAAGTGTGCTCTGGGACCTGACGAACTGCCCCACTTAAAGACTCTGTTGTACTGTTGGGGCCCTTTGTCCATAAATCCTAAAAACTGGTGAGCCATTCTGCAATTTATTTTACTTATCTGTGCTAGACAGTGCTGGTCGATAGTACTGCCAGACACCCCCACTGCCAAAAGGTTTTCTGGTCTTCAGAAGTGTGTCCACACCATTGTAAAGAACATGTTTTTTTCATGCTTCAATAATCGATTTTAAGTTGTTGCTTGTGATGGCCATTTATCTCGAGTATGAAATATAAAATGTAGGCGCCACCATCTTTTCGTGCCCAAAGGTTATAGTGGTTAAACTACAAATACCGTCTAGCCTCCTCTACTGGCTTTCGTCAGTTAAACAATGCTGGCTACAAAATGTATATTTCAATTTCCTGTTTTTCGTACGAAACAAATGTCAGTCACGCTTTCAGTTTATCTATAACATCTCCATATGTATTTTATACTCTAGATCGAAATGATCCTTACAGAAGAAATACTTCAAAAATCTGGTGGAGTTCCTAATAATTCATTAACAAATGGTCTTGCAATAAATGACCAAGATGAAGATCGTCATATCGAACAAATACAGCAGTCGCAATACTACTTTGAAGATTTGATACAAACATTAGTTGCACACAAGGACAATTTTTGTATTCTCAGTTCTAACATAAACTCAGTAAATGCTAAATTCTCTGAAATTTAAGCTTTTGTCTACGAACTGAGAGTACACAACTTTGAATTTGGTGCTATATGTTTGCAGGAATGCTGCATCGAAGATCTTTCACTTGTACAGCTTGGAGGTTATCAATACATTGCTCAAGGCCAAAGTTGTTCCAAAAAAAAGGAACTCATAATTTATCTCAATGAAAAGTATACATTCCAAAATAAGTTGTTGCCCATCAGACCAACGGTGTGGGAAAGCCAATTCATTGAAGTAGCAGGAGAACAATTGCCAAATAGTATAATTATCGGAAATATTTACGGACCACTCAGAGATTTTATTGAAAACTATAATTTATTTACAGACGAGTTCTCACAAGCATTGCAGTCTTTCGAAAGAAATAACACAGAAATCACAATCTCTGGAGATTTCAAAATTGATCTACTTAAAATAAATGAACGTCAGGTTTACCATGATGTTTTCGATTGCATATTGTCGAACAGTTTCTATCCAAAAATAACATTCCCAACTCGTTTCTCAAATACCAAAGGAACACTCATTGATAATATTCTACATAAACTAAATGATATAAGTTCAAATGTTACCTCTGGTATAATGGTATAAAAGTTCTCAGATCATCAACCAATATTTGTCTGCCTAGAAACGTTGAAACAAACAGAAAAGTATCCTAAATTCATAAAGATAAAAAACAAGAAATCACTGATATGACATATTTATATAATGAACTCGAAAATATGAATATTCTGGATAGAATGGATCAAAATCCCACTACCGATCTAAATGAAAATTTTGAAATACTCAGCACTGTGGTTGAAGAAGCCAGGAAGAAACATCTCGAGTTTTAATCAGTTAAATTCAATAAACATACACACAAAAAACAAAAATGGATTACAACAGGAATTTTGAGATCGATTAAATATAGAGACAGTCTGTATAAAAGACTAAAGTCTACACAGCAAGATATTCCGTTATTTGCTACTCTTAAAACAAATTTAAGTACCTACAATAAAATATTGAAAAACGCAGTGCCAAAAAAGATTATTATGAAACTTGTTTCAAAAACTACGAGCATGATATAAGGAGACTTGGGCAACAATAAAGGGAATTTTGTCTAAAACGAAGAAAAAAAAAATCCTGAATCATTCTCTCATAATGGGCAATTAATAAACGATAATTGCCAACACATTTAACAAATATTTCATAGATATTGGTCCAAACTTGGCTTCTGAAATACATCATTCTGAAATGAGAAACTATAAACTATATCTTAAGCAACCAGTAAATTCCACTTTTAATTTCATTGAAGTGGATACTGAGAGCATTTCAAAAGTAATTGATAAATTACGTCCTAAAACAAGCTGTGGTATCGATGAAATATCTATTAAACTACTTAAATTCATACAAAATCTCATCACTGATCCTCTTTGCCTTGTAATCAATCAGTCTCTGAATACAGGCATATTTTCTGAAAAATTAAAGATAGCAAAAGTGATCCCAATTTGTAAGAAAGATAATGAATCCTTGTTCTCAAGTTACCGACCGATATCAGTTCTACCTACCTTCTCAAAAGTCTTCAAAAAGATAATTTTTAAACAAGTATATGATTATTTTGAGAATAATAAGCTCTTTTATGGTAGTCAATATGGTTTCCGTGCTGGACATTCCACACATTTTGCTGCCATAGAGCTTCTTGATAAAATAATACAACAAATGGATAATGAACAACTCCCAATTAGTATCTTCACTGACTTGTCTAAAGCATTTGATACTTTAGATCATCAAATTCTACTTGCAAAGTTAAAATACTATGGAATTAAAGGTCTCTCCTTAAAGCTGTTTGAAAGTTATTTAAGTAGCCGTAAGCAATATGTCGAATTTGATGACACAAGGTCTGATCTGCTGCAAATTACTACTGGCGTACCACAAGGTTTTATTATAGGACCTCTCTTCTTTATTATTTATATCAATGATTTAGCACACGCAAGTGAAATATTTGACCTAATAATGTACGCAGATGACTCTATTCTTTCTACAACAATCTAAATGTGGGGTTGTAAGTATTCCAAGATTCAGAAACTACAAAAGAAAGCAATAAGGATTATATCATGTAAAAAATACAATGCCCATACAGGTCCACTATTTAAAAGCCTTAAATTACTCAAACAAGCAGACATTTTCACCTTATCTAGATTTAAATTCTATCATAAATACATAAACGTGGAACTACCAGAAAATCTACAAAGTTTGCCCTTCCAAACAAGTCAAGACATACATAGATATAATACAAGACAAGCTGGTAGTATTTATATACCTACATACAAGCACAGTTATGCTAAAAACTGGTTACGCTGTGATGTGCCTGAGACTATTAACAAATCTTCAGCCAATTTACGTGAAAAACTAAATACGAATAGTTATAATGGACTACCAAATTACATAAAAAAAATACTATATATTAAAAATTATAAGGAAAATTGCATAATTGAGAACTGCTACATTTGTTCCCGAGAAGGTTTACGTTGAAGATTATTTAAGAATAATTATTGCCTTCACCAGAGTGTATATGTAAGTACTTCACATTATTGTAATCTATTATTTCTTAGTGGCTGAACATTTTGTTTTATTTCCCTTCATTCTGCAAATACAGTCGCCATGAAATATTTAGTTAATTTGTACAGGGTGGCCTCATGAGAGCGACAGTTGTTTCTGTCTTAATGGGAGTCTCCCTGACCACACAATATGTTCATTGATTAATTTATTTTATTTCTGTAATTTTTTGGTCAAATAAAACTGTTCTTAGTCCTGAGTCCTGGTTTTATGACCTTAGAACATTGCAAATGTATTGGTAATGATCACACTCCAGAACTGTCAATGGTGAATCAGTGTCAAATGAAACAAAGCGCATTGTTTGGTTAATGGTATTTATCATGATTATTGTGATACTGTTTGTGGTAACCTTTGTCTAAAGTAAAAGTTATAAAAGTTCTGGTAAGACTTGAAAATCAAGGTTCTCGCACTGTGAGTCTTATTTGTATAGACCACGAGATCTTTTGAGAAACTAGGCTTCAAGCAATTGAAGGAGTGAAGGAAATGTCGTCCTGCGACTTTGACTTCCAAAGGTCTAACACCTTTTGTCCCCAATATTTAGTATACAAGTTGACATTCACAGCAGAAATGCCTCAACTCACAAAAATTCTGCATATACCTCGACCTCGCACGGAAAACTTTGAAAACGTCAGTGGCATAAGGGGGTGCCAAGAGTTCGACCATGCTATAGCAGGAATTCCTTCACCATGTTCCCATCATATATATATACATATATATATATATATAGAGAGAGAGAGAGAGAGAGAGAGAGAGAGAGAGAGAGAGAGAGAGAGAGCGAGAGAGAGAGACAGACAGACAGAGAGAGGGAGAGAGAGAGAGATACAGGGGTATTATTGTATCATGATTAGGTGCAGTCACTGGCCGGTATATTTTGCTGACTGTAATCATGGTTGACTGTGATGTTTAATCATATGGTATTGTGAGCTGTTATGTGTATGATGTGCCTTCTTCTTTTGTCTTTTCGTCCACAACACTTCCTGCTAGTCATTACCCTATTCTGCAGTTCGAACTCTCTAAACCCCAAAACCTAACCTGTCACTGTCTGACCTGTATATGGATGGAAATACTATACTGTTGCCACGTTCTTCTGTATTTTCACATAGACTGTATAAACCCAAATAAATTTGAGGGTCTTCAGCAGGTAACTACTCCGAACATATTTGGTGCTGTACCCATGCATGTCTCTCTCAGTGTAGCGGTTCCTTGTCTAAAGTAAATATTCAGCACAGACAACCCACATAATAATGAATAAATATGAACGTGTCAGATGATGAATTAGCTAAATAATGGAGGGTCTGCGTAAAAATGCAGAGCTTCAATTTGAATACAGAATACCAACCAAACCAAATATAATTACTAAATAGTATAGAACGAGTTAAGATAAGATTAATTTGACTTACCCCTGGACAAGCATGTGCCCTTTCTAGCTGGGAAGGACACATAAGTCTAGTCACCTGTAAGTGCATAACGAAAGTAGAAACAAACTGGGGCTCCATATTCAATCCCAGTGATTACAAAAGAAACAGTTACAGCAGGAAACCTGTATAACACCTTCCTATCAAAGTCTGCATGTCACGCGTACTTCGAAAATGTCCTTAGACGTCGGGGTCCAGGTATAAGGCGGACCTCTTTTTTGTTACCATGGCAACACTCAAATTTCATTTTCGTAAGGGTTTGCAGGTAACAAAGGCTATTTGAGACAATAATAAGCTCGTATCAGGCAATGTCTTGCAACAGATGTAACATAAGACATTTATTTCTTATTTTATTGCATTTCAGTTGAATTTATTATATTTATTGCGTAATTGAAGGAATATCTATAAAAAAATCAGTTTGCCTGTTAACCTGTTATAATGGAAAAATTTACTAGTTCATATCACTACAAAACAAGCCGGCTTCACTTCAAACTTGGCTGCAATGTTTCTATAGAAGGTTTTTATCAAGTTTGTTTGAATGGCCACGATCCAATGATTTTTTTTTTTTTTTTTTTTTTTTTGTATTTAGAATTTGTTTGTTCTTTTTTTGGTCAAATATTAAAAAAATTCCTTCTCCAAAAACCGCTCATCCAATTAATTCACATAAGGATCGTAGGGACCCTAAGTAGTTAATTTGTTTGACAAGTCCCCTGCAAGTGTTTGTTTAATGAATAGTAGAACTTTTATCCTTTATATCTCTGCTTTTATGGACACGGTTGTGCATCAACGTTTCGCGCTGAGACATGAAATATTAGCAGCGTTTGGTAAAACGGGTGGCTGTTGTGAAGACAGCTTCGCTTATTGCAGAAACAGTGAGAATAAGGAGTAAAAACAGATGTTGGACTGATCATTGTATGACAAATATGGGCTTCCATATCAGTTTTATGGCTCAGATATCTTTTATGTGAATTTGTTTGCAGTTTCCACAATATTCAAGAGCTTTTGTGTGGCATGAGTATGTCTAGACCACTGACTTGATTTCAGTACATGAACCACAACAACATGACCCAAATCAAATCACTCACCCTGCACTATCAAATTATAGCTAGAATTGTATCTGCGCTGTTTGATTCAAGTGTCTGCTTAATTTCTTCACAGCAAGTGCTGCGCAGGTGCAAAAGAAACTGTTTTGTTAAGATTGATAGATATATGTAAATAGAGTGTTGAATCCCAGACAGACAACGAGTGTGTGTTTTGACATTTTTTGCACGTTCGTGTAGGCACTGTAGCCCACGTTCAAGCGTTGTGATAGAATGTAGCGTGGCGTTGATGGTTTGGTACCAATTTCATAAAAAAGTTAATGTATCATTTTATTTTTCAAGCCCCTACCAAAATTTAATGGAATTCATACATCTAGTAAGAATATATACCTGGATCCGACTTTAGATTTGCTATGATGTGTGCACATTGGCATGGTCATTGGCACTTTTAGTTTCACACCAGGACACACGCATGTTTTAGTTATAAGATTTTGTCAATGCATTGCTACTTCCTTGTAATAAGTCACAGTTAATCCATTCATTGAAAAAGAAGACCGGCCACAACTACAATTTTGCAAACGTAAACTGTGCACAATTGTTTTTATTTACTGGAAGCTTTGATCTGTCATGGTATCGCCATTGGCGGGTAAAATACGAGACTACCACCCTCGATGGAAACATCAATTTTTGCTGAGCATGCGATTTTCACGTCTTAAAAGAAACAAGTATTCCTTTAAAAGGAAGTGTTGGTGGTGTTGTCACTTGTAAAAGAATTAAAATATGGAATTGGGGTGACCTGACATGGAACTTTTTCTTTTTTTCTTTTTTTCTTTCTTTTTTTTTTTTTTTGGTTGATATTCAGCCATTTATTGGCAACATGCAATTTTATGACACCATGCAGCAAAGTAGTACTTTGACTTTCTGGTCAAGCCCACATGTGCACCAACGAAGCATAAAAGGCAGAGCAAATGGCGTGATTTGTTTGTTTCTGTCCAGAATATATTTTACCTCCCTTGGTTGCTGTCGTCTTCCATGGTTGTACTGTGTAAGCACAGAGTTCCTCTTGTATTTTACGCAGCAAGGTAAATTATACTTGCATAAACTTACCCAGTCCTGTGAAAGCTCTAGCCGCTCCCATCCATAAAAATTTTACCATATTTCTGGTCTTTGTACATTTTTCTTGTACTTTTATGCACTGTATTGACGAATTATGATTCGGTGCTGTATGAAAAGTTGCCAAAAAAGTGAACCTTGAAACCTTGAAAGTGGAACATATAACCCAAGGTAAATTAGCAAAGAGTCAGTAAAAGCTTCTTGGGCCAGAAAAGTTTGCCTGACTAGAAAAGGCTGTGTCTATATATACATACCAATATACATAATATACATACGACGTTTAAACAGTTAACTACCCCATCCAAGTGTAGCCAGTACCGTATGTGACACTGTAACTTACATTGTAAATTCGCCTGTAGCCTTGAAGCCTTGGCTACTTCTCGCTGTGGTGCTGCTTTGGTTTGCAGGAGGCTCATGCATCAAGGTATGACCATGGCGAAGGCAGGGCTACAGCCTAGTGCATCTGTAATGGTTGTGCCCCAAGTTTGACCCACGGTAATTGTGTTCGGGAGCAGCCAAACACACACACACACAAACAAACACACACACACACACAAATTGCAAAACTTTACAATGCTTGCCTACCAAATTGCTGGGGGTTTAGTTCCCTGAAGAGTCCAATGTCTGCTCAAATGCTTTGGAAATTAATTCTGATTCAAAGTCCACTGCATTTTCAGATTAAACAATCACCTGATTGAGGAAATAATGGAATCTTACATTTGGGGTTACCGCCGTGTAATTGTCAAGACCACTATTTTCTTTGCTTTTGGCCATTTGTAGTTTTTTGGGAGTACTATGGCACAGATGAATCTCTGTAAAAAACACAACTAAAAGTGCCTTTTGGGGTTTGTGTGGTGGTAGTGGGGGGGGGGGTGGTGGTGTCCAACATACCTTCATTTTGGTGATCAAAAACATCAGGGGGGGGGGGGCATGGGGGTTTCACCACACACAAATTAAACACGACGAAAATGAATTACATTTCAGATAATCAACCGGAGGTACTAGTCTCCTTACCGGCCTAGGTGGTTTCACAACTGAAACAACATATTTCTGCTGCTTATATCTTTATTTCTAAAACTTTCTCTGCTTTTTCGCAAAGCATCAAAATATATTTTATTCATTTTAGTAGTACCATTAGTGGTGATAGCTTAGATGGTTACATCATCCACTTTTAATGCTGGTGTCGCAAGTTCAAAACCCATGGTAGGACATGTCAATCCTTTGGGGGAATTAACCAAATCGGCCAATTTGTAGGCAGTCATTGTCCAATTGTGCCAAAACGATCGAGGTGAAGTTGCTTATAATCTATGATTTGTTTATTGGCATTTTAGTTTGAACAATTCACTTTTTTGTTCAAAATTGTTGTTTCACATAGTTCCTTTTGAGGTTATAATTAGAGTACATACATGATTCTTGACCCAAATTGTCAGACTGTTTCTTAGATTTAGATGCATTTTCCTTGAACTGTTTTCTGTCAATCATTCATGAATGGAATATTCGTCCTTGAACTGTTAAAGCTCCATTGATATTGATTAGTGTAAGGAAAAGGGAAAGTAAAATGATGTGTTTTCCAATGTACCACTTTCATTAAGTTTAAGTCACCATAGTACATGTCACAATGATGATGGCTGTATTCTGTTGAACGTTGTGCAGAATAGATGTGTGTGTGTGTGTGTGTGTGTGTGTGTGTGTGTGTGTGTGTGATAACTAACAGTTCTTAAGCTTCACTCGGCTGTTCGCTACAATATACAACATGTTTTTGGTTGTATTTGGCAGATAAAATTTATAGCTCATCACCTTGGCGCAACCATTTTCTGAAATGTTGTAAATGCCATTTGCATATTGTCTGAATCACCTCAATCCTACCTGGATTTATAAATATTCATGATGTGTGTGTCTGTTAATGTACAAGTGGTCTTAGTATAGGCTTCGATGGTGGTAATTCAGACAAGTGTCAGTGAAACCAAAAGGTTACAACAGAGAGGAGATTGTCACCTTCCTGTTAACATACTTTCACTCATAATGTTTGTTGACCTCACATTAAAGCGGGACTATTCTATGCTGTATGGGGCTTATTCAGTGCTCGCAATAAGGATGACATATTACTGTTATAATACAACGCTAAATGAAAGAGGTCGGTTTTCTTATGTTCAAAATAAACGAGTAATACAGTTATGCATCTGCTCAAAAAGCAAAATAAAAAAAGCATGTTGTCGCCTTGTGCTCAGATGACCTTGCATGCACATACTTAAGAATTCCTGTCTCAGAGGTACTTCTTATCCTAGTGCACAGTACAGAGATGCCAACATAAACATTTTTCCATACTCAAACCCTTTGCAATTTTATGTCATTTTTATCATTTGTTTAAATAAAAATAGCAACTCCACTGTATAGTGGAAAATAGTGGACATTTCATTTCTTCTGAGTTTGAAGAGAATGCAAGACATACTTTTGTGTTGAAAACAGAAAAGATAAAATATAACAAAACGAAAGTGCACAAAAGTTTGCAAAATAGAAAAAGAATCGCAGCGCTACCCCTGTGAAAAGTATTAGGGTCCGGGGTTCAGTGTCAGTAATTGATGAACAATATGTGTGATTTTAATTCGTTCTAAACAAGACCATCTGGCGGTTGGAACACGAAATAATTTCACTGCACACATACATATTTCACAACGGGTTCTACCCTTTGTATAGACAAGTGCATAGTTGAATAATACTGAAATACGGATATTCGATATTTCAATACTTTATTGTAATCAAACTATTATAAATACAGACATGATTTTAATTAAACATACGCATTATTAAGTAGTAAATATAGCATTCCAGCAGAGAAACGATTGAGGTTTCATATCATATTGCTGAATTTGCCTGTGATTAGGGGAATTTCCACAGTTGAATCAGAACTACGGAAGAATTATTAACATCAAATGTCATGATACACACCTTGACTGATGAGATAAACCACGCTCCAGACTCATGACTCTCATTACTTCCTATTTTCTCATGATATTTACAAAGACATCCAGCATAAATAGTGTGTATGTGTGTTGCCTATACGGGGCTTAAAACAAGTATATACAAGAATGCATAGAATAATAATACTAAAAATACACGTTAAAACATATTGTCACAACTGAACGAAATCTATGCATTTGTCATGGATACGTTCTACTCTGTTGTTATTTTCCCAGGAGGTCCAATTAAGTGTGATGCCAGTAAAAAAATTGTAGTAAAACAAGTACTAATGGGAAATAGTTTAAAAATCGTCACCCATGTTCATAAATTTCAAACCAACAATGACAACAAAGTTAAATGCAAAAGGCAAAGATATAAGAATTACCAAAACATCAACTGGCATCTTCAATTTTTAAATTAAAGAAACAAATGACACTCCTGACAGGACACAGACATTCACCCATAAATAGGCAACGGGTGCTTTTAAAATGGTCATCTCAATCTTGGAAACATTTTTCACTGACTACCAACTCAAGATATATTTCCAAAACATGTAGCCTTAAAATTCAACACCCAAAATGTATCACCTCGGTCTAAGACTGCATACCATCTACTCATTTGTAAAATGATGTTCAAGAAAACCATACATATGCACTGTATATTGCCAAAAGTATTTGTGTAACCGTGCCCAAAAGTTTTATTCTGCTCTTTACATTTTAATCACCAAGAAAGGAACTTAATACTTTCGCTCTGCACCCACTATAAAGGAACTTAATACTTTCGCTCTGCACCCACTATGACCATAAAGTCCTTATATGACAATGTTACAATAGTGATTTAGAGGGCATTATATATGTTAGTAGCTTGGCAACGTTTCACATGATTCTCAAAGGGCTAGCTCAATTTGTTGTGCATTTGTTTTTGCTTTTCGTATGATGCATATGTGTCTTTAGCGTCTGTGTATGCCAAAATAATATATATATATATGTATATATATATATATATATATATATATATATATATATATATATATATATATATATATGTATATATATATGTGTGTGTATGTGTATATACATACATACATTCATTCATACATACATACATACATACATACATACATACATTCAAATAGGATCGACTACACTGACTCTATTAAAACTTAAATATTTTTCAGCTGCTGACTTTCAGAAATTTTAGCCCTCAATAATTTGAGTTGTGTACAGATTATTATAACAAACGTATAATTTTTTGTGATGCATGACATGTAAGTTTCATTATCATGTTCATTATGGTTACTTTGATTAGTCAAAAGAGCACACCACAACAGCTGCTCTAGTCAATGTCCCTTTGAATTGAGTCAATAAGCATTGCCAGGGCCGCTTTTGTGGAGTGACCCTCCCTGAAACCAAATTGGGTAGAAGTGAGGAGCCTGTTATCTGTCAGAAAAATATATAGTTGGCTATGGACTGCTCGCTCCAGGATTTTCATTGTGACCGGTAGTACAGAGATAGGTCTGTAATTACTTACATTTGAATGGGTACTACCTTTGTACACGGGTGTAACCTCTGCCTCCCTTTCATCACTGATCAATTCCGTTGGGCTGGTTATTTTGTTTGAGGAAAAAAGTTTCTTTATCGTTTACCAGAGTTCTTTATGTTTGTTTCTGTTTCTATTGACTGATCAATATAGTCCTTTTTTAATTTGTCGATTAAGTTGTTTACAATATTCCAACATTTGTTTGCTTTTGTCCGAAAGTGGGCTAGGTTTGTATCTTGGGCTCTAGCTCAAAAAATATCACGGTCATTACAAAGTGATCTCACTCCTCAGTGGCCCAGGGAGTCTCAGCAGAGCGAATCTTCATACTGACATGTGGTGCCTGTTTATCACATGTATAGGAAGGAGAATGTTCGTGAATTTAGGCCAGGCATTAGATGGGTTCTGTTCAAACAGATCTTACTCCCAGTCAGCTTTGCTAAGATCCTCGTTAAAGTCACTGGCGTTAAAATGTCTGTATGTTCTTGCCTTGATTTTTTATGGTACCTTTTGGTCTGATGCCTTTACTTACCAAGTAGTGATGTCGTGGTCACTCAAACCACATTGAATCACACCAGAGCAAGAAATTATGTTGGGATTTTTTGAATACATAAAATCTATTATGGTAGCTGAATGTTCGGATATCCTTGTAGGATGTATAATAACCAATGTTTAAGTCCGCAAGTAGAAGGATTTCTTCATTAAGTAATATCCTAACTTAATCAACTTTCCCATAGAGGCTGCAAATATTTAGATGCCATATCCTGATGCCTCTCTTGTTTTTAACAATATCAAACAGATGAAAGTGGGGGTATGGCTGATCACTAGGGCCATGGGTACTAGTAAATTTGTCATTTTTACCAAAAGTAGAGGTGTCGTGGTCAGTGTCTGATTCTCCTATACCGTTATTATCCTTGAAGAAAGAATCAGTAAAGTCAAATGGTGGTGCAGTGCATGAGGCACAAAGCAACTGATCATCACGGTTTCCAAGTTGTCTGAATTCCACCAGAGCTACATTTGAACATTTACAGTGGCACCGGGAGTTATCAGACTGAATAGCTTGGTGAGATTTTTTAGACTCCATTACCACATTCAAGACATGGAACTCGAGGAGGTCTAGGGTTTGTATGAATATCCCGGCCCGTCAAAAGTAAAGAATATAATAGCCACTGGCGTGTGAAACTGGTTGACCTGTGTACTCTCGTAGACGTGTAAAACGAGGTAGGTCTGGTAAGTCCAAGTAGGGTCTGGAGTGCTTGAATCCGTGTGTCATCTGGACCTGTGTGGGGAGCCTCAATGGTTTGGTTATTTGTGAAGTATGGTCTCAGATGGTTACTGAGAACCATCGTGCCAAAGCAGAGTGCCAATATTATGCCATTAAACATCTTGTTTTGGTAGAAATTCCCGTACACTAGAGTTTGTGTGAAAGTCTGTACGTGGGAAGAGTGGACGACAATATATGAATTTAACCGCATCATAAAAATTTGACAGCAGTAATACAATGACCGTGCTGTGAGCTGTGTGTTTTTGCTGTGTATGAATGCTTGGATTTGTTTCATAAGGACTACGCTTTGGATATGGTTATGACACTATCTAATTAGCACTCCATACAAGTAATAAACTCCTTCATTGCTTGCAAACGAGCATATAACTAAATTACTGGTACAGATCGAAGTCGGGTGTAAACGGCCCTAGCAAGTGGTGGCCGGATGTGACTCCAGTAGGTTTATCCAGTTTCTTTCAATTAAATTATACCAGTATTATGACATTGGGACATCACGCATACGCAGGTAATGATCACACTACACAACTATCAATGGCGAACCTTTGTCAAATAAAACACAGACCAAGATTTAAGGCTTAGTTGCAAGCTCTGACCTGCATTTGTGTTGCACATTAACCACTTTGTTTCCAAGGTCAGCCCCAATGTCAAATTACTTTAAAAAAATGTTTTTGCTTGCCCCAAGTTCAGTAAATGTTGCAAACAATACTATAATAGTATTTCATTTCGATTATTGGGACATAATTGGGAATAAGTCTTTTCAAAGAATAAAAGTTCTGCAAAACCTCCAAAATCGATGTGCGAGCAAGTCTAGTCTTCCGACTAAATAACATGAGTCCTATTGAGAAACTAGGCTTGCAGCAATTCGAGTTGTAAAGGCGTTTTCGTTCGCCAAATTCGACTTATATATATACATATATATATATATATATATATATATATAAAGTTAGCAAACCAGATGACGATATTAAGACTGTGATCGCGCCCTTAGCCAAGGGGTTTTGAGGTGTCAAATGACACCCCGACAGGCACCAAATCGTCCATTTTTATTTCCCTTCCAAGAAAAATAGATAAATAAAAAAACAAAACCAAATAAAACAAAACAAAACAAAAACATCAACATATAAAATAAAATGAAAAAAGCATTGGACAAAAAAAGGAAGGTATCACTTAAATGCATGTTTACAACTAAAATCATTCTCTACGTATGATCGGCACAATCATTCAATCAGCCAGTGATTGATTATAGCACTTTCAAGAACGAAACACTTCATTTTACTATTTTCACATTTTTCAAGATCTGTTTAGGTTCATATTTGCAAAACACTCTTCCTGCTGGAAAGCATTCTATTGATGGCAAAAATAGCCCACGAGTGAAAGAAAATTGTTGGACGTTTAACCTCTTATCAATTATTTATTTCATTTATTGCTGTTTGTTAAAACATCAAACCCAGCTACCGAAATAGTCTTTGAGACAGAACTGAATAAGTACCTTTCTTGTTTTGAAGGAACGAAAACGAGTTGCTTAGCGTTCAAGGTTTCTTAATATCTGTTAAGTCAAAACTTGATTCTTTGATATCAGACCTGTAAATTTCATGTCAAAACTTGGTTCACAAATACTGAACTTTTTCAACATTTAAAAAGCAACTTCAGGTCCACATTAAAACGTGTCACTTTAACTAAACCAGCATTATTAGTATGTCGGTTTGACTGGAAAAACAATTTTAATTGAAAATCAACAAATATACTCTTGTATAAAGTAAAAACAAGAATAAAAAAATGAAAAAGCAAAGAACAAATACAGCAGATAGAAGACGTGAAAACAACTAGAAATGCTGAAAAAACACTAAAGCATCTAAATACAAAAAGGGCAATTTGTACCTGTTATTATAGGGTAGAATTTCTTAAATAGCTCTATGTAAAGATAGCTGTCAACTTTGTGAAAGTTCCACGTTCGTGCAGTTACGTTTATTTGATAACCAGCTTAAATGAATTCACAGTATATTTTATAATGACATACCTGGTAAAGCAATAAGAGAGTTACGATAGATTTAGGGCTGCATCACAATAAAGACTAGTCTTAAGGTAGTCGAGCTATTCATCAGTAAAACGCAGAGAGTAGTTTTAATATAATCAAGCTATTTGAGCGAAGTCCATCCTCTGTCCGACGTCATGAACTTACAGTTTCACATATAACATGTGGCAGGACAAATCTGGACTATGAACGCAGTCCGGATCTGTCCAGTAACGTAACTCAAAAACTATTCACAAGTATTGTCTAATATCTATCATGTAAACATCTCTGGTCCTTACCATCTGATAAATATAAGAAAAAAAATCCAGTAATTTATACTTTTTCAGATACCGAAAAAAAAATCCCATTGGAACCCACGGGATCCTACTGGATATCCCATAGGATGACCTTGTATTCCATGGGATCCCATGGGATCTAATTGGATCACCAGCTTCTGGTCCATTCCATTGAATTATATTTTACACCTACAAATGCAATTAAAAGTCATAAGCCATTCACATTCCCTTCATACATCATAGGTCACGGGTTATTGTCCGTGATGCCAATTTTGTGTAAAAGTTTAGATGACCATAATTCAGATACTAGATTTGATTACAGAGATTGTTTTGATATTAAAATCTAGTATGATCTCAGTTTGATACCAGTTTGCCTTCAGGTGCTTCCAAATGTTTTTATGGATTATGTTATTTTCAAAGAAAACACCATCCTTCTTTGTCTTTACATGTTCAGTCTCATTCCTTAGGACTGTCCCATTGGATTGTCTGACTGGACCATCCCATTGGATGCAGTGCAGAAATTGCACAAGTGTCAAATTTAGTATAAGTATCAAAGCATATAGTGAAGAATAACAAATGTACAATCAAACTATTTAAAATAAGTGTTTTTTTTTTAAGAAAACACCCATAATTTGTTTATTAGTCAATATTCATCTCCATCCTACAGGACCATCCCATTGGATGGAGTGCAGAAATTGCACAAGTGTCAAACATAGTATAAGCATCAAATCATATAGTGAAGAATAATAAATATACAATCAAACATTTAAAATGCGTGTTTTTTTTTTTCTAAAAAAACACCCATATTTTGTCACTAGTCAATATTCATCTCCATCCTACAGGACCATCCCATTGGACGGTCCCATTGGTTACAATGCAGAAAGTGCATAAATACCTTTTACAAGTGTCAGCCAAGTGATTCACTACTATTCCAAATATAATGAGTTTTTGTTTTGTTATTTTTTAAGAAAACTCCATATTTTGTTCATTTGTCAATATTCATCTCGATCCTACAGGACCATCCCATTGGACGGTCCCATTGGATGCAGTGCAGAAAGTGCATAAATACCTTTTACAAGTATCAAGCCAAGTGATTCACTACTGCAGTGGTACCTGTTATTTAAGGCCACCCCTACAGCCAACAAAATGTGGTCTCATACTGCAGGTGGTCTTAAATTGAAGGTATATTTAACATGTAAATACATCAGAGGGTCTTGAAAGAGTGGTCTTAAAAAGACATACGGTCTTAAATTGGAGGTGGTCTTTAGAGCAGGTACCACTGTATTCCAAATAAAGTGAGTTTTTGTTTTGTTATTTTTTAAGAAAACACCATATTTTGTTCACTAGTCAATATTTAACTCCATCCTACATTGGATGAAGGGCACTTACTTCTTTTTCAGGCATCAATCTGTACAGTTCACTGCTAAAACTATATGTATTCAAATAAAGTAATTCCAAATGGGAGCATGTTGTGTCATTTTCAAAGAATCACCAGGATCTTTTATCATATTTGTAAATACTGAACTTCATCCAATATAACCATCGCATTGGATGAAATTTATACACACTTAACACTGGCATAATCAATTCACATATTCCAACAAATACAACTGTTGGTCTAGGCTGGCTCCTGGCAGTCGCGTAGGTGGTGTGATCTCGTGTGACCCAACAATCAACTGCATGCCAACCAGCAAGATGGATGTGTATATGCTCTTTTCACCGTGTTCCGCATTTTAAAGCCAAAATTTAACGTTATACTGGACTCAGCTACAAGAAATGAAACCACCATCATGATCCTACTGGCATACACTATCCATCTTTTCATTTTTAATTGCTGAGTGCGGCACAAGAAGTTTTAATACATGCAAATTGGCCAACTTTGCATCATTTTGTGCAGAAAAATCGCAAAAAAACTTGGCTTTTTATTAGCTGATTTCAATGAAAAACACATTGATGGACCTGCGCGGTTCTGATTCAAATGATGAGACTGGTTGTGCACGCATAAATCCCCCCGTTTTTGAACTTGGTACATTAGGACACCAGATGTAAGTGACCAGACACAAGCGGAAGTGGAGCCATAAATGGAACAACAAAGGGATGATACTGAACACGCTTTGTAGTTGTCATGCGCAGTTGGCCATAAAATGAATTAGCACTCCCATTGGTAGTCCATCTATAGCACATCCCTGGTCAAGCCCTAAAAAGTCCCCGCATAACAGCTAGGGTCTTCATTTAAGGAACTTTCCTTAAATTTAAAATGGCCTATCATTTAAAAATAAGGAAAGTTTCTTAAAGTCACGTTCTGTAGACTTAAGGAACTTTCCTTATACTGGTCTACAATTGAAAAACAAGGAAAGTTCCTTTAAATGGCTAAATCCGATTCTGTGTAGATTTCAGAAAGATGTATAGATTAAGGAACTTTCCCAAAAAGGTCCTCGATTAGAAAATAAGGAAAGTGCCTTTAAATCACAGGAATCACATTCGGAAAATTTCCTTAAACTGGTCTATGGTTGACAATTGTGGAAGTTTCTTTAAATGGATAAATCACTATCCTGAAGATTTACAGACATTTCCTTTAAATGGTCTATGATTAGAAAATAAGGTGAGTTCCTTAAAATATAGAAAACACATTCTGATGAATAATTAGAGAACTTTCCTTAAACTGGACTATCATTCTAAAATAAGGAAAGTTCCTTAAACATGTGAAAGTGACAAAATCACATATTAAAGATTTAAGGATTTTCCCTTAAATTGGTCTTGGGTTGAAAAATTATGGAAAGTTCCTTAAAGCGACCAAATAACATCCTGTTGTTTTGAGGAACTTTCCTTATTTATTTCTGCTTTTTTGCATCTAAACCATAGAGTTCAGCTATAAATGACAGGGAAAGATTGAAAATAGACCTATTCACAAAACAAAATTCAGGGTAAAAACGGTACTCATCCTGGGAGAAAAACTTTCCATTTTGGAAAGTTTTATTTTTTTTATATTACTTAATATTCACAGGTATGTTACATATTTAATCACCAGGCAGACTGATGAGTGCATTAATGTTAATGTCAGATATCTCAACTCAATCAATTTGAAAGTCAAACGGATTTGCCCTATTTGAATCATGAGTAGAATTGAGGAATAAAAATATTCTTTGTGCATTGCCATTAGTTAGGTGCATCATATATAAGGCTTGACAAACATGGACTAAGAATCGGGTCCGGATCTGTGCCTGAACATTGCAAAAAACAAAACAAAGTAAAAAGCTGATAGTCGGCATGTTAACAAGGGTGACCATTGTTGTTGTGTATATATATATATATATATATATATATATATATATATATATATATATATATATATATATATATATATATATATATATATATAGGTAGGAAATTGTGTTTGGTATATATATATATATATATATATATATATATATATATATATATATATATATATATATATATATATATATATATATATATATATATACCAAACACAATTTCCTACGGTGTCTCAAATTCCAGATATTGGAAAATTACCTGGAATACCATGATGTCCTGTGGTATCCCATTGAACTGCCCATGGTATCCAATGGTATCCAGCTGGATCTTATCTTTTAACTCATCCAATGGGATCCCATAATTTTTTTCTCACACAAAACCGCTCAGAACTAAGCTATATAAAGCCACATATTAAAATTTTACTGGTAACACATTTATTAAAGATTATCTACAAGTTTGCTTGAAAAGTTCAAACTTATTGAACAAAAATATATATAGATGTGTACATAGTATTGGAGACTGTGAAATCCCAAGGTTAAGCCCTTTCCAGTAATGGTCACGTCTCCCATAGGAACCATCTTTTCAGAGTTCCTACATGTCTTGTAATTCATTAACATGTTGGGTTCTATGTTTAGAGCATTCATCACCTATAAAAATCTACATTTCAGAGTCTATTTTGTGGAGAGTTCATCAAAATGTACTTTTGTTTGGTCCAACTGTACAGTTTAATTGGCTTGACCAATGGGATTTTCCAATTGAAATATCCAATTGAAATATCCATCTGGACAATAACATGAAAAATGTCTTTTTTTGATTGGATGATAATGTGCAATTTACTTTTGGTGCATAGTACCTGTTGCCTTTAGAGGTCACAAGTTAATTACAAAAATGTGCAGTGTTACAGACGTATGCATTGAGTTGCATTGGTTGCATGTACCTATAACAACTTTGGAGATATTCATGATTTAAATTTTCAAATGCCCCTCTTTTGCATAATCTTCAACATATTTTCCTCCTTTATTAATAGGCACAAATTCATGTATAGACCTATATCCATGTCAAATTTG
The DNA here is from genome assembly GCA_964020975.1 of Hermodice carunculata. Taxonomy (NCBI): domain Eukaryota; kingdom Metazoa; phylum Annelida; class Polychaeta; order Eunicida; family Amphinomidae; genus Hermodice; species Hermodice carunculata. The sequence continues at coordinate 29,364,812 of OZ026626.1, forward strand.
AAGTTTCTAAGTGTAATAGTGTTCCAGAATAACTGGCAAACAAAATTTGGTACTATAGAGGAAAAAATGAATGAAATTGAAGAAACACAATGTCTGTGTTGGGACACACAGACGTATATACGGTGGCATTTTGCAATATATTTAATGTGTGCAAGAAAAAATTATTCACATGAACAATTTTTAATGTCTGTATATCACATTCAGAGCATTTTAAATACTTGAACACTTCTGTACCTTCCATTGATTATGTCAAAAGAAAGAGAATCATAATGTGCAGGGACAAAATTGAGAATCATTACACGAAGCATACTTTGAAAGTCAGAGTATGATCTCTCTGAACTTGAAAGGAAAAGAAACTTCAAACTTTCCAACTTTGTTCATACATAAGGTAAAACCACATAAGAAGAATCCTAGCAACAATTCAAAAGCTTGAATAATAATGTTCAAGCAATATAACATTTCCTATAATCTGATAATTTCATGTGCCAATTAATGTGAATTATTAGTTGAATGTACAATGACTTTGTGCTTTAAATTGAACTTGCTGGTAATAACAGGCACTCAAAAAAGTCATGAGCCTCATTATGCACATGCGCTTTTTTATTTTGCATTTTTTTTTTAAATTCCGGCCATGCTCTATGAAATACTTCAATCAAATACCAAATCTTCAAGATTGTGTTTAGGCTGCTACTGATGACTTTTATTCTATAAGAAATACAAGACTCACCAAAAGGGAAATCGGGCCTTGTTTAATTAATGACACAACTGCAATTGGAAAATTTGGGATCTTTTTGATCCAAGTGGACAACATAGGAGACTGTTGGATCCAATTGAACAACATGGGGCACTGTTGAATTCATCTGGACCTACAGGGTACAGTACCTTGTTTTTAACAAGTCTCTATTACACATCTGCTCAAACATATATTTTTCGAATCTCAGGAGGAGGTACAGTGCATCTGTTCCACAGAACTTTGAAGTTAATTTGTAGATTTATAGAACACAAGTCCCCCCCAAAATCTCCCAAAATGTGTTCCCCACAGGATGTCTTGACCTACAATTGATCACAAATTGCCTTAAGTTGGGATTCCATATGCGTGGTTTCAGAAGCGAATGCTGCGTGTCAAAAATAGAAACAGCAGCATTTCTTTAAGTTAATTCCATATAAGCGGTTCACGGGCGATGGTACACGCAACATCACGCGCACCACAACTAATCATCGCTCCATCTAGCAATCGACACGGCAACCGCGTGTGAAATGCACAGGGAATTCCATCATTGGCCTATTTACATCTTGTGATGGAAACAATGAATAATTGGCCCTGTTTTGATGCAAGAGATAATAAATTTTAGAAATCTTAAATGGAGCTGGCATTCGACAGGGATATTGTCACACAACAAACTAAGGTGCAGTGAGTGTTAACAGTTATATCAAGTACATGTAATCTGCGGATACATTTACGCCACACTGTGAAAATCTTTTCCACATATGTTGTCGAAAAGTCCTAAAGAACACAACCGTACACAGACATATAGAAAGATTAAAAAAAGCCGGTACTTAACATGAGGAAATGTTTTGTCAAACTCAGCGATAAGCAAATTACACTTGTTAAACATATCTTCAATTGCATAACAATTTGTTTCTTACAAATATATGGTTACCAAATTTATTTCCCAAATGTTGGTCACTTTGGACACATTCCACCTTCTCATTCTTGAATAAAACTCCTGCATTGGGATCAGTGTCCCGAAAATTATAAGCTAACTTTTGGAAAGATTGAAAAATACTTTGTGCTCATTTCCATGCTCAGTACATATTAACATAAGCTTCTTTAATGATGATTTGGTGGGGGCTAAAAGAACTATATTATCGGCATAACTCAAGACACCAACAAATATGTTGAGTCTTATTAAAAGGTCATCATAATACAGTGTGACCATTTTCTTGTATTATTGTTGGTGGTATAGGAAAAAATACCGTTGAAATAATGCAGTACTCTTCTGCCACCTTCAATCTCTTTTACTGTAAGTGAATAGGAATAGTGCCCCATAGTATCAGGTATAGTGTATTATCAGAAAGCTGCTGGTAGCCTGTAGTGTAAGAGATCACGGCCATTTTGCCACTCATCAAATAATTTCACAAATGGAGATCTTCTCATAAATTCAACAAAAACTACTATTGTACACTTGACCTTTGACCTCAAAAACATTAGGTCAAATATAGAGGTATAAACTTGACTTTCAATAGCCTTCTAGATCACCCTATGTTGCTTCTTTTGTTTTAAGATTTAGATTTCAAGATGCACAATGTCACTCAGCAAATTTGTGACGCGTGTGTGACCTTGAAAATTAGGTCAACGTCAATTATGCTTGCACACAAAGCAAGCCTTATAGTGGTGTACTATCATATGCAATTTGAAAGTCCTGTCTCAAAAGCTTCTGAAGTTACAGTGGTAAAGAAATCAATGAATAGGTCACTGTGACCCAGATACTTGACCTAGTGACCTACTTTTGATTCATGACACATTTTTTTGGTTATGAAACATGTGTGTATAAAATTTCATATAACTGACTTAAATACTTCCTTACGTTTACCAATACCACCATTGTGCACTTGACCTTTGACCTCACAAAGTAGGTCAAATATAGAGCTATGACGTCGATTTTCAATAGGCGTCTAGATCACTCTATGAAACTTCTTTTGTGTAAGCTTTATATTGCTAGATGCAGGCTTTCAATAGTTAGATTGGTAACGTTGCTCAGCACATGTGACCATTGTGTGACCGTGAGAATTTGGTCAAGGTCAACTATGTTTGTTGCATACAAAGAAGGCCATATAGGAGTGTAATACCATGTGCAATTTGAAAGTCCCGTCTCAAAATTTTCTGAAGTTATAATGGTAAAACCGTGGGACAGACGAACGGACGGCGTTCCCCTCTTGAATCCCAAGACATTCCCCTCTTGAATCCCTCCAAGTATATACAACTTTACATGTGTAGGTAGGATCAGATCTGTGGTTAAAATTTACTGATCATTGTAACGACCCAAGTTTCAAAAGTAATGTTGATTGTTACATTAACCTTAGGGAGGGGGTGGGGTGGGGAATACCCATATTTTAGGATGAGTAGGCTCCACTCAGGTTATAAAACCCAGACCCAATGGGAACTGAATCAATGTTATTAACAGGGGTCTTTGGGAGGTGGTATTTATAAAGTTAGTTTGTTGGCCACTTCCATTTGGTGGGGGGGGGGGGGCAATTACTCAGACGCATTACAATATACAGTTGACTATTCAAAATGGGGCATTTGGGACCAATAGTTTGAAAACTGGGGTTTTTGACAGTGATAAATGCTAACAAAACAGGCAGTCTTTCCCTGCAAAGCTGATCCCTAATGTTTAGTAATGGGAGTACACCCCCCCCTACTCCCAGCTGAGGTAAATTGAACATGATAATATTACTGTGGCTATCTGCTTATGCCCTGCGGTCCTGTGTGACACAGGTGGCCTAGGAAAAAGTAAAAGGAAAGAAAAGAAAAATAGATGAGGTGGAGGAAACCATGGTTATCCTAACAACTTGTGCTGCCATGTTTCCCAGGACCACAGCCAATGCAAAGGGTCCACCACACACTCTCTCACAGCTGTGGTGGGCCCCTGGTCCTGGATATATCCCCCAACACTTATCGCTTGTAGTCCCCACCCCCCACAAAAAAAAAAAAAAAAGAAAAAAGAAAAAAACAATTCTCATACACCCTATCCCTGCCTCTAAGGCTCAGGCATTTCCCATGGGAGACCCAATGGGAGCCCTTATAAGGGCTACCACCATTCCCGCTCCTCCTTGCACTCTCAAATTCTAATTTACCCCATCGCTATCATGCCCTATTAGTTCATTTTCTTTTCTCCCAGCACCGTGTCAGGTAGCTACTCTTGTAGCTAGCTGCCCAGTTACAAAAAAAATGTTTATTTGAAAGAGATGATGCTGATAACATTTGATACAGCTTGTGAGGAGAGAGATCACATTGCGCCTTGCCACCATCACTGCATGCGTAAAGCTGTGCCTACTTTGTCTTTGGGCCAGGAAGGTCAAAATCACACTGAGCCAGTGTCCACAGCGCTGGCAGTCTCTGTGTTTAGACCGAGCAGACTAGAGCTTCATGGACCTCACTGATCTCAGTAGTATCCCATGCAGAAGTTTAGCCCATCAAAACAGACCTATGATATATATATATATATATATATATATATATATATATATATATATATATATATATATATATATATATATATATATATATATATATATATATGTATGTATGTATGTATATATATATATATATATATATATATATATATATATATATATATATATATATATATATATATATATATATATATATACAGTGAGGCCGCCTTTAACCGTCACTCGATAATTCGGCACCCTTGAAATTCGGCAGCAATGAGCTGTGAACGGATTTCCCCCATTGATTTACTACATGATAACCCGGCACCCTTGAATTTCGTCACCGGCATGTTAATTGCAGAACAAAAGGGCTTTTTTCAATGTAATTTGCCTCTTTAATCCGTCACTTGATATTCAATGGAGCATATACCTTGCAATAACATACCTTATTCCGCCGTACCGCAAAATCAACAATCACCTGGTGTGTTCCAAACAAGTTCCGAGTTGATAAGATGTTTAATTGTTCCCGTCTTAAATGGCTAAATTTCATTGCAATGGCCAGAATCCAATGAGGGATTTTGTGGTGACGACGTAGCAAAAGTTCGGCGCAGAGAAGAACAGTTAAAAGATATGAAAAGTTAGCGCAGTAAACAAAAAAAGATTTCGAAATTCTTTGTGCCAAAATAAGCTATTAAAGACAAAATATGTCCAAATACGTGTGTGAGATATACATTAGGGTTGGGACATATATGCCCGCTCGCTCAGTAATTTTGAACCTAACATTAAGTGTACATATGGATATGAATACACTGAATAAAGTTGTTTTTTTCCCTATAATATGCACGTTTCGTTTTTAAAAATTCATATGATTGGTAGTACGTGTATGTGATTATGTTTTTATTTACTCATTGTTATGTGCAAATTTAGTCTCTTATTCTCTATATATACTGTGATTTGTTAATCTGGCAGCCTTGCTAATCCGGCAAAATGACCAAAAACAGATGGTGCCAGATAAACGCGGCCTGACTGTATATGAAATGCGTTTTTTTTTTTGTTTTTTTTTTTTTTTTTTTTTTTTTTTGTTGGTTTGTTTTTGTGTTTTGTTTTTCCTTGGTTTGTTTTTGTTTTTGTTTTGGGTTTTTTGTTGTCTTTTTGTTTTTTTTTCTGTTTTTTTTTCTGTTTTTTTTTTTTTTTGTTCAAGGATACAATGTGAGCTCCAATAAAGTTTCCAAATCAAATTTCTTTGGATACAGTAAAAGGTCGAATAGTATTGCTTATCTATTTTACAGAAGTTACATGCTTTGAAATAAGTTTGAAATGCTGTAAAATGTTCTTAAAATTTGTATTTTTGACATATCACTGTGCTTTCAATCTTCCTATTTTGCAAACAATTCCCATTCAAACCATTTTATTATACTGTTTAACTGTGTTTTTACTTTCACGGTTTTGAGCCATGAGCTAAATGTGAAAATAAGAGTACAGTGAAATTAAAGCCATTTACAGTAGTCATTGCCACTTTGGCACTAATAAAATAGGCAGAACAGTTGTGTTTTAATTAAACTTAATGAGTGTGATATTTGAAAGGTTAATCGGGTTTGTAAAGTTCAGCTTTTGTGATCCACAATGTAAAATAATGTGAGATATCATGAAAATAAGCCTATATTTCTCCTGTTTTAACAAGTCACATTCACATTATATCGTAAACTTGGGCATTTATTTGTCTGCTACTATGTTTCACTTATTCCATACTATAATGACAGGAATTGGTCCGTGGTTCTGGCACTGACTTAAGACTATAGGCATGTTGGTACTTGAATGAAAGATCTTTTCATTCAATAGCCATCTTAAGTCTAGGTAAATATACGGAAAAATGAGGGACTGATATGGAACGAGTTTACAAATACATGTATGTATGACTTCAAGATTATAGTATTCAATCTCTCTCTAGGCCCACATAGAGGGAGAACACACATTATTTAACTGTTTAGTCTTTTACTTGATTAAATACCAGTAGACAAACACAGCCAGTGATGACTGATAATGATGGACACAGCCAGTGATGACTGATAATGATGGACATTCTGGTACAGTGGTACATGTACCTGCTATTTAAGACCACCCATAATGCCAGACAAAAGTGATCACATATGACAGGTGGTCTTTCACTGCAAGTAAGCTAGCAAAGAAATTAAAGGACAGTGTCTTGAAAGGGCGGTCTTAAAATCTAGTGTGGTCTTTTACGATAAGTGGTCTTAAGAGCAGGTACCACTGTATTATCAAATCCAACAAAAGCATGCTCAATTCCATGCATTCCTTATTGCGAAGTATGATGTGTGCCTGAATGTCACGTGACAATCAAAATATAACAGGCAAATGCTCTTACGACCCACTCGACATCAATTTGATAACACCAGGTGATCTTGAAAATAGGTCAAGGTCAATTAAAGCTGAGCTCAACCAAGCATCTGGTGATATGCTTCCACTGTCCACTGCACAAATTTCATAGTGGTTGCTCAATTTTTCAAAAAAATTGGTTGGTATGAAAGGGTAACAGCCTTGTCTATGTATATTGTAGTAAAAGGTTTATTTAATCTCCTCATATTCAGAGTATACATGTAGGCCTACTTTCACGAGAAGGGGGGTACCCCCCCCCCCCCTTTGTTTTTGTTTTTTGCAATGTGCACTTGCATATTCAATCCCTTTACAATGGCCCATATAGGCAAGAACCTGGCCAGGATCTATAGTTTAACACTATAATTTTATAAAAAGAAAAGTCCAAAATCTATATTTAAAACATATTGAAAAAGAAATTGGGAATGCAGGAGTTTCAGTGTAAAATTCAGTTTTGATATGTAATGAGTTGCACTAGATTGCATCATTTGAGGTCCAATTTTTTCAAACATTTCCTTAAGAAGGGGGTGGTAGGGAGGGGAAGGGATATCCTCTTGCTGTACCCACCCATCTCCTCACACTCTTCACTCTGTACAAATATCCTATGTTTTTTTTTTCAAAAATGTTAACATCCATGGCCACTCATAAAAAATGATAACAACTGTGAATGCCCGCATACTGGAATATTGTATAAAACCAACATATAGGGTTATCTCAGGTCTGATGGGGTGGATCCTATATGCTAGTTCAAGGCTGATTCTTGACAAATCCCCAGTAGCTTTTTGTGGTTTACTGATCAATTAGGATTATGGGTATTTAATTGGTACCAGTAGGATAAAATGTGATGGACACAACACAAAGGGTTCAGATCAGGTTTCCTCACCCTGCCTAAGGAAATGCATGTTAACCTACACATACACTCAGGCTCATGGGCCAGACCAATCCTTTCCTCCAAGTCAGTCCAAACAAACAGCTTATGCTCATTGACAAAGGGGGTAAGGGGGATTTCAGTGTACTAGTACAGAATATAATTTTGCTCCATTACATAGTAAAGAAAAGATAGATATTCTAAAATGATGGATAGAGCAAAGTAAGGAAAATATGAGGCCTTCCAGTATGCTGCTGCAAAAAATAAAATGCCCCTGGTTGGCCAGTACAGAAATACCTGATCACCCTCTTTCTGATGGAACAGTGACATGCCAGATCTGTCTGGCCACAAAGCGTGTGCTTGTTTGCATGGGGAGAATATATAACTACATGTACACATCATCTGTGATAAATGTTAATAAATTACAAATGACAAATCTAATTCTTTTTCCTCCACTTGTTTCTTTCAGTGCAACCCCCAAACTTCCAACTATTTTTGCCACACTGAATGTGTGTGTCAGTCCATCAACATAACCTCCTTTATGTGAACAGTTTTTTTATTTTTTATTATTTTTTGGGAAATCAACAGTATGCATTATAACTTAATCAATGTTCAAATTTGACCATAGCATTTATGTAAATCTTGGATTTGTCGCTGTTAAATCAGCTGGAGCCCTTGAGGAAAGAACACAGATACAGGAGACCATCGGTCAGTTACAGTTAGCTGGGGAAGGGAGACCTGTAATTGAGACTCAATTTTGCATTGTGCACAGATGCCAACTAGGAAAAAAATGTGCATCTCAGTGAATCTGTTTGGCTCTATAGCAGCCTTGACAGGACAGTGTAATACTTGTTGGGCATAGCAGTTGTTTGACGAGTGCCAACATCAGAAATTTTACCCAGTCTGGGAAGCTGCTACTGGACAGCAAATCTGTCTGTGCACTTTTAAAATTTGCACAAATCAAAATGCTGCAACTTAGGTTAACTGGATAGGCATACAGCACAATCCAATGAACTGAACCTAGAATGGAACCTGTACCTATTATAATGTTGACTATATTCAACATTTATGTTGGTCAAGCGTCCCTTATTAGCATTAATTGAAATTCGACAACTTTAGTTTTTAGCTCTGCTGACTAAAGGTGGCAAAGCTTATGCGGTCACTCATTTCTGGTTGGCAGTCATTCCCTCGTTCCATCTGTAGACAATTTACTTGCCAACACGATAGCATGAACAATTTTAAAGTTAGCTTCTTGAATTTTTTTTGGACATGCTCTACGAGTGACAGTCTAGATTCTTTGCATTATTGGTGATGCCATCTCCAGGATTACGTAATATACAGGCCAAAAAGTGAAAAAATTGAAAACACTATAGAGTCCTTGATTTGTGATGTATCTTTATAAAATTTGGTGGAAACATTTGGGACGCTTATATGTGGAATCTGAACATTACTGGTGGCGCTGCATACAGGTGAACGGAAATTAATGAGCCAATATGTGCTCAGAGCTATCATGAGAAATCATCAAGCTAACTTAATCAAATGTCACAGCATATCTGTTTCATGTCTGAAAGTATAATATTACAATATATGGGTGACCTTAGCTCACTTTCTCAAGGTCACTGATGGAATAAATTTCAGGAGATGATTTTCTTGTGATGGTCATTCTATCTTTACATGTGAACAAACAGGCATTTTACCATTATAGACGTATCATAGAGAAGCACGTTTATGATGAGTGGAGTGCTGGTAGTTCTACCGACGGTTTTCAATAAAACTAAAATCATAGGTGTAAAAAAACCACAGTAAATTCAGTATTATGATCATAAATAAAGATGGAGCTTTGAAACTTACACCAACTATGTATTTGGTCAGTAATCAACCTTTATGAAAATTTGGATGCCCTTGATGCAGTAATTGGTCAAAATACAAATTACATATGTCATTGATAATTAAGTACAAAATATTGATATAAATGAGATAGGGTTACTAAATTCATACAAAATATGCAATTTACATGAGTATTTTATAATCCATGAATGACCTTTAACCTGCTTGTTTATAGGTCACTGATTGATACAACAACCCACAGAATACAGATATACAACAAGCGAACTACAAAAAAAGATTAAAACATTCATAAATATTCTCCTAACTTTTCCAGTCAAATAAAATGATATGTATACATACATTATCTGATTTATCCTTATGTCTGTTAATATTCATTACAAACATATTATAATGTGATAAACCTTCCAATAACATCATGCAAATAAAAGCCACCTATATAATTGACCTTTGCATTTTTTCAAGTTCAGAAGCCACTTGAGGACACAACTTTGGAATGAAAATGAAGGTGCAATATATATAGCCATGGTGCTAGCTGCGCATTAGGTCCATGGGCCTCTTGTTGGTTCCTAGGATGCGTATACAACACAAACATACAAGTTGGAAGTTGCAATTTCACCTTTACCTGTAACAGTATTCAAGATATCTAACATTTAATTTATACAAGTGTCCCAAATAAACATTAATTAAAATTCTACAAGTTGTGTATGCTGCTTATGTGATACATGTATAAAAAACGGGGGGGGGGGGGGTTTCTACTTTTTATGGACTGAGTGATCACTTTTTGTGATAGGCTCAATTTGAAATGTGAGCACTTGAAAGATGGAGGAAGGCTTTAAAACTGTATTACCAGTTTGCTAATGCTTTTTTTAAAAAAAAAATTGGACAGTTTCATCGAAAAAGCTCAAAATTTGGCAGGGTTTTATCTCCATGCATGGCATAAAAATTGCCATTTTATATGGAATATCCAGATGTTTAGAATTGTGAAAATTCAGGGCATTCAAAGTGTCAAACCTTGAACATCTCAAAACCATAGTTCCATGCAGATTGAGGTTCCTTGACTGAGCCATGTCCGAGTGCAAACCCAGATTTTTTTTTTATAAAAAAATGTTTTTCTTTCTTTCAATGTGCATATAAAGGTTTGTGACACTTGCCAATATAATGGACAGTAACTGAAAGTTGTAGAATTTTAAATTATGCTAATTAGGGGCACTGAAAAAAAATAAAAGTTGAACATCTCCAAGACTTTTGCAGATATAAATGCCTTTCCAACTTCAATTTGTAAGTTTGTGGCAAAGCCAAATTCAACGAACCATGAACCAAAGTCGTAGGACTTTGATTTATGCAAATGGGGCAAATATGCAAAATGTAAATCTTGAATAGCTTCAAAACTATTATAGATAGAGGTGTCATTCTAACTTCCATTTATAGGTTTGTGACATATCCGCATCATACTGAAACATGAACCAAAGTTGTAGAATTTTAATTTATGCAAATTAGGTGAATACACAAAATTTAAATCGAATAGCTTCAAAGCTGTTATATCCAGAGGTGCCATTTCAACTTTACTGTATAGATTTGTGACATAGATGCATCCAATGAACCATGAACCAAACTTCTAGGATTTTGATTTATACAAACAAAGTGAATGCACAAACCTAAATTTTTAATTACGTCAAAATATTATACATAGAGGTACCATTCCAACTTTAATTTGCAGAATTGTGACATAACCACATCCAGTAAACCATGAACTAGAGTTGTAAGCTTTTAATTTATTCAAATTTGGCAAATACACAAAATCAAGATCATGAATAGCTTCAAAACTATTACAGACAGTAGTGTCATTAAAAATTCAGTTCATAAGTTTTTGACATGGCCACATCCAATGAGCCAAGAACCAATGTTATAGCATTTTAATCTATGCAAGTTATTCAAAAAAACAAAGTTTAGATTATGTTGAACAATGGCAAAGTCTAGCATTTCACACTGTTTTCATTTTGAAGGAACCCAGACAGATTTGCTGTCACACAAGTACCCTTTTCTAGTTCATTTTTGTTGCATTATTTTCAAGCTTGGAGTTCACCAAGGCTGCCAAGCATTGTTGCACTACTAGCCGTAATGCAATGAACACAATAAAGCGTGCTGGCTAAGCATGCTACAAATAATAATAATAATAATAATAATAATAATAATAATGATGATGATGATGATGATGATGATGATGATGATGATGATGATGATGATGATGATGATGATAATAATAATAATAATAATAATAAAAGCTGGCATAAAAAATGCACTTGGGATTCCCTAAAAAAATTATAAGCTAGATTAATTCAAGTACTTGTAAAGTGCTTGCATTTTATTGGCATATTTGTTGTATCTGTATCATAAACATAATACATTTTGAGCCCACTGTACAGCAAACCCATCTCTGGTAAAAGACTAGCACCCATGTCAACTTTAGAAATGCCCAATCTGGTCTATGTATTCTGACCATCCGCTGGGTCCCTGCAAGGCAGGATATATTTAGCCAGAGAGACAGGTGTAATAAGATCCAAAATGTAGGGCATAGCTGTTTTCTTAATGTTCTGTCCTGCCCACATAATTAAAGCTTGCTGGCAACAATTATCATCTCAGTACCCATGACAGGCCCAATTATCTACTTGACTGATAAGACCACCAGTGCAGCAACCAGTGCCAGTGGCCCATGCTATGAACCCCTGGCATTATATGGGTGTATTTGAAATTTGAAGTCGCAAATTTCTTGCAAGAAAGTTTATGCTTACACCCATGGTAGGTCCATTTATGAAACTGATAATGGGGATGGGGGTTCTTCTCTGCTGAGTTATTGGTGCTGAGTTATTGGTACACCATTTTATTTTGTTGTGTCCCCCAATTCCAGTATGGAAAATCCATACAGTGATTTCCTCTCTTGAGAGACCACTCAAATGAAAGGCAACCTATCTTGAAAGACCACTTTTCAGGATACTTTGCTCAGTACTTTTCATATCATTTTTAAACCTCTCATGAAAGACCACTGTCTGGAGAGACCACAATTTGGTCATCCCCAAAGGTTGTCTTTGGAGATAGTTTTTCACTGTACTGCTACACAGGTGCCAACCCTTGGAGAAATCTCACCTTGAGGATTGACTGAGGCAGGGTGAGCCTCCCCCAGAAAATTTTGGTCTTTTAGGTTCAAAATGGTGCAATCTGGCAGCATCTGGGATCTTCCAGGGCGTAACCGAGTAGCAAGGGGCATCATGGCATCACGGTTATCATGTTATTTTATGACTTTCGGATCGGGAAAGTCATCGGAAGCCAAGATTTTTTTTGAAAATCTTTTAATTCACTTGGTTTTTACTACTTGTTTTTTTAACATCGATATTTTCTGTTGAACAGGAGACAAATGTGAGATTTGAAGTGGCCGTAATGCAAGTTCTTCAACCGTGACTCCCGTCAGACTCACGGTCAAAACGTGAGAGTTGACACCTATATATGCTGCTACCAGCATATTTACTTAAATAAGATGTCTTGTTGTAAGACCGCCAAAACTCCTAAATATAATTTGCATTCTATCGAGACATTGATTTCCCAGTGATCTCGAGAAGCTAGTAAAATGTAGGCTAGACTCAGTCTTAAGAGAGGACTGTTTATGATGTTACCAGCAACTTTAAAATAAATACTGATTATAGAAAATAAGAATGTTCTAAATAGTGGTCAGTACAAAATACAAAAAAATTGGAGGGTTTCCAGCATGTTTGTATGGGTGATAAAAAGCCCCAGCACAGCAGTATTGCAATACCCTTTAATACCCTCCTCCCCTTTTCCAGGATAGTAATATTGAGAGAGCGGTACCTGTCACCAAAGACCAGGCTTGTGAAGCCGTTTCACTTGAGACCACAAGTAGTGATGCCCAAACAGGGAGGAGTTTTCTTGAATTTATCCCAGCATATGTAATTTGAATGCACGAAAAAAAGGAGGGTGCCACGTCCAGGCCCGTGCCAAAGCCAAAGCCAAAGCCTAGCGATGGCCGATGTCTCATTGCCCAGTGTCGCTACCAAGCCCAGCCCCAGCCAGGGTATAAATAACTTGCCCACAAGGCAAGTTATTTATATCTCTGACACCCTGTAGCAGGCTACAGCAAAGTGACCCAAGCTATCGAATGTCTTAATGTCTGCATGACACATATGCACTGTGTATCACTGAGAGCGTACACAAGGTAAAATGTGGTATTATGAGAGGTACATGTACAAGTAACTAACCCCCCCCCCTTCCAAAAATAAGTGACGTCTGTGAAAAAGTGGTTTTAAATGACCAGTGGTCTCTCATCGGGGTGGCAACAGGTACTAATGTACTCAATGTGAATTATACAATAGTATTCAATCAAAATAAAACATTTTTCATTTTATTGTCCAGTTGGATATTCAATTGGAAAATCCCATTTTCAAGCCAATTGAACTGTACAGTTGGACCAAACAAAAGTTCATTTTGATAAACTCTCCACAAAAAAGACTCTTAAATGAAGATTTTTATAGGTGCATGAATATGTTGATACAAAACACATGTTATCTAGAAAAGAAGATTTGCTTCAAAGCACATCTGTCTGTGTGCCTTCAAAAGTTGTCAATATTGAATGTTACAACATCTATCCTTTCGTACTTCACATTACATTAAGCTTATGGCTAAATGCAAATTTCAAAGTCCAAATGACCTTGACCTTTGACCTTCACAGGTCACAAGTACATTGTGCAGTGTTACAATACCCACAATTTAAGCCCAACATGAACCAAATTGGGTGAACATTGATCAACTAATGGCAAGATGAAACTTTCAAAGGGCCAAATGATCTTGACCTTTGCCATTTTGAGATTACATGTTCTTATAAAAATGTGCAGTGTTGCAATACCTACAATTTGAGTCCAACATCATTAGAATTGGATGGAAATTGGGCAAGTTATGACTGGATGAAAATTTCAAAGGTACAAATGACCTTGACCTTTGACCTTAAGAGGTCACATGTACATTTCAGAAATGTGCAGGGTTACAATAACTACAATTTGAGCCCAACATGATAAAATTTGGATAAAAATTTACCAAGTTATGGCTAGAAGAAATCCACCATTGAAAGTGGCCTTTGACCTTGAGATGACCTCTACCTGAAGTGTACCTTGACCTCAAAAATGACATTTCGGCCTACAATTGACCTCTGACCTTGACATGACCTTGACATTTGAGATGACCTTTACTTTGATATCAAACTCTATTTACGTGGAACCACATCTACTATAGTATATAAGATAGTGAAGATTTAAAACTTTCATTAGCCCTCATTTGCGTAATTTTGTAAACCATGACATGTCATAATAGAAAAGCCAGACTTTATCTATAGAAGTATAATTGTGCCAAGTTTGGAGTTTCTACAAGTAATAATTTTCAAATGAGATGTCGGACAAATTTGCCTGGAAAGAAAGAAAAGAAAAGAAAAGAAAAGAAAGAAAGAAAGAAAGAGAAAAAGAAAGAAAGAAAGAAAGAAAGAAAAAAAAAAAGAAAGAAAGAAGGAAGGAAAGAAAGAAAATGTGCAGTGTTACAGTAACTACACTTTGTGTCCAGCATGATCCAAATTGGATGATAATTGACCGAGTTACAGCCACATGAATATATCAAATGTCAAAATGACGTTGACCTTTGACCTCTAGAGGTCACATGTAAATCTTTTTTAAAAATGTGCAGTGTTACAGTAGGTACAATTTGTGACCAACATGATCAAAATTTGATGGAAATTGACTGAGTTATGGCTGGATGAATATTTCAAACGTACAAATGACCTTGACCTTTGACCTTTAGAGGTCACATGTAAATTACAAAAATGTGCAGTGTTACAATATCTACAATGTGGGTCCAACATCATAATGTTATTGTCCAGTTGGATATTCAATTGGAAAACCCCATTGGTCAAGCCAATTGAACTTTACAGTTGGACCAAACAAAAGTACATTTTGATGAACTCTCTAATCAAAATAGACTCTGAAATGATTTTTATAGGTGATGAATGTGTTGATACAGAACACAACATGTTAATAAATTAAGTGACATGCAGAAACTCTGACATGATGGTCCTCTGGGATGGTCCAGTTTGATGAAGGTGAATATATATACATGTACAAGAAAAGTTTTAAACTCTGATGTTTTCTTCTAAAATAACATGAAAACAGTTGGAATCATTCACATTTTCTTACATTGAACAATGTAAATTGATACCTGTGACCTGTGTTAGGTGTGTACAAATTTCAGCCAATGAGATGGCCCTGTTGTGTGAAGGCAAATATTTACAAATTTAATAAAAGATTTGGGGGAATGCTCTAAAAAAGACAAACCATGCAAATATTAGGAATTATTTAAATGCAAAGTTGTAGCAGTGAACTGTTTATATTGATGCGTGTAAAAGAAGTAGGCGCCTTTCATCCAATGGGATGCTTCTATTGGATGAAGGTCAATATTAACAAATATAATAAAAGATCCTGGTGATTCCTTTGAAAATGACAGAACATGCTCCCATTTGGAATTGGAATCATTTGAATGCATATTTTTAGCATTGAATTGTTTAGATTCAGACCTGTAATAGAACTAAGTGCCTTTCATCCAATGGGATGGTTCTGCAGGATGGAAATGAAAATTGACTAATGGAAAAATATGGTGTTTTCTTAAAAATAACAAAACAAAACAAAGACTTATTACTATATTCGTAATAGTAGAGAACCACTTGGTTTTATTCTTGTAATCGGTATTTGTGCACTTTCTGCATTGCATCCAATGGGACAGTCCAATGGGATGGTCCTGTAGGATGAAGATAAATATTGACTAATAAACAAATTATGGGTGTTTTCTTTAAAAAAAATACATATTTTAACTAGTTTGATTGTATATTTGTTATTGCACACTGTATGATTTGCTACTTATAGTTAGTTGGCACTTGTGCAATTTCTGCACTCCATCCAATGGTATGGTCCAGTGGGACGATCCAATGGGACAGTCCTATGGAATGAGACTGAATATGTACAACAAAGAATGATGGTGTTTTCCTTGACAGTAACAAAATCCATAAAAACATTTGGAAGCATCTGAAGGCAAACTGGTATCAAACTGAAATCATACTAGATTTGAATATCAAAACAATCTCTGTAATCAAATCTAGTGTCTGAATTATGGTCATCTAAACTTTTACACAAAATTGGCGCCACCGACAATAACCCGTGACCTATGATGTATGAAGGGAATGTGAATGGCTTGTGACTTTTAATTGCATTTGTAAGTGTAAAATATAATCCAATGGGATGGAGCAAAAGCTGGTGATCCAATTGGATCCCATGGGATCCCATGGAATACAAAGTCATCCTATGGGATATCCAGTAGGATCCCGTGGGATCCAATGGGATTTTTTTTTCGGTATCTGAAAAAGTATAAATTACTGGATTTTTTTTTTCTTATATTTATCAGATGGTAAGGACCAGAGATGTTTACATGATAGATATTAGACAATACTTGTGAATAGTTTTTGAGTTACGTTACTGGACAGATCTGAGTTCATAGTCCAGATTTGTCCTGCCACATGTTATATACATACGCAAAGGATACAGTGTTGAAAAAGCCATGATCAACAGATCACCACCAAGATAAAGTATTACATTTTCCTTTCAATTAGTGAAAAGAGTCTGCTTTGATCTAAAATTGCGATGTGACATTGGGATTAAAAATGGGCAAATATCTTGTTACCGAGGTTCACCAAATTCTGTGCCTCTCAGTGAAATGCGACCAAAGCGTGTGCCTAAAAAGCGGCCCTCGTGCAGATTATCTTTATTTGTGTTTCCTTTGGAATTTCAAAGCTAAGTCTATCAACTCCAGAATGCACAGTGGCATCAACTTTGAAGCACTGTAATATTGCTGCAAAAAAAGCACAAATACAAATTCTGGAGGACGCCTTTACAACCTCGTACGAAGCCAGTTATTATCTGAAAACGGTATGCAGTTTGATAAAACCATTATGACGTTATTTCCACACTTGTATACTCATGTTGTACTACATTCTAATTTCTGATCAAAGAAGTTGCTCTTGATACAATGATTGAAACCAAAGGGGACTATTTAAGATTGTTTTACAATCTATTGATCATGACCATATAAACAATCTATCTATCTATCTATCTATCTATCTATCTATCTATCTATCTATCTATCTATCTATCTATCTATCTATCTATATATATATATATATATATATATGTATTGCTTATATGTGTGCGAATATGTTTCAGTTCATGGAGCCTGAAAGGTGATAGTGTACTCCGTTTACCGGGGCATAGATTGACATATATATATATATATATATATATATATATATATATATATATATATATATATATATATATATATATATATATATATATATGTATATGTATACCATATCATATCCTAATATTGTGAAGCCTTTAACAGTATTAGAATGTGAAGGACGTTTTATTGCCCTGAATGTCTTGTTGGCTCATTCCAGATGGCATATTCCCCTGACAGCCTTTAGTGGATATAATTTTACAATGATATCGTATAATATATGTGGGAGCAGGAAGATATCTAAATATTTTAATGATACATTAGCTAAGATATGAAAGCCCAATATTTGCATTGAATTTACTACTTAGCCATCTTAGTGTGTGCTTGTAAAATTCATATCCACAACCTGACAAGTACATTATACATGCACACACCCACACAAAAAGGCACAACTCTACATATATATATATATATATATATATATATATATATTATAAAAGACCAGTGTGTATATATGTATATATGAGACTCGCTTTTTGGACAGTATTGCAAAGACATGTAAATATATATATATATATATATACCTATGTATACATGCATGGCATGATGTAACATACATTTGGGCACATGCATGAATAATTAATATATTTTGTAACTTTAGAGTATGGTAAGTAAGCATAATGAAAAGAAGACACAACCATAATAAAGGTCTGCTACAGGCCTGATGTTTGTGTAAAATGAACACCTGTCAAAGGATGTTGATGGCTTTGGTCAAAGAATATACCAAATGAAACGTTTGCACCACACGTAACTGCCTTTTTTCCCTACAGGTCTGCATCCAACAAAATAGCATCCTACGTAAGAGGGCATGTAACTAAATATTTTATGTGTGGCTTTTCCGTGTTATCAATAATTTTCACCTAAAGAATCTTCTCGCTAAAAAGTGCTTTTAATATGAAGGTATGGTCACAGGGGCACATTAAAACAATAGCGGATTGAGAACATTCGAGCACAACTGACTTATTAGGCACCTGAGCTTTTCTTCTGACCATGTGTCCATCCATTAATAATTCAAACTTTTCAGATTCGCCAAAACCACTGTGCAGATTTACTTCACACTTGGTGGAAATGGTGGAACGGTACATAGATAAGGTTCCCCCGAAATTTCTTCAAATGGTCAAGCTCCAGCTATTTTTATTTTAAATTTTTGCTCATTTTGACAAAATCTTAAAAACAAATCTTCACCGTAACCGCTTGGCCAAAAGCTTTGAAATTGCATAGGAACACTTGTGGGTACTTATTAACTTTAATTATACTACAGGTGGTGCTGCGTTTTTTTCCCAAATTATGGTTCGATTTTTGGCCTGGTACTATGTCAATAAATAACAATTCACATTTTCAATTTCTCCGAAACAGTCGACCGGATTGACTTCATACCTCTTTGCAATGTTTCTCCAGTATATGCCCACCAGGTTTGCTCGAATGGTCACGCTCAAATGATCTTGTATTTGTTATACGACATCGAGTATAAACATCCTTCGGCAAAACCAATACCAGATGCAAAGGTGGCTTCGTTTATTGCAGAAATGGTCAAAATAAAGGGGTTTAAACCACCTCTTCGGCTGATCGTTGTATGACAGATATGGGTTTTAATAGCCGTTTTTATAGCTCAAATAGCGATTATAGCAATTGGACTCAACAGCGTGGTCAAAATCAAATCAATCACTCCTCATTATCAAACAATAGCAGGAAAGTATATTAGCTGTTTTGATTTTTCTCTCTTTAATTTGTTTACGACAAGTGCAGCACAGATGCAACAGAAATTGTTTTGCTCAGGGAGACACATACATGTAAATGGAATGTTGAATTCCAGACGGATAACAAGTTTGTGTGTTTTGACATAATACTATCACTGTGGCTCTCCACCTCTCTGCCGCGGGCCTGTGTCACTGTGGGACACAGGTGGCCTAGAAAAAAAGGTATATTAGCAGGGGCAAATCATGGTAATCCTTACCAGCTTGTACTGCAATGTTATCCGGGACCAGAGCCGAGACAAAGGGACCACCACCCACTCTCTCACAGCTGTGGTGGGCCCCTGGTCCTTGGTGTATCCCCTCGCACACACTCCCATCGCGTGCACAAAAGAGTAAAAACAGAAAAACAAAAAAACAAAAAAACAAAAAAAAAACCATGTTGTGCATGTGCATGAAAAAAATGCAGTTAAAGAAATTTTGGAAAAATGAATCATTAAGTTCAGACATACACTTTCGGGCCATCTTCCGCCACCGTTGAGAGGGAAAGAACGTGAGGCTCCCGCCTGTGGCAAATAATTAATATACCATTTTTTTCTTGTTTTTTGCCTTTGCAAATATCATTGCCATGGGATATTAGCAGACTTAGCAATCCAAAATTAAATACAAAACATATGAATCAGGCCTTTTTTGAATTCCACGGAAACTGAAAATAAGGTAATACTGCAAATACCATCTGCAAATCAATATATTTTATGCAAGTGAGTATTTGTATTTGTTAGCATTCATATATGTATGCGTGTATGTGTGTGTGCATTTGTGTGTGCATGTGTGTCTATATGCAGAGAGTAAGGCCTACATGTGATTACCAAACATCGTATCATCTTAAGCAGACAAGTTATTCATTCTGCCCAGCAAAGCAAATGTAAATGTAACTTTGTGTAACATTTTCAAGAAAGTTTTTCCAACAAATAGTTTTAAAATGTTAGTTCAAAGGTATTCCGCTAAGGGCCTTGTGAATATTTCATCACACAACAAGCAGCCATAAATGACAAAATTCAAACTATCTTTTTTTCTTTTCTAGCTAAAGGCTCAGTTTTGCATCTTTAAAATGGACTTGTTTTATCAATCCGGGCTCTATAATCATCTCTACTCGGCACAATTGTCACAAATAAAATTCATTTATTAGTTTGCCACAAAAACCAGGACTTGCTTCATGAAATCACACGTCATATTGTGAACGTTGACTCCAATCCCCCCTGTCGTCTTCAGTGTCAACATAGTAATTTCCTTGGCAGACTGTGCAAAAGTTATCAAGTTTATTTCTCTCTTCTGCAGCGACAGCTTTTGTCTTTTGTGTTTTGTTGACTCGCTGCTTGCCCAGGTTGCGGATCTACCTTTCCAATAGTGATGGAAGATGGACCTTGATTGATATCATATAATTCAGATGTGAAGTTTTGATCTAATATGTATAGATATCTGGCATCAATTGCCTGAAAGACTTTCTTCTGTATAAATGCACTGAGTAGCAAGATATATTTTACTCAATACCCCCCCCCCCCAAAAAAAAAAGAAAAGGAGTAGAGCTATTGTTCGAAATTCACAATAGAAAAGATGTATTTTAATCATTTTTGCGTCATTAAAGGATACTCAGCAAAACACTTAAATCTCGTTTCGACCCTTATATAGTACCTTCAGCTTACAAATGCAAAAACATAATTTTCATGACTGCAAATATGGCAAGTTAACCTAATTAAGAACGCTTGACTGTCAAGTTTTCCTCACCTTAAGGGGGGAAGATGGTTCTTAGGACATTGATCTGGAATAATGACTGATGATGGAATTTGCAGTTTTAGAGCCTGGAGGTACAAAGGATTGTATTTAGATAATGACAGTAGTCTGCCAAGCAAGATGTATTTTTTCATGACCACATTAAGTTATATTGTGTTCTTAGCTCATAATTGTTTGTGGAAAAACAGCAAAAGAAAAGTACTTACATTCCCATACTTCACGACACTGTGGAGTGAACTGTGTGGAGCAGACGACGAAAACTGGCAATGGGCAAAACATTGCACCTGGCACGGTGAAAGCAGATTAAGGAGATTAATGCTTATGATAGGGAGCATAACTATGTATTATATGGCGGTTAAGAAATCTAAGTTCCATCTTCCCTACCCTACGTTTACATTTTGGCTTGGGGGGGGGGGGGGGGCACATACTCAACATCAGGGTGGGTGGGTGCCGCGGACATGTTTATACAATACCCTATCTTAATCCTATACCAGATGTAAAAAGATGCCCTTTCCTAATCCTGTAATGTGTTGAAAGGAGTGCTGCATGGCTGCATCCTGGTGTATTCTGGAGACCAGCATTCCAATTTTAAGCAAGTTTTAACATATTTTTACTTCCCACAAAAATTCCTCCAAAAAAATTACTAATTATACCCTTTATCTTCAGTTAACTCAAATAACTGTTACCCCTATCGTAATCCAGCTGCGTACATTTTTTTTTTGGGGGGGAGGTCTTTTCTAATCCTGGGAGTAAGAAAATAGGGCTTTTCCCGAGGCACAGTATAATACTGAATATAATGATTTCCTATACAAATATGCATCGTTTCAATATATATATATATATATATATATATATATATATATATATATATATACATTAGCATTTCCTTAAAGCTGGTGGATTTACCTCCCCGATTCGGGAAATAAATGCCGACTCAGTAAATATACTGCATTACCATGTTGATATGGCCCTCACACATAACTACCTCCATTGAACCATTCTTTTAAGGAATGGGGATTTGGTCAAGTGGATATGTTCGTTTCCCATTTCAGCTAGGCAATTGGTGCCAAAGGTTGCAGGTTCGAGTCCCCCTCATTCCGAACATGAAATATATATATATATATATATATATATATATATATATATATATATATATATATATATATATATATATATATATATATATATATATATATATATATATATATGTATATATATATATATATATATATATATATATATATATATATATATATATATATATATATATATATATATATATATATATATATATATATATACGTGTTGTGGTAAAAGGCACCTTCGGTCGCTATGAATTGAATGTAAGGATCTATCTATATTTTGCAACACAGAATGAAAGTCAAACGTAATCACAAGAGGACAAACATTACATGCACATAAAGCTTCTGGATAGAATTACGCAGTGTCAAGCAGTGCTTTTCTTGCCGCCAATAAATGAATCCACCATGCCCGCCTAATGCTGAGGGAGCAAGCATTATTTTTTTAATTGCCTTTATCGGTGTGGAAAGAACTCCACTTTTATTTGAAGCTCCATATTGAGGTTATGTGGTCGACGGATAACCAGTCCTCAGATACTGAAAAATCCTATTTGACCTTTCTAGTGAACCCCATATGCATGCATTTTTAAGCTGCTCATAGCCATATTCATAAAACTTAAGCCTACACCGTACTCGTGTGCAAAATAAGAATAGCTACTTCTTCTTCTTCTTCTTCTTCTTCTTCTTCTTCTTCTTCTTCTTCTCCTTCTTCTTCTTCTTCTTCTTCTTCTTCTTCTTCTTCTTCTTCTTTTTCTTCTTCGTCTTCTTCTTCTTCGTCTTCTTCTTCTTCTTCTTTCTCCTCCTCCTCCTCCTCCTCCTCCTCTTCCTCCTTCTTCTACTTCTACTTCTTCTTCTTCTTCTTTTTCTTTTTCTTTTTCTTCTTCTTCTTCTTCTTCTTCTTCTTCTTCTTCTTCTCTTCTTCTTCTTCTTCTTCTTCTTCTTCTTCTTCTTCTTCTTCTTCTTCTTCTTCCAAACCATTTATTAAGTGTTTATCCAGCACAAAACCAACATTGAACAAGGGTCAATTCTATTCATTCATTGATTTACAACTCCCTTTTTTCTATCCCCACCAGGGTCTACACGATTGATCTGCTGCCACTCAAATATATGAATTAAGAAAGTGGGTACTGACAACTTTAAAAAGTGCTTGTGTCATGCTATACAGTTCAAAACTACTCAAACTACTCAAATTAGATCTCAGCATAAAAAGTCCTCTCTACACAGGTTAACCAACAGATCAGTACTTCTGCAGAGGAGCGAAAGGAGAAATCCCTGCTATCTCTGAAATCGACAAGGTCTGATAAAACTCCTGCGATATCAGTGTCCTCTTTAGACATACCTCTCAGGGAAACAGCTTGAATGTTCTCTTTTATGTCACAGAGGCTGAGACAATTAACGTTATACTTTGGTGTACCATAAAGACTGCATATAAAGGTAAGTAACTTGCAAACAATTAAACCACTGCCTTGTAGAGTCAGTCTGCTACACAATTGAAGATATTTGTTAGAACTAGTGATACTCTGACGAAAAAATTTCAAAAATCTGATGTGCACTTGGGCTTCAACAGGCATATCCTGACAGAGTAAGCGTAATAACCTGCAATGAGTATTGGTTAGTTTATTGAATAAGCACCTGATACATTTCCTCCATACCGTGTAAAATTTTGTGACATGCGAATGGGAGAAGTCCCACAACACAAATCCGTTAAGTGACATACAGCAAGTCTTAAAAAGTCTATATTTGATATTTGAAAATGCGTTACCGAACTGGGCAAGTAACAAATTGCACCTAGTGTACTGGTCGCAAACGGCATGGTTTACTAAACTTTTATGATAGTCTGTGCCAAATTCAGTACTTAGATATTTATCACACTTTATACATTTAATCACATTGTCATCATAACGAAAATCCTTACTGCTAACTTTATCACCGAACACTAATACTTTACTTTTGTCAGGATTAGATGAAACCTCATATTCTTTGTTATATTCCTCACAAATGTCCATCATTTCCCGCAAAGCAACCTCAGTAGGGGCAAGGAGAAGGATATCATCGGCATAACGTAAAGCCCCAAGAAAATAATTGGCAATATGGCAACCAAAGCCACATTTTTTTTCAATCTGCTGAGTTATTCATCATAGTGTATTATGAACAATTTGTTGAAAGGACACCACCTTGTTTCGCCCCGTTACTGACAAGAAATGAGTCGCTTATAGCCTCTGACCAGCAGACTCTTACTTTATTCTACATCTGAGAGATGTAGAATAAAGCCAAGAAACGCACTATCAGTCGGCAAAGTCCTCTCCATATCAAAAGCTTAAATAGTCGGACATATTCAACGCGGTCAAAAGCCTTAGTAGCATCTAACATTAAAGCATACACATTGCGTCCTGTTTTACAATAGTGTCGTATTACTTCACCTGCAATGACGGAGCATTGTACTGTGGGATTTGTTGTTTGTATGCAAATTGCAAATCACTGCTATTCAAAATATTACGATTGTGATTAAGGATAACTAAGTCTAGCACCTTCCCAATAGTACTTCTAAGAGCTATGCATCTGTAGATATCTGAATCATTTTCGGATTTACGGCCATTTTTGGTATGGGTACAATAGTGGATAGACAAAGACCTTCTGGAGAAAAACCATGCTTGATGAGGCTACTGCACACGAAAGTTTCATACAGAGACAGCTTATTTGTGCCATACTTTAAGTGATCTGTGTATTGACCTAAACTTCCGTAGCTTTTTCCATAATGAACTGATTGAATGGCATGATTAATATCTTTCAAGGATATATAATGATAATTGTAACATTTTGCATCACCACAACACCTAGCCAGCACTTGTCCCATAGTGATTATTTTAGAACCTCATACATTTCATTAGTATCGTAGCTTACGCTGTTATACAAAGCCTCATAACTCTTTGCGAACAAATCACCTATATCATTCTTTGAAGTAACACCATCGACATTGTTGGTCAACACAGTGGCTTTGCCACGCACCTTTCTAACTCTGTCCAGAAACCTCTGCTATTATTAGAAACGATGCCATCTGCCATCTTGATAGCACGCATAGCATCCTCATTCCGCTTAGCATAGCGGATGGCATAATGATACCTAGGGCGAGTGCGACGCCATATGTCAGCGATAGTGCCGTGCGGAGGAAAGCTATTCTCCTTCCATTTATTATGCCAGAAGATAGTACGTCGTAGGTGTTACTGAACGTGCTCCTACCAACCAGGTATAACTTTACGAGTCTTTACATTGGATCTATCAATAGTCAGATCGTCAGTGGTGATGCATGCATCAATAATATGGTCATAAAAACACTGCAATTGAGCAAAGTTTTCCCGACAAAAATAATCAGACTTGCTTTCAGATATACTCCGCTGCAATTTATACAAAAAATGATATATCCAAATTCCTCATAAAAAGAACTTTCTTTCAAGTACCAACATGCCTTGTCTTAAGTTAGTGCTGCAAGGGCAACTGCAGCACGACTTGCCAAGCAATGTGAAAATCAATGACAAATACCTTTATTACTGCAGTATTAAATGAAACAGCTTTTACATTATCTTCTCATCTGCTTATAAGCACTTATTTTGTGCCCGTATATCCTTCAGATACCATGTGGGCCTATATTTGGGGAAAAAAGCCGGATATTTAATATAGTTGTTCCTCCACTTCAAAGCAAAATTTGCATTTTAAAATAAATGCACTTTGAAATTTAATTTTAGATCTGGTACATAGGATTTAAATTTTCCTACCCAACAACGACCTTCTCTGAAAATCCATTTTGTTGCCAAATTATTATATTCACATCATGAAAAAGATAAAGTGTTAGTATACTGCATGTTAAAACTGTAATCCAGTTATAGGTCTCACTATTCGTGGCCAAGCATATTATTTTAGCACTTTGGTTTTAAGAAGAAATTGCAGTGGCCTTGCAGAATTTCCAATTATCTTTTATGTGCGGATTTGTTCCTTTTTATTGTTTTTACCAAAAGTGGGCATGGTGGTGTTGCACTTCATCCACCCTAATTAAAGTTTATTTATACAGAAATGTCTTGTTTAAATGTGCAGATAGTAAAATGAATGGACTTTAATGTTACAGATATCTGTGGTTAGAGGATGTCTTCCATGGTATACATTTTGCCTACATTTAATTATATTCGTGTGTGATGTGTTTAGTGGCTTACCCCATGCTGTAGGCAGTGTGTAACTGTTGTCACTGTTTGCTTTTTGATATGCTGATATCAATCACATATTTGTGCTTTCAGCTATCTTTTGAAAATGTACAGAGTTTTTCCCCACATCAGTGCCCTCCTTTGTAGCATAAAAAGTCTACATAAAGCCTAGTTCTTGTTGAAGCTCATAAAGGATTGATGTGACACAGAAATTGAATGCCTATTTAATACCCACTTACCCCACTTGACCTCACTATGTATAATCTTTGTTTCTGAAATTCAGTGCCACGAGATCTCACGAACGGGCCCTATAGCATATGCTTCTCTTCCCTGAACACACTAGGTCAGGATGCTTTGTTATGAAATGGCAAGTGTTACACAGAACTTTGTGGAACATCTTGGCAAATGTGTGAAATGTGTGAAAAGTACGTACACGTCAGGTGTTCCTCCCTTTCAAAGGGTTTAAACATTGTCCAGCCTGAGGAAGACAGTGTCTACTTTGCAGGAGGTGAGAAATATATGTTTTTCAATTGTAAAATGTATCAGGGTTGACTTGAATTAAATCTATAATTTCAAATTGTTGTGAGCCAGCTACAAATTGAGAAAAAAAAAAAAAAGAAAGAAAAACGTTCATGCAGATGGAATGATGAATTTGATCAAGAACGAGCATGAGCAGGAACAAAAACTTGGGCAGAGGGAGCTGGAACTGAAGTGGCAGGAGATCAACCTGCACAAGGAAAAATAAGACTTCGAAAGGGAGACATTAAATGTGGACCAAAAATCAGAATTCTAATAAATTGCAACTGGAATATGAGGAAGGGAGTGCATTATTGGATAAAATAAATGTGGACCAAAAATCAGAATTCTAGTAAATTGCAACTGGGATGTGAGAAAGGGCGTGCATTATTGGATATAATAAAGGCCAAAGTTCTGTGAAATGAAAATTGTGAATTTGGAATTGATGTCATTATACCTGTACTACTATTGCAAATATGAAGGAGATGTCTTTCACTTGTAGTTGATATATATCCATGTTTTTCAGATTAAGTCAAGCTAAAATAGACATTAGTTATGAAATTATACTTGATTAATTGCAGGCGGCAAGTTAAACAGGTAAATCCTGGTAGAAAAATGTCATGGGGGTATGTGTTTCGGGTCATCTGACCTACTCTGACTTTAAGACCTCCTCTAACAAGTTATACGTTTTAGCTCAGTAGACTTGACAGTCAGCTGACCTTATATGATGGGTGTTGATATGTCCGTAGGTCGTTGTCGTCCGTCTGTCCATCCAGTCACAATTCATATACTGACTTCTCCCAAACTGTCGGCCAGATTTACTTCAAATTTCGTTGGGGTGTGGCTTCGGTGAGTCTCTACCACTTTGTTCAAATGGTCATTGTTCAGTGAATTTTGTACAAAGGTCGTTTTGACCTCATTCCAAAGGTCAGAAGGACACTTATATGTGAATTTTACTGTTCACATTACAACTTGTAGAACTATTTAAGCCAGGACTTTGATGTTGAACTTGTTGTTGGTTCTGTATGCAGGAAAGATCGAGACTGTTCAATAGTGACCTTGACCTCATTCTCGAAGTCACAGGGCGAATTACACAAATTATACTGGCCACACGGAAACATGATAACTATTTGCTCCATGACTGATCTGTCACATGTGGATTATCCTCTAAGAGGGCTAGGTTCAGCAAGTTGATGACCTTGATCTCATTTGCAAGGTCACAGGGAGATACTCAGCTGAGCATTTGACTGTCACAGTCCTTTTGCTTTTATATGTCCTTGGTCCACATACACTTAAGGTTTTGAACACTGGAAAAAAAAATGTTGCCAATTATGACCTTATAAAACCGTGGCTCTACGTATAGGTTGCGAATCTTTACTCCTTTACATTAATAAAGACCTTTGATAACTGTTTTGCCGTCTGGAATTGACAAAAAATTACTTTTTGTGTGCAAGTTACTATCAATACCTGAGAAAATTAATGATGAATAATTGTTCTTCCCAAGGCTACATGCCTGAGATGTCTTTAGACAGAAGGCCCGGAATACAAATTGTTACTTAGACACTTGAAATGGCAAGTTGTGGTCAATATAAAAACACGGTGCCCTCACACTTTTGACTTCTGCATTTCAAAGGTCTTGAATGCCATTGAGGCTGATACAGGCCTACGTTTTTCACGATTTTGAAATTACATTTGTTCTGCATGTATTAAATGTAAGGATTAGTAGTTTATGATAGTTTCAAGTTTAAATTCCTCTGCAGCAAATCTTCACTGCTTTGATGAAGAGAAAGGGTCAGTTTACTTTAGGGGCCCTTGCACTTTTTTTGAAAATAACCCTACAAAACTGTATATATTTGAAATGTCTCTGGTCTCCAGATTGCAGAAATATTTTTAAAAGAATTCCAATGTGACTATATGCCACTTGGGAGATATATAGTAAATGTGGTGCGTTGTAAGACAAGCTTGACCAAGAAAAGACATTTTTACAAATATTTTCTCAAAAACACTGAAATAGGCAAATTCCAAACTTTCTGAAAATCAAGTTTAATCTGTGTTCCAGGGCATGTTTCGTGTGTTAATTGAAATTTTAAAAAAGTTTTGTGTAGCTTTGTAGCCTAAAATCTGATAAGACTTGTTTTTTGCTTAACACGTGAAGCTCTAAACTTCCATAACGTTGATGCACATACCTTTATCATAAATTTTAAAAAATCTTTCTTGAAAAATATAATTAACCCGATTTGCAGGAAGTTTCGCACTGATCGAACCAAATTTATATTTTGAAAGCTGTTTTAAAGTTTATGTTTCTTTTTCAAATTTGCCTACTGGACAGCATTCACTATCACCCAAGTTAAATATCTTTACCAAAATATGCCAGATGCTAGTTTTTAACTAATTTGAAGTCGATAGATCACAGCAATCCCAGGTATGTGTGGTTTTGTAGGGTTATTTTCAATAATAAAAACAAATGTTGCAGGTTACTGAAGTGAGTCAACTATTTTTCTCATCAAAGGAGAGGTGCTTTGCCTGTGCAACCGTTGCAGTCAATGTGAGAGCATGGTTCAAAATTGTGTTATTGTATTTTACTCTTCACAGGGCTAAAATACTATTGAGGCTGATACCGACATGTTGTACAGCTTTGAATTTATATTTGCTCAGGATGCCGCCATTATGATATGTTGTTAAAGATATTTAAAGTCACACAGTCAATGTGAGAACATGGCTTATAGTTATGTTTGAATTCTTTACTTCATAGGGCTGCATTGCCATTGAGACTGATACAGACATGTTCTATAGCCTCAACATAAGGATTTAATACATATTATTTTTGTGGTTAGAAGGTGGTGAACTTGCTGTAAAGATAAAAAAAAGAACAGGTTCATGTAAATAAATTTTTAATAACTGACGTAAAATAAGCGTAACAGCATTGTCATGTTCATGTTGTGTAGGTCAGGGAAACAGAGCAACAATTTGATTTGCCGACTTCGGTGTAAATTTTGCTTATAAATGCGTAATTCCATATTTTCATCATTCTTGAATTCAATGAAAATAATATTTAAGGCATGTCACAATACTGCTTGGAGTTAAAAGTTCCAGGGTGACGAGGTTTAACCTGTGTTAGTGTAACATTACATGCACTTTTCTTCAAATTCGAAATAAAATTTTATATATAAATGCACACAGAGTTTAACATTCACATTATGTGCATTTTGTTCAAATTCCAGCAAAATTGTATTTATGAATGAATACATAGTATGATATTCTGAAGTTTGATATCATGACCATTATGTGAAGTAGTCAGTACCGATGATTACATTAAAAATTGTAGATAATATTCAAATAAATTGTAATTTAAATGTTGTTTGCTATTCGAGGAGAAAAGTTTTAATGACAGTCATATCAAGTGTTTGCAATAAAATTGCTCTTACAAACACAAAAGTTCAGGAATATGTGGCCCCCTCCTTAGCTTGGTTGGCAGATCATCACATATTATAGTAGTCTCATACTGCAGGTGGTCTTAAATTGAAGTTATATTTGACAAAGATATACATCAAAGGTTCTCTTTAAAGAATTGTCTTAAAAAGACAAGCAGTTTTAAAATCGAGTTGGTCTTTAGAGCTGGTATCACTGTATGTGAAAGAAAGCTTGATTCCCTCTCGGTGGTGCTTATTTTTTTCCACTTTGACATTTTTTTGTTAAATACAATTGGTACCTGGATTACAATTGACAATTGCCATGATTGCATTGGTTAATATATGTTGTGCGTGCTATTATTATCATTAATACTGTATTTAGTAATCTT
This sequence comes from Hermodice carunculata, assembly GCA_964020975.1. Lineage (NCBI taxonomy): Eukaryota > Metazoa > Annelida > Polychaeta > Eunicida > Amphinomidae > Hermodice > Hermodice carunculata. The sequence goes on from OZ026626.1 coordinate 29,395,549, forward strand.
TGGCCAGATTATATGGAACAGGGATAACATGAGGTCTGCAGAGAACGCAAAGTCCACAGTATTTTTGTCCACCTGTAAGTTTACTTCTCAAGCTAATGTGCTGGTGTTTGTAGATATTCCTCTAAACATGGAGTTTTGAGAGCAAAGTTGCCCCCTGCCTGGCTGCAGTACAGACGTGTGACAGTTGGTGAGCAGACTGGTAACCAGATAATATTTTCCAACACGCTGCCAATACAATTTCGAGTTCTTATTAAAGTCTAAAAATGTAACGTTTTGGAGGATTTTGGAGGAGTCCCACTTAACCAAACTCGTTCTTTTATTGAAATCCCTTTCCTTTTGAGTACGCCTTGCACTTCTAATAGGTCCAAGCAAACACTGTCTCAGGGGATAAGCAGGATGACCATTGACCCATAGTTGAGTTCCATCAGGTGATGTAAGCTGTTCAATTTCTTGGAGATTCCCACTCTCTGTCAGCATAGCACCATCATGCCCTCTGCCCTCTAACGGCCCATGTATGTTTGCAATTAGTCCATTTGGTGCCATGACAATTTGGAAATTCAGAGAATGTACACGCTTATGGCCACTATAATTCTTTATCTGACGCCGTGATGGTCGTGGTATTGGCCTCGTGGTCCCATCAATAAAACCACAACAGTTGACCTAGGGAGCCCCTTTCTTGGGTATAGGTTCTGCATATGCAGCCAGACGATCCCCATTTAACCATGGTTGATCAAATCATGTAAGAAATTGTCCAAAATACTCATGCACGTCAATACATGATTCAATGAAATACTAAGGTGTGTATGTAACCTGTCAAATTATATGTTTTGTGACCATGGAATGGACGGGTTTCGAACAAGCAACCTTCTGTGCCAATCACCTAGCCAGAAATGGGAAATAAACATGTAAACTGTACCAAATTCCCATTCCTAAGAAATAATGGTCCAATGGAGGCTGGTATGCATGGATGCCATGGTCAACCCGGTTCAGTTCATTGTATTTATTCCAGTACAAATGAATGTACATATGTACGTCCACCAGCATCAAAGGAGCACCAAAATTATATATGTTTTGTGACCACGGAATGGACAGGTCTCGAACCAGGGAACTAAGGCACCACACCCAGCCGAAAGTGGGAAATGCACATACCAACTGTACCAAATCCCCATTCCTCAAAAAGAATGATTCAATGGAGGCCGGTATGTGCGAATGCCATAGTTGACACAGCCCAGTTCCTTGTATTTATTCCAGCACAATTGAAGTAATGTGTGCGGAGTCTTCCTAGATCAAAATATAGAACCAAGTCCCTTAGTCTGTTTGGGTAGGCTAATCGCCTTGTCAGCAGAAGAAAAGCTACACAGCCAAGTTTTGCCTCATTCTGAACGTTAATGATTTCAGGAATATGTAACTGGTTTACAAGGAGATGCATATCAATTTTGGCAAACCAGAACAAGTGCTTACACTTCCTGTCTGTGAATGAGTCCAAGGGGAAGCGTGGCCACCTTGATGGTGAGATTGCACTGTTTTCTTGGCATAAAAGTAAAGCCAATGTATCCTCTGCTTCCCCCAAGTGTCATGCCAATAATAATTCCTTCTCAAAAGCAGTAAAGTTGATTTATGTATACAACAAGTCTCACAGTGGACTGCTACCCCCATCCCGCTCCCCCCCAAAAAAAGACAAAAAAGAGGAATAGCTTGCTTGCAAAATTAAAACCTATAACTCAAGGGGAAGAGATTATATCACTCCTAGAATTCCCCTTTTTAACAGGTTGTTGCATGTGAAAGTGATTTTTGTCGTTTCTATTTTTGTTCTTAATGTTTTGGACACAGAGATCGCTCCTATCCAACTTTTTCAATTGTAAGTTAGCTTCGACAGCTAGGTTCCTTGTGTACTTCATCGCAGCTAGATTAACAAAATGATAGAGTCAGTGATACTTGCACAGCAAAATAACCTTGCACATATATATTATGAAATTACTTTAACCAGGCACTGAAGTCTTTTATTTTACCAAGTAGCAAACAGTCTAAGCTAAGTATATTAAAGCCACAAATATTTAGAGTTAAGACCAAATTGGAGAGCTCGTCAGCGCTGTTTCATCTGTATTTATTGCAGATTCAAATAGAGACCAAGAATTAAAATTAGCTGCGTTTGAACTTGTCCTTGGAATTTGGATAAGAGCATGATCAATCACAATTTTGAAGATGTATGAAACCGATTTGTTTTATTTTATTTTTGCCTTATTTTATATGATAAGTTTATTTAGTTCATATTTACTCTATTATATATATATATATATATATATATGAAAATGATCTACATTGGTTGTTATTTTGCTTAAATCTTCCACCGTTAATGGCAATAGATCTGGCGTTATAGCAACATTGTGCGGTTGCTTTGCCAACGGACCAGAGTACCAATACCGCAATGCCCCCTTGTGTTGACTAGGCTTGTGTGGGGAAACTAGACGTACAACGGGTTTGCACTTGTGCCAAAACCTTCCTACTGATGTCAATACCTGCATATTTTTGCCATATGGGAACTGTTGTAAAGTTAAACTTAGACAGAAACTGGACAATTACGTGTCATGTAAAAAAAAAACAAGTAAAAATATGTGTCATATTTATTCTGATCTCTGAGTACAACAGCTCAAGATCTGCCACCTATAAATGCAAATGATATGGGACACGTGGAAAGCTTTTGAAACATAAATCCATACAACACCAGCCACTACAATAACGCGACCTTCATTAATTAAAACTATTACTAGCGGGTATATTTAAATTATCAGCAGACAAATTGGGAGAAAGTAAAATTTCTGATTAAAAAGTATGTCGAATTCTGGTACTAGACTATACTGGATTCATGTGTTTTATCATGGGACGAACTACGTACATTATAATAATAATAACAAAGATGATACACTGCTCCTATGCCGCACAGTAGCATGGTTTGAATTGACATCTCTAGCGGGATAGCAAAGGTATGCATTCAGATTTTAAATGGTGCCTACACATAAGGGTTGGGAAAATATAGAAGAGAGCAGGGACGTATTACCAGAAGAAAATTTTAAATGCAGAATAATTAATGCTAGAAACAAATAGCTTATCATATATCCAGTGAGGTATGCATTTGGAGAAAATCCCATGAGCAATATACATTCAGTATATAATCTCAAAGGCAAACATGGAAAAGTATACAACTCCACATAGCATTGCGCAAACAATACATCACCACCCGTGATACTCTGTCACTAAAGGTCAGTATTTATTCTTGGTACCCACGCAGACTCAGATATGATAAAGCATAATTACATAGCGTCATGAGTAAATTGTTGTCTATACTAAGAGTAAACTGTAAATGAATGACAGTTTTATTTATTACGGTTATACAATGTTTGTCAATCTCAACACAATGTATACATTATATGTTCGAGAAAAACACTTGGTTTATGTATAGTCACTGTACCCACGCATAAGCAAATGGAATATATGTAACATTGCGAACAAACATTTGCTGCATTTTAAGCATTATTTATGATATATTGGGTACACTGGGACAAAATCAAAAGTGATGGAGAAAATGTATCACCACAAGAGACGCTCTGATGGCTGCCCATGCAAACACCGATGGTAAGAATACATACGAAGTTCTTATGCTACTATAATCAAGGGTGTAGCCTCCTTGATTTAATGTTGTAGTGGATTTACCATCTTGCGACAGTTAAATTTGCACTGGACAGAGGGAGACGTTAGTGGAACAGACCTCACCAATTGGCGATCTAGACTCAACTGCCCTGAACTTCAGGAGATCTGGAGGACGTGAAATCATTGATCGACAATCATAATGGTCATTTATGAATATCTTGCAATCAAGGACCCAATTAGCCTATGTTTCTGTTAAGCTGTCATGCCTGATAGGGAATGTTGCAGTGTTGTTTGGTCAGATCTTTATTACTAAATACATGGGCCTGATCTTTTAGTTTTCAACTGCTATTGAGTACTTTCTGATAGGCCGTTTAAATGGTAAATAGGGCATTATCGCTCCGTGCTGATTTTTACCTGAGGTTGAGGTACACATACGCAATGTAATCTGCTAATGTAATGATCATCAATCGAGACATATCGGCGCTCTTCAAAGGATTTTTGGTATATGGGCCAGCATTTTGTCGATCATTTTCGGGCCAGTAGTTCATTATTTGCAAACGGTTACAACAATAGTATAAATACTTATTTACATATCATTATTAATATTGTTTATTGTTGTCAACAGCCCATTTCGATTCTTGGATGCGAGACTCCCAGGCACACATCTTATAATCTATTTCTTGGGGAGTCCCTGTAACCTTTTCCTATAATATTTTTATTTTGAAAGGCGCTCATTAGAAATTATGTACATTGGTCGACTTTCCAAATGTTTAGCTGGTTTAATGCCATTGCTTTACCTGCTAGCATTTTAATGAATGAAACGTCTAAACGTTAAGTTGTGTTGACCCCCAATAGTAATGCAGGTAATTTGTACCACAGACTGCACTGACGTTTTGATGTGTTTATCGTGTATCACGACATTCTGGTGAAGTCATTGGAAGTAAAAATACCAGAATGTCCTTTAGTGTATATCGATGAACATCTCCATGTGGACTAACATAGTCAATGCATAAGACCAAGAAATCTCGCAGAATTGTGGTAAATAATGAAATGAAAATCAGTATATCTAGTATTAAAAACTTTTGTCGCGAAATGGGTTAACCCAGATGCGTTATTATGCAATATCTTCTTGCAGTAATATGTAGAAAAATATAGGAATATGCTGGTGTATGCACTTCTACCCTGATTCATAGAATATATCATGGATCTGCCAAAAGTACCTGAATGATGATTTAATTTTCCCATCCCCTAAAATAAAACACAGAGGTCATTTAAAATATCTCATAGTTTTAAAATCACATTTGGAACGCAGACACAACACAAGGCCAAATTCTAAATTCACAATACTATAGAAATCGAAACCAAATAATATTTTTAGAAATGCCAAACTGCTTCTCTGGAAAAATATTTTACTTAATATTCGCTTGGTTTGAGACTTGTGAGATGGAAGATTGTTGAAAAGATGTCACAAAGCTCAGTGAATTTAATTACATATATTTACGTCTGTTGTGTTTTTATTCTTTAAGCTATTTCCTTTTTTATTTATTGGTTTGCAAGGTTTGACATTTATAAATCATGCATTGAAAGTTTTCTATGCTGGTGGCAATATTTATTAACTAATATCACCATAGCTGTTAATGGGTAAAACAGATATAGATTCTTACTTTTAAATCTTCGTTTCAATGGTACGTAATAAAGAGAGAAAATACAGGTTAAAATGGATAGTATAGGGGTATAAATGTACCAGTTTAAATCATTTTTTATACGTAATTTTGTCCATATCCTTATAGCCGAGCATCGTGAGTTAGATGCCATGCTTGATTATGCTTATACCCAGACGCATATTCAGGGTCCCAGAACTGTCTTTAATGACGAGGGCATCTAGGTTTACTTTGCAATTTTCTTTATTTAACTGACCACGGATGACTTTTTATCGCAGTTGCTCTTTAGAAAATTAAAATCATTTGTTGATGATCGCGTGGAAACTATATGAGCTAGCACTTAAATACGGCACGTGCTGATAATATTGTATTAGGACTAGGAAATAATCGAACAGGTTAAACCTCGACTAACGAGAGGGTTAATTTGTTAAGTTCAGTTTTTGGATGATTAATCGATAACTATTCAGCTACGTCCTAAATATTTCATACGGCGATGGTCCATTAGATAAGCTAGATTTATGTTGCATCTGGGGACCCTGACCTAGTGCACAGATCCAGTTTTGGCATTATTTGCATTCCTTAATGAAGAAATGAGAACTGTGACACGCAGGTCGTCGATTTTTTTTTCACGGTCTGTCGAAAAAACAATGAGTACCCTTCACGCGTGTAACTTCAATCTTTGCCAAGATTATAAGGCAACTTTAGTAATGCGAATAAATTATCTTTTTTGTACATTGTGACCATCTTTACATTGTCACATGTACAAGTAAAATGATGAGAAATGATTCATGCAAAATCTCTGAATTTTTCGCCACATAAAAGATATACAAGGGCCTTAGAAAAGAATACTTTTTGGTAATTTTTGTGCTATTGAGCACACATTTCAGATGCTTTTGGTCATAGGTAGACTTTTAGAATCAATTTCATGTAGCACGGTTGGCCAAGCTGCAACACGCTTTTAGAATCAATTTCATGGGTGCACGGTTGGCCGAGCCGCAACACGCTTGCCTTTCACCTCTGCGGCCCGGGCTCGATTCACGGCCGGGGAAGCATGTGGAAAGAGTTCCTACCACTCTGACTGTGCACGGTGGTTTTCTGCGAGTCCTTCGGTTGCTTCCACCAAAACATGCAGGTAGGAAGTATTCGCCGCGATCTGTGCCATGGGGAGTGATTAATATAGGCTTGGCCGGTATCGCAATCCATGTAAAAGATATGGGTCTACACTTTTTTTAACTTCATGTAGCAACATTGGAATATATGATTTGGAATTTATCTTACCGTTTAAGTCAACAGAAGTAACAATGGCTGTACACGCATATATGTATATGTATATATATATATATATATATATATATATATATATATATATATATATATATATATATATATATATATATATATATATATATATATATATATATATATATACATCAACATCGGAATATGTGATTTGGAATTTATGTTACCGTTCAAGTAAACAGAAGTTACAATGGCTGCACATACAATGCATATAATATATACATACATATATATATATATATATATATATATATATATATATATATATATATATATATATATATATATATATATATATATATATACATATATATGTTTGTGCGTGTGGCGTCCAGTACGTCTGCAAACATTCCAATTTAATAGTCGAGTAAATTGAATTTTGAGGAACCATCAGGAGAACTGGTCCTGGGAGTTTCCACGTACTGACTATCATAGTATTTCGATATGTTTCCTCAAGGTAGTATCACAGTTAAACCCCGATTAATGTTACGAGCGGGGCAACAATTTGCTTCCTCTTTGTTTACCAACTGCATTATAAGGTTGATTTTCTGACGAAAATATGGGTAAATGAAAGCAATGAACCACATGTTGTCCATCTGAACTACTCCTGGGATAGAGGTTTATTTTGGGTTTAGATAATTAGGCTCCAATCTGGCATCCCAGATGTAATACAAGTATGTTGATCGATAAATGCCCTCCTGCATGTATATTTCTGGGATAAGCATTCACAGGATCTTTCCAATCTGGTGAGGCCAAATAGTGATATATCTGAATGATTTCCACAGCAACTGATGCTACATACCAAAGGCATCTCCAATCTATGAACGACTAAGCCCTCCCACAACATGTGTACACTGTGATATCCATGGCTTCACTGCCTCTTATATTAACAATATGTACTGTGTCGGTCGTTTGCAGAACTTGCAAAGACAGATAAGTAGCTATAGGAATAGGTATTTTAGTAAACTTATATAACCAAAGTATCATATGTGAGTAATATCAGAGGTTCAGGCATTTGCGCAATTGACAATACATACAATTGTAGCCACGAACCATTTTTTTTTTTGATAGAAGATTGATTACATTCAGTTTGGCCATATTGAAGACTAAGAAAGGAAAGAATGTCAAGTATTTCAATCAGATACAAGTGAAAAAAACAAAAACAAAAAAACATCAAAGTATTGATATGAAAACAAACACGTAAAAATGTCAATTAATTTTTTTCTGTAACTTTTCTATAATGAAAATGAGCAGCAAAATATTTAAAAGGACTTAATTGGCAGTCTTAACCACAGTTTTAAAGGAAAGCTAACTATACCTCTGCGAATCAACTTTAATATATTAAAATGCATTTCATTACAATTGTGCAGCCTAATGAAACTAAGTTTTCCAGCAATTGCCAATGTGTTTTATACTTGGGGGCCAATGGTACAGGGCAAATGTCAATCTTGAGTTCCATTGCAATGTGATAAACAAGAAAATCAATCCAGAGAAAAAACCGTCAAAAACAGAAAGGTATGATTTGGTACCTATTTTCTTATATCATATTATGTTTTACTTCATATTTTTTCAACTAAAATCAGTGAACTATCAGGAGTACGCATCCTTGTCAATGGGTTGTTCAAAATTCTTTTAAAGAAACATGGTCTGATTTTCTCTTGCAGGCCACACTGCCTCAGCCTTTCAAATGTATCCATATACACATGCTTTGAGTAACATTTAGGTCATATCTCATTTCTCTGTTGTGGGCATCTCTGTCTGTCTGTCTGTGTGTCTGTCTGTCTGTCTGTCTCTCTCTCTCTCTCTCTCTATATATATATATACATATATATATATATATATATAACATACACATAACATGTAAAGTGTTTCAAGTCAATTTAAGGAACGATTCTACTAGCCAATGGAATGTATATTAGATAAAACTTATATTTTTTATAAAACATAAGACCATTCCAACTGCTGCCAATGAGTCTACGTCATCTAGGATGACTGGCTTGACAACAATTGTTTATGCCTTTGGAAAGGAAAAGTTCACATGTGCTTTGCCAATAGGGCAAATTGCTGCCGAATGCAACTGTTTCTCTATTGTACATTCTAAAGGTCGCTGAGGGTGATCTGCACAACGGAACGGACGTATTTCTAATTCAAATCAATGCCATGAATTTTGCGTTAGTACAAAAAGCTGTGCATCTCTTGTCAGATTATATGACATTGTTACTTCTATCATCAGGGCTTCCACGTTGCATTTCAGGTAAGCAAATCACCGTAATTTTTTTTGTAGCGTGCATTTATTCAATATGTGCATTGTCTGTAATATAAACCTTCTAAGCATATCTTGTCACCCATGTCTGAAAATAGCCCCTCAGGTACATGAATCTTTATCTGTTTCATTTTAAACCTCGAAGGGCTGGACACACTGTTGTAGTGCGGTATGGTGTGGCATGGTGTAATGTGGTGCAGAATTATTCAAAAATAAACATTTGTATCGTCACCTTCACACTCCTGTGGAACGGAATGCATGTGGAACAGAGATCACTTCAAGATTAAAACTGTTCGGATTTTTCCGTCATGGTGTGTTTTCGTTGAAGGAAAATACCAATCAGCTGAATACGTTTCTATGACATTAAAATTCAAAATTTTAAAATTATGCTATACATAATAACCCACAGTGTCATATTCATACCAAAATCAGAGTCTTGTGATTTTTCCACACCATGCTGCATACAAATTCCTCCACTCTGTGTCCAGTGTATGCCGTTCGGCGCACTACAGGATACCTGTCGATGGTCTCCCAACTGCTCCGCACTGCTGCAGTTTGTCCAGCGCTTTACTGTGTATGGCAGGAGCCGTGTCCTGCTTACATTGTAATATGGTCAATGAGTGCAGTATTCAACAGGTAAGTGTTTATGGGCATAAAACCACTCCAAATGCCAACAAACGTACAAGGAACTCTGATAGTGACAGTGGCATTCATCTCTCTGTTAACTGGATCTAAAAAGAATAAAACAGCATTTATCCATGAGTGCAAGCACTGACGATAGATTTTGTATGACAGAAGAAGCTACTTTTGCAGGTGATATCAATGCGTATGATAATTTTATATTACATATGCCAGAACTTTAGCTGCCTCAATAGTAACATGATCTCATCTTGCAGCTGGATGTCAGAATAGCAACTTTAAGTCTATGATTGTTATCTTTTTGTTGCATTTTTATGACAAAATCTTTGCATTTGATTTTGCAGTAACTTAATTAAGCATACAGCCATTTATGACTCGTGAGTATTAAGATAAGATTACAACTTGTATTTGGAATTATGCATAAAAGCCATATATCTAAATTGTGTTGGTACGGCAGAAGTAACATTAGAGTGTTCTACCTCAATGAATGTTGGCAGAGCAAGCCACATAGTTTGCTTCTACCACCACAGAAGGTTCAGGTAAGGCACCCAAGACGCCAAATGGGCTTATATGTATGGTCATTTTACCCCTTTACGATAAAAAAGCAAACTGTGGCCATTTTCAAATACTCTTCTGGTACTCACACATATACGCCACAGGTTACCGTACTTTATAAGTGATGTTGCAAATCTAGATCCTAATATTTCATACCTCTCACAACATGACCACGATTTGTTATCTAATTTATGCACTGAAACTCATGAGAATTGATAGAATCAGGTCTTGTCAGGTCTAAAATCATAAAAGTATCCTATGGTGATAGTGCTCACTTAGGGGTTATATGGTGTTTTAGAGAGAGAGAGAGAGAGAGAGAGAGAGAGAGAGAGAGAGAGAGAGAGAGAGAGAGAGAGAGAGAGAGAGAGAGAGAGAGACAAGAGAACTGATTCTTGTAAGTTGTGTCAGATACCAAATTTGAGCTAAGATAAGAGAACAATATGGGTGCTACAGACACCCTGATTTTTTCGTGGCAAAAGCATTCACAGTACAACGTCAAGTAGACCTTTGGTTCATATCTTCCTTTCTGTGACCTAACATAACGACTGATAAAACTAGGCCTCGTATAAGAATATCGTAATTCAATTTCACTGCATATTCAATGGGATATATTTCATCAAAGAAAGCAGGAATTTTTGAAATTTAGTGTCACTTGTAAACATTTTGAACATATTCAAAACGTTTAAAGTTTAATTTAATTAATATGTGTTGTATCAGATAGTTTGACTTGGAATTGAAAAGTTTCCCGTGGGATACAAACAGCTGCGAAGTGAAATTTATATTAGTGATATTTTCAAAATATAATGATCACATATGCGGGGCAAGATAACAGGAGTTAAGGGATAAACAAGAGTTGGTAACAGTAAAACAGTCATTTATAGATGCGGAAAGTTATTGAAAAACTATAATAGAAAAACTATAGAGAGACATAAATAATAAACAAACATAAAAGGGTTATTTTATGTTCACATGCCCAGTGGAAAGACTCGGGTGTGAAAAAAAAAACTGTTGAAAAATTTTAAATTTTGGAGAAAAGAAATGATAAATATTCGCATATTATGAAATAGTGAATCCACAAAAAAGCCCAGGTTTTAGCTCAAATTGTATACTTCTAGAGAATTTTGGATTTTGAGTTCTTGACGAAAGATAAAAGCATCATGTATTTTAGAGAAATTCTGATAATCCTATGGTAAGGCCGGATGACAGAAAATTGTTGTGATATATTCTTAACAGCAGATGAATGTGCCAGTGCTTCGGTACATTTTTGAAAATGCAAAAAAATCCTGGAAGGTATCGTTTCTTTACAGTTTGTTTTTGGATAGATATTTTAGATTCTGTGTATAATATAAACATTTAAATACCTACTAGTGTGGGAAAGTTTTACTAGATCAAAAAAGAGGGATTTTACACTGACACACACACACACACACACACACATATATATACATATATATATATATATATATATATATATATATATATATATATATATATATATATATATATATTATATATATATATAAATATATATATATATATATATATATATACTACTATATATATATATATATATATATATATATAAATGCAGTATTAGGAAAACCACACATGTACCTACTATAATTGTTATGATCCAAACAAATAAACTTTAAGAATACATTTTCGACCTCCCATCAACTGAGTATCGGATATGCCTAAGTATTTTATTCAGCATTAAGGTGAGCATATATACACATAAGTATAAATATGACCAGCGTTTTGTCTCCCTAAGGATGCAGTCTGTCTCAGTTCTTTTATAAACATATGAACCCCGAATGCTGATGTTATATATATATACATGTATATATATATATATATATATATATATATATATATATATATATATATATAATATCGACTTAGTTTAAAACATTTCAGCCCCAATTACATTTAAACATTGATTTCTGATATTATTCAGTTGTAAAAAGATATGGATTTTAGCAGTGATGTTCCTTCTTGTTGATTTTGAAATGTATGTTTCTCAATTGCATGGCCTTATATAGCTTCTGTACTCAAGGATTCTGACTTTGGGCTAAAATTTAGAAAATTTGTTATTTTTCTGACTTCTTACATCTGTTGAAGGGTAGGATATAGGGTTGTTCCTTTGCAGCGATTTTGTTCATCTAAGCTTTGGAATTTTTAGCAAACTTATTCAGATTTACTGGATATTAAGCGGCTGAAGTATGTGGTAAAGAGATTAAAACTAGTCAGTTAGCTGGTAATACAACACGTTCTGTTTCTGATCAAGGATCTAATCCCATGTATTTTCAAATGTATTTGAAATGTTTCGCATGCTTTTTGTCTTAAATGTAATCTTGAGAAGATACAAGTTCGATAAAAATTAATGGAGCATGATTTTAGCATGAAGTGCAATTTACAGCATTGAGCACTAATTGTTATATTGACAAAGTTGGTCAGTCTTTTTTTAAACTTTGCATTCTTTCAAGAATACTCTCAATTTAACAATAACTAAGTTTAATTATACAGCATTTTAATAATACAAATAGACGATAGTTCACGTGATACAGATAAGAAAAAGTATTGATAATTAGTTTTTAAAGCATTCTTTTTTGAATTAATGACAATATATAAGTTCGCCTAGCATAGGTAACGGTGGACGTTTGCTGATAGGTTTTAATTTGGAAATTCAGACATTGAAGTGAAAAACTAGGTTAAATGTTATGATTGGACAGTCTTCAAGGTAAATGGAAATATACTTCTCAGCAATATGTCACTTATTTCATAAATACTTTATTGGCTATGTTGTGCTATGGGCTGTGTTATCCAACTCATGGTTATAATGGAGGTAGAGTATGTTTATAATGTTCCAGATTCATGAATATCACAAAAACAATGTAGGCCTACTTTTTTTCTGTAAACTCAGCTGCCTGACAAATCAGAAGAACTAAAATCGATAGGCCTACCAGGACTTTTTTCATTTTTGGCAGAAGTAATGAACTGTGGGTTTTGAGCGGTTAGGCATAGACATTTTGGGAACACTATGGTCTGTGCTTAATGAAGAATATTTCAATGGTTGAGAGGACCGGTTTCAGAACACCAGTGGCCTTTTATGGGTGACTACCTGTTCAAGTCAGGAGTGAGATTTGTGTCTTCATATTGGTATTGGAAGATGAATGTTGATGCTTTGGGAACTCTGGAATCTCTTCGCTGGTGTTTTTCTGTACCATTTGATACATACTTTATTGGCTAGGTTGTGCTGTGGGCTGTGTTCTCCGACTCATAGTTATAATGGAGGTAGAGTACGTTTATAATGTTTCAGATTCATAGGTATCACAAAAACAATGTAGGGCCACTTTCTTTTTTTGCTGTAAACTCAGCTGACTGACAAATCAGAAGAGCTGAAAAGCGATAGGCATATCAGGACTCTTTTCATTTTTGGCAGAAGTAATAAAATGTGGGTTTTGAGCGGTTAGGCATAGACATTTTGGGAACACTATAGTCTGTAGTTAATGAAGAGTATTTCAAAGGTTGAGAGGACCGGTTTAAAAACACCAGTGGCCTTTTATGGGTGACTGCCTGTTTCGAGTCAGGAGTGAGATTTGTGTCTTTATATTGGTATTGGAAGATGAATGTTGATGCTTTGGTAACTCTGGAATCTCTTTGCAGTCATCAAGGAGGGTAGAGAGCGAGGAGGAAAGTCTAAGCATTCAGGCTATTTGCGCAATTGGATTAACTGATAATGTGATTGATAAGGCAAGCAAGTTGTGTATTCCAGTTCCACTCAAATACACGCGAGCGTGTAGATTTTATTGTAGACAAACTTCAATACTTCCGACAGGCTATTTCTAATTTTTGCTTAAAGTGAGTATATCTCAGGCAGAAGGAAAAAATCTAACACCGATCCGATCTGTTTATGTTGCAATTTGGATGATAAAGTCCGAAATTTGCGCAAAACCCTGGGTAACTGTGGCCGTTTGCGGCTTCAATGTTTCTTTTTGACTGCCATGATGTTATACACTGCTGGGAAGCTCAGGATATTGTCTCTTTGTGTAACAAGGTCTATAATTGGTTAAAAATAAAGAATTCCTGGGGTATCCTTCCGAAGAAAGAGTAAATTACGTCATTCTTTTAGTCGATAGAAGTTTCAATGCCAGTCATTGGTTAATTTAATCAGGTGACACGCACCATCCAATCAAATGCGTCTAATTCCATATGCTCCCAACATGTCCCCAAATTCAGACTATGAACAGGACCCGTGCACGTATAAATTATTGGATCTTGGACGTATTTCCTACGCCGTTGCTTCACAAAACGACTTGAATGGAACAAATCAGGACACAGAGTAAGGCACGAGTTAAAATTTGTGACGGAAAGCAAAGAAAATACGGAGATTCGTCACCGCACAGTAACACGTAGATCATGAGATGTGTTGTTATCGCCCCGGATGATCGCTAGATGCCGACATGAGACTTTTATACTGGGGCAATGAAATAAAATTGTGCAGAAAAAAGGATGATTTTCAGAATAAGAATATTATTGTGTTTATTTGCCTTGATTTTCACGTAACACACAGTCAAATGGAGAGACAGAAATAAGTGTGTGGTTTTTTTTTTTGACAGTAGAATCTTGTACGTGTTTGGTGGTAGTCTGCGGGAAACAATATTTAATTTTCACGTTTCGTCTCAGTTCCCACCCCACAGCCTGGTCTACTAATAATTTGATCCGAGATGATACATGAACACAGAATTAAATTTGGAATGATTAAATAGCAAAGGATGGATAATAGGTACCAAAAAGTTCCTTGTACGTGAGCGATAAAATGCCACTTCCTTACATTTCCGGTCGAAGTGATCAACTCTCAAAAAACACTGAATAAAAATCCTCATTTGTTCAAAATGCGCTACACGGACTCCAAAATACAAACGGCATATTGAGTGTCAATAACCTTTGCGATCGAACACTGGTTACCGTTAAGGGGTCCTTTTGGCGCTCAGTTTTATACACCTACATTTCACGCAAACTTCTGACAACAAATCTAGAAAACAAATATAGTTTTCATGTTATAATATCGCAACAGGAAGCTCGGCTCACCGTGTTTGGTTTCAAATTTTCGTAAATTGCCAGCAATTTCATATTTTCCACCACGCACAACTATCTCGTTGAATTCGAATAAAACCGCTCGCGCACGTGCAAATATTTTTGCTTCCGGAAAGCATGTTTCCAGCAGTGTTGCTAAGTGTCGACCGAGGATGGGCCATGTACGCACTTGTGTATTGCAAAGAAGATCGGCCGGCCGCTGATTGCAATCTCGGTAGTTAACTCGACCCATCAAGTAACATCAAAGCAAAAACATTAATTAATTGGATTATGACACTTTTTATTCCAAACAAAGTTGTTTGAAGCCCAGAGACGTCCCTCCTCTCTCTCTACCTTCCTCGCTGTCATTGTTGGTTCTGGAATTTATGAATATGGGTCATTTTTTTCTGTCCTATTATCTCAGTATCAAGTATTTATTTATGACCAGAAGTTGTGTAGATCTTTCATTGTTTCAATCACATTGTTTTACAAATCTGTCTTCACAATATGGAAATGATTGAGAACGACGTTTATTTCAGAATATGTAAATGGTATATGTACTGAAATGTTGTGCTTTGATGAATTTATAAAAGTGGAAAGAAGCCAGGATTTCATAAACATTGGTATGAGGCAGAGATTATGTTCATAGGTTATATCGTAAATCGTTATGGAGATTTAGTTTTGTATGAAAAGTAATCAATAAAACTTCAATCTCAAAACAATTTTCTGAAATGTCTGGCTATTACATTATCCATATCAGAGACTGGAAGCACAAGTTAGTGACAAATGCGCGCACTTTTAGCGGATCTCCCAGGATTCCCACTTTAAGGATAAATTTTAAGAGAAAATTCATTACTGGAATATTTTTTAGGGAATTTTGTTGGTGTCCAGATATGTTTAAATTAATAGATTCTCCTACTTCTATGAACACTTAGAACGAATCGTTAAATCTGCAGTCTATTCCCTTGTCATAAATATTTACTTTCCCTTACAGATGCATTCCTGAAACGAAAATACAGGCTTTTCAATTTTGCTGACACACATAGTTTTTGGCCAACACAATGGCATATCCGCTTAAACAGATTATGTCAAATTTGAATTTTGTAATTTGTACAATTTAAATAGAGTAGTTCCAAGGGTTTTGGCTTGTAAAAATACACAATTATTTTGGAATCAGTTCAACATCTAGTGGAACAGATTACGGGATCAAAAAATAAATGTCTCTCTAAACATAGTAACTGTTGGATTTTATAAATGTAGCAAAATACTAAAATTAAATACCCTCTTCAGTCTAATAGCGTTTATGGAATACGCCAGTATTTGTCTACATTTTTGTAACCATAGTAGAGCAATGTGTCTTTACACTCACGAAAGAAAGAAACAATACTTGATAAAAGATAGTGGAAAATATTGTTGCCACCAGAATGATTTTCTTATTTGACGGTAATATTTTGGTGGCTATGTTTACAGAAATCAACAGCACTTTTGATACAAGATGGTTGTACACATTGCTGATACAATTATTTCTTATTTGCCGGTGATGTTCCTCTCATGACGGGAAATGTGTATTTAGTATGCATTTGTATATACGTATATACCTCAAAGGCAAGTACAGGGGTTGCTATAATTAACAATTATTATTATTTCTAAAAAATACACCATCAAGGCTGTTCCTTTGCAAGGTTACAAAGAAGGGACGAGAATACAAGTAAAAAAATTATATATATATATATATATATATATATATATATATATATATATATATATAAACAGTCTCAGGTCGAACACGTCAGAGATAGAACAGAAACAACCCTTATACACATGCCAACACAGATTGCATTCAGTTCCTGCAGGATTACATCAAACGTGCTGAGAACTTTCACAGAAAACCAAACGGAGAGCCTCAGTCAGGCGTTAAAAATACTGAAACTGGAAGATAAGTGCCCTTGCCTTGTTCCCAATGCACAGCAACCAAAAAGAAGAAAAAACGGACGAAAAGGTTAGAAGGGATTAGTGAGAGAGAGAGAGAGAGAGAGAGAGAGAGAGAGAGAGAGAGAGAGAGAGAGAGAGAGAGAGAGAGAGAGAGAGAGAGAGAGAGAGAGAGAGAGAGAGAGAGAGAGAGAGAGAGAGAGAGAGAGACCCGTCTGCAGTGCAAGGACAAGGGCACTTGTCTGGGGAGGGATGTGAATTGCAGAATGATGAGGACAGCCAAGTAATCTTTTGGGTGCAGAAAGATTGATTATGTAATTCACTAGATGAACGAGACGATCCAAGACTTTGTAACACAAAATCCAACCTATCTAGCAGTGTTTTCTGATCCTGACATTAAAGAAGCGACCATGTTGCATGCAAAATTTCAGCGGAAAACGAGTTCCGATCCCATAAGAAGCGAGTTAGCTACCCATTCTTGCATTCATGGTAAAAAAAAAAACCATCGGTGTAGTCATAGACCCAGGGGGCTAATGTAATGATGGTCTCATTTGGCTGTTATATGTTTATTGCCTGAGCTACCTGTGGCCCGCTTTGTATATTCAATGCTTATTCTTTTCCTGGTCAGTGGTGTATTATGGCGGTCACTGGAGACCTTATGCAACTAAAGTTGAAGGCTGTAGACCTGTGTGTGTAGTTCATTGTACAGACCAGACTGGTCATATTTTAAGGCAGTTTTAGAAGTTTGGAGAATTTGTCATACTGGCAGTGATGGTTGTCAATGTTCCGATATTTTTCTAACATAGACCTGTTTCTAATGTAAGGCATTTGTAAAACTGCATTGAAGTGTAAAAATTCTGAGATCAGTACACGACTTAGATGCTACAGGCAATGCAATGCAAAAAAGGAAATAGAGTACAAATAGTAATAATTTCTGTGCCTTGGCCTTGGATGTTTTTTCTATGCCATATGACTGTGAGAGTGGTTCCGGCTTCAAAGTGAAACACATCTAGAGTGCAGGAAAGAAAATAAAATATTTATGACTATATGGCAGCATAAACTTATAAAACATTTTGCTGAAAAAAATTGGCCTTTCCATGTTGTTTGAGCCTGGAATGTGCAGTAATGTTACCACATCTTAGTAGCGAATTGCTTTGCTACACCACTTAGCTTTTACACTGCATGAATCTATAATGTTGGGCCGGAGTGGGGAGTCTGGGAGTGCAAATGTGGTTCTTATCATTAAATTGGGTATGAGTGCACACTTGTGCTTTTATCTGTGTAAAATAAATTGTGTTAAACACAGGGAATGCATGTAGGAGACAGGATGTGCAAAAAACACTGCATGGTTGGCTGGCCAGTAAAATACATCCATTTTTTTTTACAAAATGTCTTGATTCAGTTATGTAAATATATGGCAAAACCTTTCTGGCATAACTGTCTATTGCAGGGCATACAGACTAATTTAATACTATATATTTACAAGATGGGTTCACCTGAGGTATGGAAGGCTTGTGAGGCAGTCTATGCACTAATGCACTGCCCTCCAAATTTGAAAAAAAAAATCCCCTTGCCCCAAAGGAAACAACACAAACACTAGAGGTATGGTGAAAATGATGAAATACCATGGACAGCCTAAAACCGGGTCATTAAATGATAATTATTAACACTGAACTATGAGGGTTTTTTTTTGTCTGATTTTTTTTTTCATGGTGAATATTTGAGAAGACGTTCGTTTACATATGTATGTATGTATGAATATATATATATATATATATATATATATATATGTATATATATATATATATATATATATATATATATATATATATATACATACATATTTATATATGTGTGTGTTACTTATCTTTCCCTTGCAGTCTCTAAGCAGGTGATCCATCTAAGGTTAAGTTTCCTGCATACCCTGTTCTTCTCTCAGCCCCACAGTACATATCCATTAGACAGTATTCATTCCATATTGATTAAACTAAATTGAAACATCTTTGCTGCGATGTATTTTTCCAGGAAAAGCGTACCACTAGTACTGAAATGTATATGCTGTGCAAATAGCAAAAAAACTCCAAACCTTTTGAATTAGCTTCAATTTTGCAACAACACAACGTCATATATTATGCCTTATTAGTTCCCTTTCCTTTTGTCTTTTGCATGAGAATTTCTCTAAAATTGCGGTACGAGCTCTTCACAATTTTTAATAAGTGTAAATTCTTACTCTATATTATACACGTATGTATGATTGTAAATGTCATTAAAAAGTGCACTTTGCTGGTGCATCAGATTGAGTGTTTAATAATATTTGTAATTCTCTGTGTTGTGATTCAAATTTCATTTTGCTTGGACTTTTAATAACAACTTTTCAATGATCAAAAGGATTGCTTTAAAATGACCAGTTGCCTTTTAAGGTGGACTGCCAGTCTTAAATTTGTAATTTACTTCATTTGTTCACATTGGATTTTCAAGTCTCTTTCTTTTGCTGTGCTTAACAGAGCTGCCATTGTTCGATTTATAAGTACGGGTAATGTTTCTCTAAACACATGGAATAATGTTTCATTGGCTCTGTTGTACTGTGGGCTGTGTTCTCCATGTCATAGCTGTAATGGAGGTGGAACGTTTTTATCATGTTCAAGATACACAAATGGCACAGATACGATGAAGAAATAGTTTCTTCGTTTGCAGTCTTCCCAGGAGACAAACAAGTCAGGAACACTAAAGTGGCAGACCTACCCCTTCTCTTGTCATCTTCCAAGCCAGTGACAAATGTGCAGTTTTACGTAGTCAGGCCTATATGTCTGAAGGTTGTAGTGAATGAAAAATATTTCAGAGGGTGAGAACTGTTTTAAACGACCAGTTGCTATTTATAGGTGACTGCTTGTTGCAAATCAGGAGTGAATAGTATTTGTTCAAATTAGTTTTGGAAGATACATGTTGTAGTGTTGGATAATTTTTCGATCTTTGTCTTTTTTTTGGATTCAGCTTTGCTGTCATTGTTGTCTTGAGATTGAAGTATATGGGTTATGTTTCTCTGAAGTATTGGTTATGATTCTTGGCTTCACGTGAACTGGGGAACTATGTCAACAAGAAGATCGATTGTATGATGGTAACAGAAACCATCATCCCTAATATTGTGTATGTCTCTATTTTTTGAGTGGCGTTGCAAACAGAATGTTCTAAATATGAAAATGTACACTATAGTGGTAATGTGCACTCTGCATACTGACTTTTTTTTTAGTGATGTTATATATTGTCGACAGTCGACCAATTATTCCATTTTCCGTGATGCAAAGGGATGTTCTTACTGTTTACAAAATAAAACACCTAGGTACAAAGTTTATGGTTGTCATTTCTCTGGCACACTAGGACTGAATGGCTTCAAAATTTACGTCTGGCATGTTCAACTGATGTATTGGGGTACATGGCACTTAATAATTGCTTATAAGGTAACCTTTATATGACCTTGACCGACAAAGGATAAATAGGAAAAGCGACCTTTTAACTTTTTTTTCGCCATTTTGACAACTATGTTGGTCAAAATAAGTAAAATCGAAAAAGCAAAATTTGGAAAGAGAAATTATCTGCTGGGATATTTCGGGAAAAATCAAATTTTGACCAAAAATGAGGAGAAACATAAGCAGGATATGCTGTTATAATAATACCAATGTTACTTCCAGCCACCACGGTGAGGAATATCAACAGTACAACTAGCCGCGTGCGCTCAGTGAAGTAGAAAGATTTTAAAAATGTCGATGCATTTAGATCATCACAATATCTCAACTTTAAGAGGAGTTATGCTCATTTATATAAACTTCCAATTCAGCAAAAAGAGGTGACCATTTTGGATTTGGAAAATCCAAAAGAAGGCTCTGTTTTGTAACCGACCTAAATTCTTTATTCGGTATTTATCATGATATTTGGCAAAAAGACGTTTTTTGGGAGAACTAAGGAAAATGTTTGAAATTTTAGCTTTTGAGGTACAACTTCTTTTTTCATAAATATATGTTTAGAAGGAGATGCTGAGACATATGGGGGTAAATTTGGCCAGATATAAGAATTTTGTCCATTCCGTAGTATTTGTTTCGTCACGGATATGACATTTTGACAATTTAGAAATCATTTGCAGACAAACCAAATAGCTCGCCTTAACATCTTGGTTTCTTATTGAGTGACTGTTGACCTTGAGAAAAACAGGATCTAGCTGATATTATTTTGGGAGAATATTTGATATTAATAACTGTGACGGACATGAAACCAGCAAGACAACCATTTTCAAATTTTATGTTCGGACTAAAACCTCTGATCTGTCTTTCCCTGAACACAATGCAAGTAACTTATTTTATTATCAAATAGTAAAAATTGCCAAACGTTTTGCATTAAAAGAAATTAAAAAAAAAAAAAAGAAGAAAAGAAAACAGGTTACCATTATGGACATGGAATGACGAATGTGACAATATGCCGCAATAGAAAATGTGGTGAAGAAATTAATAAAGAAACCAATAGAATATTTCAGCTAGCCCATAAACAAATTTTCTGAGTGCAATGTAACTTCACTCAAATAATCTAGCTTTTCTATAATAGTGTTCCCAAAATAAAGGTTCTGTTAATATATTCATTTGGAAGATGCGCAGTGATCCGAAAAAAAATGTACTTCGAAATCTTTCATTAACTTATAAACTATAAATCCCATTGAATGGGTAAACAAAACTATATAAAACCCATAGAAAACAAAAAGTAACGCTTGTTTGGTCTTTCTCTTCAAAATCAAACTCCTTGCACATGAAGATTCTAGTAATCACACTATTGTTCTCCTTGAATGCGACTAAAGAAAAATCCGCATTGTAAAGTTAAAACAGTGTATTAATCCTGTGCACAAAGTACATGCAAGTCATCTTGCAATAGCGTGTGACATCGAGCGTCCATGACATGCAAAATCCTAGATTCAAAAGCTAAAAATAGTACATAATCAGACTTAAAATTCAAAAGTCCAATGTATTGGGATAATCTACATGTCAAAAAGATATTCGTGGTTGCATGCAACTGTTCACCATTCGAAAGTGTAAAAGTGGTAACTTAGCAAATATTTCAACTAAAAATATTTAGTCAATCATGGTAATGGTGTAGGCAGTTGCAATCTTTTACAATACACATTGCAATCATGTCTTGTTTTATTCAAACAAATAAATATTTTGTTACTGGTAGTGGATATTCAAATGTAAATCGTTCTCGGTGGTCCACAGGAGTGTTTAAAATTTCAATAACTTGATTTTTAAGGACCCACGACTTGTCCACCTTTACTGGGAATAGAAACACTGTTTTTCTTCCATTTGTTGCACGTAAAAATGTGTCTTCAATCTCGTCATCATTTAGGTCAGACTCTTGCCCAAAGAATATGTTTTGTCGCACTTCTGATGCAGATCCCTCCATCTTAAATTTCACCAAGAAATGTGCCGATGACAAAACTTTGCTGCTGATCAACTGGATCAGCAATAGTGTCATGCACTCGCCTTTACACTTGCTCAACTGAATCAGCTGGGTTCTGTTTGTCACTGTTATTAGACTTGTCCAGTACTCTTTGGTGGACTAGCTCCTTGTCAGGATTCATTAATATAGAGCTCCTTCCAGCTGCCACTGTCCACTAGCATCACAAAATGCATATTATGGGTGCCATGTAGTCTTTTACAAGTGTACCAGCCAAAAATAGTGAATACAGATGTAGAGATCTCTCAATTCAGGTGAAAAAAGATAGTTTAAAGACTGTACACGCATACAAAGTGCAAATAAAAAGACAGCAAGGCACCAATGCTGCATTGATTTACTTCCTACGTTAGATTAATAGTCAAACATTCTTGGCACTGTCTTGTCTGTTGCAAAAAGTCACATCCATCACAATAAAGAAATTCTTCCAAAATTGCACTGGTACAACATTTCCTAATCTTAATGCTAAGTTCTATTTAACTATATTACTGACGAGGAAAATGTGAAGTTTTGTTATTTTTTTCTTTGTTACCTTCGGAAAAAAAAAAAAAAGCAAAAAACAAAAATCCAAAATACCAAAAAAAAAAAAAAAAAAGACAAAAAACAAAACATACTTTTTTGCTCAAAAATGTGACCGACATGACATTATCAGGAAAATATAACCTCTCATTCTAAAATATTTATTTATTTTGAAAACATTATGAGGGTTCAAATGTATTCATTTTGGGTTATTTATTTAGTTTATTTTATTTGTTTATTTTTTTTTGTGTGTGTGTATAAGACAGTAATATTTATAGTCCCAGTTAATGTGAAAGTTGCATGCCTCTGGGAACTTGTTATGCACCATCTTTATGTTATACAAACAGAAAACCCTTTGGCAGATGCATTCGCATTGGGACCGAAATGTACGCGTACCATCACATGAAAAATCTGATGCGATTTATAACTTGCATATCTGTGCAACACCGTGATTTATGCGTGCAATATGCCGTATTGAATCCTGGATCAAACTGAAGGAGTCCCATGCAGACCTAATACAATTAACCCTTTCCCCCCTCAAACCGGCAAGAAATGGCTGGTGGTCAAATGTCGTCTGCTTCAGTGTTCTCAACTAATTTCAACAGTTATGAAAACCAATTTGACTGAGAAATGTACAGGAGACTTATCAAGATCACATGCCCCAGGTCAACAGATTTTCTTGGCATGGGTTGGGTATTTAGTGCCCAACCCATGCCAAGGAAAGCTGTTGACTCAGTCTTAATTCAAGGGGGAAAGGGTTAATCTGCCTTGTAAGAAAATGAGTTTTAATGTATGTATCCGAAGCATGAAGCTATGCTTATGGACAATTTGTTATTATGTGCCGTTGTTTACCTCCACAGGTGCTCGATCAGAGATGTTTAAAATTGAATACTCCAGCTGCAACTTTGATGCCAGTATATGTCATTTCACTCATGATACAAGAACCAATATGAGATGGGTCAGGTGAGAAATAAGCGGAGCTTTCGGTGGCATGTATATGTCAGTTCAAGTAATGCATACGACATTCCCAGAACGATTCGCAAATCCAGCCTTTTCAAATTGACGTTGCCCTGTTTCATCTAGGGACATTGGTATTCATTGCCCTTGGGTCAGGTGGAAAAATTCGAAAAATTGACCCTGGGGATTCATGGTCTTGCCATTGTTCCAGATGACAGGCAAAGGTATGTTTCTTGCTGCTTAGAATGTTAGAGTACTAAATATAAACACGTGGGAAGACAAGGGCCTAAGTCCATAATTGATCATTGGGGAAAAGGGCACTAGCTGAACTTTCTGGCCCTTTAGGGCAGCGTCAGTGATTGTGGAGGCACGGACGTGGTAAGAAATTAAAAAGCACCCCCGCCTAAAAAAGCCCTCTTACTCAGGGTTTTACCATAATTTACATTTCAGTAGCATGTGCAGTTTGAAATAATAATAAAAAAAAAAATCAAAAGAAGACAGCGTTCATGCAAGCTTGCGCATATAATTAGACGCTACTAAAAGCTCCAAGGGAATTCTGGTCAGGTGATGTCTTAATTGTGTTTGCAGCTAACGAAAAGGTTTTCTTCTTTTCAAAATCCTTCAATATTTACTCACAAGTAATGTTGCCTGAATTAGTAGCACTTTGTATGCTTCATATTTTGAACATGTATTACTATTACTTCCATCTATGTATATTAATGTACAGTTATAATGTGATCTGAGCTGACATGTTGGTCCGAACAACTTAAAGGATTGGTCTGCAGCTGGCATCCACCAACTATTATCACTGTTTGATCCACTGGATTTCTGCTGACAGCTTTTATTACTGTGCCCTACATGACAGTCAATTATTTATATATCAACAATTCCCTGATTTTTTTGTTTGTTTGTTTTTTTCATATATAACTTTGTCATAATTATGAACAAAGTGGTTTTGGATGTTTGGGGCTGCATCTCTACAGTGCTCTTTCATTGTTTCTTTGATTTTATAAAAAGCGTTTTATATTTTTAATTTAACGTGTTAAAAGATTTTGTTTTCTTTCTTATCTTTTGCTGCCTTTTCACTTAACTGATGGGCCAGGAGAACTTAAAAGTGTCAAGCCTACCAAGTATCAGTTTATCTTTGGTGTAAATGATACCTTTGGTGTTTTATGTAGATTGGTCTTTATGATTTGCACAAAACTTAAGTGTGTACTTCATGAAGAATATTTCAAGGCTTGCGAGGACTAATTTTAAACCACCAGCTGCCATTTTTGGGTGACTGCCAGTTTAATGCCAGGAGTGAAAATTATCCTTCACATTGTTATTGGATATTTATGTTGATCTTTTTCTTGTTTTGAATTTCTGGCTTTTACTATAATTTACATTCATGGAATTGTTGGGATGAAATTTACAAATGAGGGTTATGTTTTTCTAAATCATTTGACAGGCACTTCAATGGCCATGTTTTATTGTGGGCTGTGTTCTCCGACTCTTGGTTATAATGGAGATAAAGAGTTATTCTAGTGTTCCAAATTGATAAATTTTATGAAAATAGTGTGTGCCTACTTTCTTCGTTTGCAGTCTTCCCAGCTGACTGACATATCAGGAAACGTAAAAAGTTGCATGCATACTATCTCTCATTTATCTTGATCGGAAATGGTAAATTTGGGGTTTGAAGCAGGTACCCCTATTTGTCATTTAGTGATCGATAGGACAGATAACGTAAGGCCTCGAGAATTACATTGTTAGATTTGTAACATATATGTAGTAGGATAGCATGTAGGGCATATGAGAGCAAGAGATACCAGGTAACCATATGAATTGATATATAGATATACAGATAGATAGAGACAGACAGACAGTTACATAGATAGGTAGATAGATAGACGGCAGCGCAGCGATGGATTTAGTTCTATGCATGTGATAACAAATACGGTCAACCTTTCTTTTCCCTTCTGATGTATCACATGGGAGCCCTTATGTATATGATGTAATAATGACACATACTTGGGATTCATACATGTAGTGACATGCAGATGTTCTTTTTTCTTGTATTTTTACGAATTCCATTGTATTATATGTGCCCCAATTATGTAAATTTAACAGTTTACACAAAGTTATATATGGTTTGCTTTTTGATGAGAATGGTATAAGTGTGCTGCACCGTTGAAACTATGATGCTGCATAACATTGTGCGGTTACATTGGTCAGCTTTACCTTTTTTCTCTCAAATGTGGAGTATGGGCTGCACTTCTTGAAGTTACAGGAGTGCTGTATTCTTTATGTTGCTAGTAATACATACCCTGTCATTGGAACAATCAAAGTTTTTGTATACGTCATCATCTGTCCATGATTGAAATATGTCTGGTACTGCTATAAAGCCGAGGTCATAAATACGGTTGGCTTTCTTTATGTTGCAAGTAATGTATACTGTATCATAGACTAGTCATATGCCACTGCATGATTCTTGTTATCTGTAATAACTTCATAGACTCGATGAGTATATTATACAATGTAGTTCTGAGGATTCTTATCTTATGCCGTGAAAATGCTGTGGCCTGTTTCTCGGGGCCTTCGCTGCGGGCTGCGGCCGATACACCTATCACTGTTTCTCAGTGGTGGGGGTGGTGGTCGCGGGCGGCAGGGGCGATATGTTTTGTTTAATGATAGTTGCTGGTGGCCGGTTTCTGTGTGAATGGGCGTGGAGTGGGGATAGTGGTTTTGTTATGGATGAGGCACGGTTGGGTTTGTTTTCTTTTTTTTGTTTTGTTTTTGTTTTTGTTTGTTTGCTTTTTCCAGAGCTACATTATTAATCTAGTATGCCATGATTACCATCCTCTCCTTTTGGGGTAACCCGCTGTTACCACATATTACATGTACTTTTTCTTTTGTTTCCATTTTTGTATGGTGGCACAAACGTGTATAAATCTACACGTTCTCTCTGCCATAACTTTACTCTCTGTTGCACTGTTTTCTATTCAAGTGCAAATTTTAGGTTCTAACAAATATCAGCTCAGTGAATTGGTTACATTGTCTGGCTTCCGACTTTGCTATATATGGTGTTTCTTGGAAATCTTGTTAATAGTTAAATCCTATCGGTTGCGAGATCTTGGTCCATAATGTACTTAAACATTTTAGTGGCATCTCTAAAAACAACCTCAATGAATTATTACATAATGTTTATGATTTGGACAATGCATTATCTATTGCATCCGACTCCCCCTATGTTGACAGCAGTAACCTAATAAATTTCATTACACCGTTTTCTCAATTTTATTCTGCTTTAGGCCTAAATATTCAGTGTTTAAACAGTAAATTTGACCAACTTAAATTTTACTTGATGGATTATTAAAAAATCATTTTGAAATCAGTGCCATTTGCCTCCAGGAAACTTGGGTTGACGGCGTGAATTGTGACATGTCACAATTTTATCTGAGTTATTATACATCTATTCATTTACCCGCGACCTGCAGCTGTCATGGAGGCTGTTTAATATATGTACATAAACAATTTCAGTTTGTCGTTCGAGACTTGTATTCCCCAAACAGATTATCGGAAGGCCAATTTATAGATATAACTGGTGATGGGTTAAAACAAAAAATCACCTTGTGTAATGTGTACCGACCTCCAAGAGACAGAAATGAGGATATTGAATCTTTCATTGATGTCATGGTACCTATATTATCAACTATATCCAATGAACGGTCTGACAAAATGATTGTAGGTGACTACAATATTGACATGCTACAAACAAATATAAGGGGAAAATACTGAGATTTTCTAGACTTATTGCTCAATAACGACTTTCGCCCCTAAATTACCTTACCAACTCGTTTTGCTGAGAAACGTGCAACAAAAATTGATAATGTTTTCTGTATTCTCTCAAATGCCACAAAGTCCTGCTGCTCCGGCATTATTTTTACTAATTTATCGAATCAGCTTCCTTATTTTGTCTGCCTGAATAAAAAATCAAATTCACAAGGCCCTCCCAAATATGTGCAAGTTCAGAAGCAAGACGCTGAGCCTATACAGGATTTCTATAATAAAATAAATAACACTAATATAATGGAATCTTTCATCCAAGATCCAAATTCAAATCCAAATATAAATTATCATAAGTTTGTTGGCATCATACAGCATGCCAAGGAGAAGCATTTGCCTATCAAAACTGTAAAATTTAACAAATATAAACATAAATTCTCACCTTGGGTGACGAATGATATTCTGCGATTCATAAAATATAAAGATAATTCATACCGCAAATTAAAGTGTACTTATCCTGAATCCTATCAATATCAAGTTATCAAACTGAAAATAAAGACTAACAAGTGTATCTTGGATAAAATTATTCGTCAGTGTAAGCAAAACTATTACAATTACCAATTTGATAAATTCAAAAGAGACACCAGGAAGACCTGGGATACTATCAGGTCAATTCTCAGTACTAGTATAAAGAAAAAGAAAAAAAGATTTCCCACAGTTTTGCAATGTGGGTGGCACACAAACGTCAAACAAAGGGAAAATAGCCAAACGTTTCAATATTTTTTTTTACAGAAATTGGCCTCAAATTAGCCAAACGTTTGAATGATTTTTTTCTTACAGAAATTGGCCCCAAATTAGCTTCTAAACTAAATTCAACTAATGTACCAGCATTTACTACTTATCTTACCAATCTACATGACAACGTGTTTCTCTTTTCTCCAGTGTCTTTTAATGATGTTCAATCGATTTCCAATAAGTTTACGCCTAACACGAGCTCCTGCCACAATTTATTATCTATGAAACATCTCAGAGGCCCTAATAATACTTTAGTCCAACCTCTAACGCTAACCATTAACCAGTCGTTAGTAACTGGCATTTTCCCTGATAAGTGAAAATTGGCAAAAGTGATACCTGTGTATAAAAAGGGGATAATGCCAGTTTTAATAATTATAGACCACCCTCACTCCTTCCCGCGCTCTCCAAAGTCCTTGAAAAAGCTGTCCATCGTCAATTATATGATTTTTTCACTTCAAAAAGTTTGTTTTATAACACTCCACATGGTTGTAAACAGTTACACTCCACAGAGACAGCTTCACTAGAATTTAGAGACAGAACCTACCAACTTCCTGATTCGGGAAAAATACCCATAAGCACTTATCTTGACTTGTCAAAGGCATGGCACTCTTCTTCATAAATTAAACTACTTTGGAATGCGTGGCACTGCTTTAAATTGGTTTAAAAGTTACTTGACTAATAGACTTTAATTTGTCGAGTATGATGGCGTGCAATCTGAATCATTACCTATTGCCGCAGGCGTACCACAGGGTTCCATTTTAGGTCCCCCTCTTTTCATTATATATACATATAGGATATTTATCTGGCTCCTCAAAATTTACTGCTATTCTCTATGCCGATGACACAACCCTCATAAACTCTCTATGCTCCTTTCATTTCATCAGTGGATCAAATACTGAAAATCTCTCAGGAAGTATTAATTTTGAGCTAGACAAACTACACAGCTGGCTTGTAGCAAATAAACTATCCTTAAGTGTTTCCAAAACCAGATACACGATCTTTCATTTTCCACAATGTAAGCTTAATTTAAACATTAATCTATCAAATAGTAACATTACCATAGAAAGAACAACCGAATTTGACTTCCTGGGACTCATGATACATGAAAATCTTAACTGGCAAGCCCATGTTAATAAAATATCAAGTGAACTCTCTCGTGTAATAAGTACGCTAAAACGACTTCACAATTAATTACCCACATCATGTTTCTTGCTCATTTGTAACTCGTTGTTCCTGCCACATCTTAACTATTCTATTCTTGCTTGAAGCCATTCATGTGATCGAGTTGTAACATTACAAAAAAAAAGCAATCCGCCTTGTAAGTTCTTCAACTTACCATGCACACACGGAACCCATTTTAAACAGTTTAATTTACTTAAGGTCCAGGATCTATTATATCCAAAAGCACTGAAATTCTACCATAGATATAACCAAAATCAGTTGTCAGATACTTTGATAATATGTTTGCTCCCTTACCAATTACCCATACGCATAACACCCGACATCGACACATTCCTCGTCATTCTCTCCATTTAAAAGCCTCCACCAAGAACTGTATCCGTTATTAGATCCATGAAATTCTAAAAGACTTGCCACAAAATACTAAAGAAAAAGTCACAACCCATTCGTACTATGGTTTCTCCAATTATATCAAAAATTCCCTTATCAATAAGCACTCTGAAATCTGCACCATAGGGAATTGTTTTGTCTGTGATTATAATGATTGACATACATTTTGCACGTCCGTTCTTTGTGAAATATTATGGTTAATATTTCATTGACTTTCATTTGTACTTCAGTTTTTGTATAATGTTAACGACTACATAAGTATATTCACATTTCATGTAAACATACCCAAAGGTGCCCATCCCCATAGCGGATTGAATATCCTTAGCGGGGTTCCTCCTGACTTTTTATCTTAAAATACCTTCTTCCGTTCCTATATGTAAGTCATATAATTATTTTCAATTTTGTATTGGTATTATCTGCTTAAATGATTTTGTAATCAGTCAAATAAAACTATGTCTGAGTCTGAGTCTCTGAGTCTGATTGATGGACAGACAGATAAATAGATAGACCGACAGACAGACAGGCAGGCAGACAGACAGACAGACATATAGATAGATAGAGACAGATAGATAGATAGATAGATAGATAGATAGATAGATAGATAGATAGATAGATAGATAGATAGATAGATAGATAGATAGATAGATAGATAGATAGATAGATAGATAGATAGATAGATAGATAGATAGATAGATAGATAGATAGATAGATAGATAGATAGATAGATAGATAGATAGATAGATAGATAGATAGATAGATAGATAGATTTTGAAGCAGTGTACAAACCCAAAGGAGAAGAATAAAGGAAAATTAGATTGAAGAAAATCACCAAACTGCAGTCAGCATACAAGATATAAATAATGTAAAGACAAACGTGTGGAAAGCAAGTTCATTTGAAAATTTGCATTTTTATGTGAATTTGTTTGGAAGGCTCCAGATTCCGGACTCGAATGCATTTGATGAGCAACATTTATGTACATGTTTGTATACATGTGAACCAAACAAACATATTTCGTATATATAGTCTCTTGTACATTAACCCTGTGTGGTCAAGTGAAAATGTGTATTTTTGACTTTTCTGACACCATAAAGTTATCTGAATCGACCGCATTTTGTAAGAATCGATTGAAATTAAGTCATAAAACCTGCAAATACCTGTGCACAGTTGCAAGGTACCTGGCTGTAATGCATACACAAGGAAATTTACAAGCATACAAAAGTACCCATGGACGACGGGGGCTACTTTGTTGAACTAGTTTTCGGGACTTGTTTGCGTGACCTACCTGGGCAACAAGAGCTGAGCTTAACTAGGTGATCAGTCATATTCCCGATCATCCTGTCTTATTCTGCGAAAATTTGAACCACATTTTGTTAGTCTGGTATTGGCAGAAATTTATTTCAGTATTTTCTCTTTCATAGTTCTATTCAATAATTGACAGTGGCTCATTTTCCTCGCTCATGGTCGATTCAAGTAATGCCACAAAAAGCGTTTTGGGTTCTAAAACCCCTTCCCTTATCAACCAATATATTTTGGGTTGTCTCTCTTGAAAAACATTTTTGGATGATAGCTACAGCTACTTTTTCCCGTATCTGAACAGAATTTGTCAACCATAACATAAAATGACGGCAAACATGCTGTGATCTCCTTGCTTCGTGTTACAGTGAAAATATTTTTCATTAATGATTATTGTTCCATAAGTCTACGTTACAACTGCCATTTTGGCTGACTATCTGGGTTACAAGATTATTCTTGGTAAAATCAATGTACACCAGTATAAGGTGAACCAGTTTTGAGAGATACCACACCTTCTGTCTTGCACAAAAGTGAGGCAAGGAAGTTTTCAAAATTAGGTTTATCAACCCTCGAAATAGTAAAAAAGTAAGATATATGAATGGCAATTTGAAATGAAAATTCTTACTACCCGTAATGACAAATACTATGAAATGAGCCAGTATCTAATATACTAGAGGGCTATTTGAGCAGCTGGTGCTGAGCCGACCTACGCTTGGTAAATATTCTAACTTCTGTGACCGTCGTAATTAGGTCAAGATCACCCAGCTTCATGTGTAACCTTGCCCTTATAAAGGATTTCAATCCTGTTTTTTTTCTATGTCATAGCTCAAAAACTTAACATGTCATGAGGAAAGCAAATTCCTTAACAATGGCCAAGCAACTTCAGGAAATAGGTACAGGTCGCCCATCCCAAACACAACTTTTCATTTGTACAGGACCATTATGTAGTGTAATATGAATGCCCTAATCTAAAAAGTTATTGCCAGATTATGCAGAAAGGAAATTCAACTTTAATGGCTCTGTTTAATACAAAATCACTGAAGCATGATAAATTCAGCAAATTTTGTAGAGACACATCAAAGACACACTGCCACCAAGTTTGAAGTGAATGTGAACAGTTGCCCAAATGAAGTCAAAATTGTGATTAGCATTAAAATGACCATTGACTTGCATAGTACTCAACAGAAAAATTGCATTTTCCGATAAGTACCCAAATTGGAAAACAAACAAAAAGCGAAAACAAAAAACCCAAAATGTTAAAATTAGGAAACTACGGCAGTGCCAACTGGCAATAAGGTTTGTTTTACCATTTCACATGAACATTTCTACCAAGATGCAGCTATACGGAAATGTCCTACTGTGGTAATGCACATATCATAGCTTGCTTTTTCAAGCCACTGAGTCATTGGTCAACCTCTGTGAGCTTGGCGCCGTGTCTCAGAAATAAGAGTCTTTTGGCCACATGCACACACACACACACACACACACACACACACACACACACACACACACACACACACACACACACTTTTTCCGGTGATACTACATAACTAGCATTTCCTCTAAGTCCAACATCATGCATTACAATTAGATT
The DNA here is from genome assembly GCA_964020975.1 of Hermodice carunculata. Classification (NCBI taxonomy): domain Eukaryota; kingdom Metazoa; phylum Annelida; class Polychaeta; order Eunicida; family Amphinomidae; genus Hermodice; species Hermodice carunculata. The sequence goes on from OZ026626.1 coordinate 29,428,596, forward strand.
TTGCCCAGCATTTTAGTGAAATGTTTCCTGTTTATAGTAGTAAGTGTTCTCTTATTCAGACTATTATATGTACTAAAACGCGTACAACGAAGCTTACATTTTTAAATGTAAACCCATATAATGTAAGATGGACTAGGAAGGTCAAGCCTACACATTTATTACTATCCATGGCTCGGATGTTCCAGGAGCTTCTATTTTAGAGAAAATGTGTTCTTCTGTTTTTCGTATTTTCAATTTCCACCGTCGGCATGCATTAGGAAATGCAGCTAGTAGCTAGTCGTAGAAGACTACATTGATAGCTGTTTTTCGTATTTTCAATTTCCACCGTCGGCATGCATTAGGAAATGCAGCTTGTAGCTAGTCGTAGAAGACTACATTGATAGCTGTTTTTCGTATTGTCAATTTCCACCGTCGGCATGCATTAGGAAATGCAGCTAGTAGGTAGTCGTAGAAGACTACATTGGTAGCATGGTTGTATTTGTAAGGTGCAAATGTTTACATGCTATTTAATTTTTTATTCTCGGATACCTGGTGAAAATGCAAATATCGGTACCTATTGTGTAGCATATTGGTAAGAAAATACAGTTGTAATTGATACATATACCCATACCAAAGCTCATTGCTATAACCGTTAAGCAAACATCAGAACGTTTGGATGGTAGTCACGTCACAGCTTCTGTTATTGGTGTCAGCTTTCGGTAGTCACCCTTCTTAGATATCACACAAGGTGAAGCCAATAAGTGGATATATGCCACAAAAATATTGATGCTTCCATCGTATGTATGTAGTCGGGAGGAAAATGACTAATGTAACTGCAAATGCGAACAACAGAGGTGACTATCAAGTTATGATAACGGTAAAAATATCATATACTATGACACAAATTTGACTGAGAATATTCTGCAAAAACACTAAGCCCTACATTGCCTGAAATATTCATCACAAGTACACTGGAGACAGAGATATTTGAAAAAAAATGACGAGGGCTCTTGTCTAAGGTGAAATTATCGCAGCTAATCACCACACAATATGTGGTTCCATCTGCTTTTTAGAACCCCGCTGCCTATTCAAATATGCATATTCGATATTGTGGAACAAGATTTTAAGATCTAAATAAATAAATGAATAAATAAATAAATAAATAAATAAATAAATAAATAAATAAATAAATAAATAAGGAAGTAAGTAAGGAAGTAAGCATGCAAGCAAGCAAGCAAGCAAGCAAACAAGTAAATAAATAAAGAAATATACAAGCTGATTGTTCATGAAATATACAGATTTGTGACAAAGCAGTGAAATTCTATATGGCTGAACTATTACATATTATCTCCAGAACGTTTTACTATTGCATTGCAGATACACAGGGAAGGCAGACAGCGAGCATATTAAACTCAGATATGACCACACCAGTGGAAACGGTATCACATCACGATTTAAGAAATTAACTGTTTGTTTCTCTCTGAAAGAGGAGCACATTTTTGTTTACCACCTTAGTATGTTATCAAACTATTTTAAATGTATACCATAAGAAACTGGAGATTTTCTACATATTAGTAATTCCTTCTATTTTACCGTGTTTCTTTCTTCCTCTACATCTTTCTATGTGTTTTTACAATCCCTTTTCTTCTTTCCTCTTTTTCTTTCTGTCTATCTGTCAATGAAAATGTTACCCTGATGTTTTCTTGGAAACATATTTCGAGAATACACTATACGTGCCACAGTATTGAACTTCTTCACATCATATTTTGTCTTCATAATGTAATACATAAAAAGCTTATAACTATTGTGACCAACAATGTTTGCAGAACTGCAAAGACACTATGCAGACACAATTACATGCACACCCACACCGACCCCTCCACATGTATACATATATATGTGTGTATATATATATATAGATATGTATATATAGATATGTATATATATATATATACATATATATATATATATATATATATATATATATATATATATATATATATATATATATATTTATATGTGTGTGTGTGTTTACTTACATAAGTGTTTGTGCCTGCTTGCATGTGTTTACTACCACTTTGAAAGTTTACATAAAAAATTGTTCAGTAAATTCCTAACATATAACTTCCCAAGCTGGGGATGTCGCGATGACATTTGTTGACTTTACGTGCACAATCCATTGTTGCGTTTATGCATAGGTGAAAGTAGTATGTCAATGTGCATATATTCAATAAACAAAGGCCACAGTTTTAATTCTGATAGTTTTGGACATTTGAAACTGAAAAGCTTGATCCTTTGCAGCAATTTCACACATTCATGTGACATTGCTACAGCAGTCGTATAAAATAAAGTGCAGCCAATGACTACTTACTCAGGCATGGGATTTAAAATAATGCTAACTGACTGTTTTAATTATGATACCTACTGTTGTTTCCTACAGGCAAAACCAAGAACACCAGTATAGTTTCTATGAAACAATTAAAATCACGAGACTCACGCAGCTTTGGAGTTGAAAGTGGTTTAAGGTGCAAGCATTTTTAAAACATAAACATGTTACACGCCAAACATATAGCGTATAGCCATTCCCATGCTTTTAGAAACATTTTTCCTCTAAAACTAGGATGGCAATATACTAATTTTATCTTTTTCCAATCTAATAAAGATAAATATTATTATTATGAGTATTATTACTGCGACTACTTCTACTATTGATATTATCCTTTTTGCATATACCTTCACAGGGTCTTACATGTACATCGGATCGACAACCCCAATCAGATTAGGAGGCACTGCACAACTATTATCTCCAACCATTCCCATAATAGGAATCTTTGACATTCAGTTCTATTTTCACATGTATGGACATAGAACAGGGAAGCTACAGGTCTGGGCAAATTCAGGGCATACTAAATGGCCACTATTCTTCTGGGAAGCCTGGCAGGGGGACCAAAATCGATGGCATGAAGTGAATAGACGTATATTTTTCAATGAACCAACAACGGTAAGTCCATCAACCATCAACAGCACCTGTACGTTATCTGCTGACATTAGATTCATCTTTAGTATACTTGTGGAATATTGGGTCTTTCCACACATCAGGACCATGAGTGATTTCATACACAAAAAGAATATATTTGCTGATTTATACATTTTCTTATCAATATGCTATTGTTGTATTGTACATATATGTTGATAAAAAGAAAATGAAAACCCTGATCGGCAATAAGGACCCCGTCGAAAACGCCAAAACCATCATTGGGAGTGCTCTAACTCAAGTATGAAGTACAGTGCTATATATTACTCTTTGCAGGTTATATTTGAGGGAAATATTGGACGACGTTGGAGAGGCCATATAGCAATTGACGACATAAAGATATTGGGTGAGTTAGCAACCAATACCCATTCCCGAAATTTAAAACGAAGTTAATGCAGAGGCAGATTTATCTATAATCATTTACACACTGTAGAATTCCGCAAATAAATTTGACATTCGAGTAATCATCTTAATAATGACATCACTTAAAGGCATATTTGTAGCAAGTATACTTATTTTCACCTGTGTGTCCAACAAGTTGGTCCAGTGTGCAGGCATACTGTATGGTATTGATGGATCAGGGGCGACTATGCTTTCAGATGCCTTGTGGGTGGTGATCAGGTAAGGCTCTAAGAGAAAGCATGCATTATAGAAATACAAATTATAAGTATGTGTGCTGATTTGTTCGTATTTTATGAACACTCACACACACACACACACACACACACACACACACACACACACAACCATTTTTTATCAATTTATTTTGTTTATATGCCAAATACAACTTGTCTATATTTACTGATGTGTGATAAACAAACGAGGCCCTTAAGAGCCTAATGCAGACCGAACTGTCTACTCTTTAATTACTTAGTCATTATGATAAAATTTTGTCAATCTGCGAGGATATAAGGCATGCCCCGCTGAGTATGCAGCCCTTCATCGCTGTTGATCAGGGTATTTGTTGACTATTTAGTGACGTCTGTTAGTTCCTGCCTCATTGATATCATACCGACTGGTGGGCCCCCGTACATGTACTGCTACATGGCAGATATGGCTCTTCTAAAGAAACAGAAACTGAGTGATGTCACACATCATGGCTCATTAGCATATCAGGGCATAATGACTAAATAGTTTTCTGGCCAATGGGACAAAAATGAAGAAAATGAATTATTCACACTATAACAGAATGTAGCTTGCATGGAGAAAGATAAAGTTTATTTGATCCTGCAAAGAAGAAACGTTTTGCCAAAGCCTACTAATTGCCACAGGCGATTACTTCGGTATACGTTTCCTACAAGGAGGGTCTAATGAACTTTATCGTTCCTTATGGAAGCTATGTTCTGTTTTTATTCCCATTTAATTTGTTTTTTTACCTCAAAATTACCAAAAACGTACTTCGTAAAAAGAACCCTGCACCATTGCTGGGTTGATGGCAGTGACGTTCTGGGCACAAATATTATTTGAGTTTTTAAGGTTATACTTAAGGGGGTGACACGCTTTCATCAAAGGTGCTATCCCTTATTAATCTGCCCTTGTTAAGATTGGTCGCTGAATGCACAATGAAAGTAATTTACAGTTTTCTTACACTTTAAAATAAAAAAGTGAGATCTACACAAACCCTATTTTTGGTGCCATGATAGTTTGACCTGAACGGGAAGGGGCCTATAGTTCCCCGGGAATGAATCGAAGAGTGAAGCCGCATCGATGTTGCAAAAGAGGAACATTTGAACATCATTTTAGTTATGGATCACACACCTAAACAATTACCATGCTGTAACTTAAAGTAGTACCTATACTATCCCAACAAAACAAACTTTACCAGACCTAATCACGGTAGGGTACGTAAACAAAGACCGTCACAGCATAATTATAGTCAAAGTAAGGATAAACTCATTTTCTTTTTATTACCGGTTTTGTTTATATTGTCAAAATTGAAATGAGGAAAGACCAAGATAATTACTAAAGCAGGGTGTGGTGGAAGTGCAAGGCTCTATAAAGGCTGTAATGAAATGAACTTTATGATTGAATGTTACGTGATCTATGAGCGCTTAATAAGGATTTAGATATAATATGTGGACACATTTTTTCTGTGGAATTGATATAGTGAATGCAAAACTAAAACCAGTGCTACTATTCATCACGCCAGGTAGAACAATGCATTCAAATTCAGTGTGATGCGAGGGATCAATATTTATAATATGCATATTATGCTCATATCCATATAGCTTCAAATCTTAAAATTTCCCGCCCATGTAACAGCGTTTAATGTGCTCACGGCAGTATTCCTCATCTCTTTACTAAGATTCATTTGATCTAAAACATAAGCATGTGACACCATTTTGGGGAAGATTAAGTTTCCTTAAAAGTAAGATGGTTAGGATTGAATGGTTGCTGTGCTGAAAAAAAAATGAATGAACCTTGGTTTACTTATCTATATTTTGTCGGTTTTGTAAATGCATATTGTCGCGCACAAACCTAATATTTCAGGAGTTCAGTATGGCTTGGCATTCATTGTTGCCAATATATCACGATGGAGGCGGTGAGATCGAAGTCAGATGTAGCAGAGTCTCACTGCCTCTTGAGTGATATATTGACAACAAGGGATGCCACACAATACTTAATTCCTATTATAATATGGTTTCAAGTATAAAATCGCTCAAATTTGACACAGAAAAAAAAAGGTTTAACTGGCTCATTTTCACCCGTTATCATTGCCATTGTTTATGACGTCTCGGTTAGCTTGTGTACTCCCTCCACTGCAGAATTGGCCATTTTGGAGATAAGCGGGGCCCTAGTTGGAAGGCCGTAGGTGTAAAGATTGTACTGCTGTAAGTTACAAACTTCCAAATGTGCCTTGGCTCAAAATATTGATCATAAAAAACACAGACTAAAGTATATCATAATTGTGTCTTAAGCCTACGTTTGGCTATCATGCAGATATAGTTTTTGAAAGCTTTTTGGAACTTGAAAAACCTGACAGGGCTCCCCTAGACACACGATGTCCATCAATGTGATTGGCTGAATAAGGTCATGTGACAAATCAATATATCACTATTGTAAGTGAACGACGATGGCAAGCAGGTAAATACGCCATGTGCTGGACAATTTTCAAACTGGTTCGTGTTCTGTTTGGCTCATTTTCATGGGGCACAAGTTTTTCAAAGTGCAACGCCTATACAACAGTTATAACAGTATTTAACAGTATTTAGTTCATTTTGGGTGTGGAGCCAGAGGAATTGAATGCCATGGCATGGGTCGGGTGGGCCTATTTAAAATTCTAGGCCTAGTCATTGTACTCACTGAGACTAGTTCAGTGGTTGTGGTCATCTGGAGGATTCTTCAGTGAGTGTGTCTAAGAATGAAATTGCATCGACTTGTCATCATTTGTGTGAGGATCATAGGGATAATACTTGTGGAGTAATGGCATGATAAGGTTTGTAACTTTGCTACATTTGGTTGTTGCACCATTGGCGACAAGTGCCGATAGGTAGTACATATGCACTTGAGTTACCACGCCATCTATTATAGACCATTGTAACTACCATAGAAACATGGAGCCAAAAGTAATTAAAACATTGAATTTTCGTGAAAGATATTTTGATAACATTTGCTGTAACTGCTTTATAAAATGAACAAAACATCCATATATTTCTACTTACTGTATTTACGATGGTGAAATATAATCCAGGTACTCATATGGAGTGGAAATTCAGTGGTAGTAAGTGCAACAAAATGGAAGGTCATCGTGTTACAAAATGGCAGTTGAAACCTTATGGCAATTTCATGTACCCTGGGGACGTAAATGTATCTGTAACTACACATGTGCCTCTTCCTTGCGTAAAAAACTTGTTACAACTTATAACTTGTATGTATGTGCACCATGATGATGTGGGTGTGTAATTTATTTGAATTGAATCTTGGATCAAACAGACCGAAGCCTACTAAGAGGGTAACAATTACCTACAAAATTTTGTTTTATAAGATGTACACTAATATATATATATATTTATATATATATATATATATATATATATATATATATATATATATATATATATATATATATATATATATATATATATGTCCTAAATGTAATATTCAAACTGCCCTCATACTGCACTTTTAGTTTTGAGCATGCAGTGTCTTTCAAGGGATATATGGACACTAAAAAAGGTTTGAATATTACATTTAGGACATATATATATATATATATATATATATATATATATATATATATATATATATATATATATATAAATATATATATATATATATATATATATATATATATATATATTAGTGTACATCTTATCAAACAAAATTTTGTAGGTAATTGTTACCCTCTTAGTAGGCTTCGGTCTGTTTGATCCAAGATTCAATTCAAATAAATTACACACCCATATATATATATATATATATATATATATATATATATCCTAAATGTAATATTCAAACTGCCCTCATACTGCACTTTTAATTTTGAGCATGCAGTGTCTTTGAAGGGATATATGGACACTAAAATAAGGGAGGATACTAAAACTATACAATCATAGACACATAAATAATGTCACATTTGCAACAAATAGTATCATCCAAATGGAAATGCAACCTCCAAATACAATTACATTGAAAGCCAATATATCTCTGACGTTCTGTATTTGCGGAAGAAGCAACACTAATGAAATTATGCACCATGACGCCAGTCGCGTTGTACAGGCGCGTGCCGTAGAAGTTGCATGACCTGACAGCAGAATAGTATAGTCCTATTTCTGGCTTTTCTCACACAATATTATGAACTGTACATTTAGGTTTTTGAATTGGTATGTAGCATCTTACATAATACCCAGCAAAAATGCATTTGCCTTTTTGTGTGATCATGCTCGATATATACAGGTATGATACAAAGCTCATCCCATGGCCAAATCAGTCTCCTAAACCTGTACATTTCTCCCTCGGGCTTTGTCCTCTCTGAGCCCGTTGGGTGTCTGCGGTGTACAGACTCTCAAGGGAACAGTTCCAGGTAGAATACTGATTGAGCCATTGGATAACCTGTAAGTATCGGAAATATGAAATTAAGACTATGCACAAATTGTTATTACATGCTACTTTTTACGTCCACAGTTGATCGGTCAGGGATGGTCGAAAATGAACCCTTCAGCTGCAACTTTGATTTCAGTATGTGTCATTTCACTCATGGGCGAGGAGTAGGGGCCAGTTGGTTGAGGTGAGAGATTAGTAGACGCTATGGTGACGTGTATATGTCAGTTCTTGTGGCAAGTAATGCATATGACAGTAACAGAACCATTAGCAAACCCAGCCTGTTCAAATTGATGTTTCCCTGTTGAATCTAGAAACATTGGTATTCACTACCTTTGGGTCAGGTAGCAAGCTCAGAGCTAAAAAAAATGACCGTTGGGACTTGTGGCCTTCTCATTGCCCATTTATCACAGACAAGGGATCTTGCATGTTGCATGGACTGTAAGGTGATCAAATATTAACGCGTGGGAAGACGGCGTCTTCGACAAAGTCCATGATTGGTCAATGTGGAGATAGGCAATAGTTGATTTTTCTAGCCCTATAGAGCAACGTCATTGAGTGCAGAGTTATGGTCGTGGCAAGAAATCCCCCCCCCCCCCCCATAAAAAAACAATCTCTGAAAACTGTTAGTATCAGGATTTTACCATTTATACATTCAAGTAGCATGCATATGTAGTTGTAAGTGAAAAAAAAGTGTCAAAAGAGACAATCTTCCAACAAGTTTACAACCATAATTAGACACCACTAAAAGCCCGAATGAGAATCTGGTCAGGTGAAACCTAAGCAGTGATTGCAGCCAACAAAAAGAACCTTCTCTTTTGGGAATCTTACATTTACTCACAAGTAATATTGCATCAATTAGTGCATCAAATTTTAAACATTAATTTATCTTTTTTCCGCCTAAGGATATTGATGTAAATTCCATAGGATCATAGCTGACATGTCAGTCAGGTCAGCTAAGGATTGGTCTGTATCTCAAATCTGTCAACATTCATCACTGTTACACTCACTTGATTTCTGGTGACCATCCATCTTCTTGCGTCCTGTCTTACTGACTGTCATTTGTTTATCACTAATTTCTTTGTTAGTTTTAGTTTTAAAATTAAATATTCTAATGCCTATGATCAAAGTGGTATAGAATATGGTTGGCTTGCATCTGGGCCATGTTCGTTAAGGATACTAAGATTTCCTTGTGAAGTGTTTTATCTTATTTTATAGAAACTCATAAGATGGTGTGTTTTTCTTTCCTTATTTGCTGTCTTTTCCCCAGGCTAACAAGCCAGGAGAACTTGAAAGTGACAGGCCTACCATGTAGCTCCGCATGTTTGAGGCGAGTGATACATTTAGGGTTCTGTGTGGTAAGATCTACATGTTTTGCACAAAAACTGAAGTATGTAGCCGATGAATATTTCATAGCTTGTCGGGACTGGTGTAAATCCACCAGTTGCCTGTTATGGGTGACATCCTGCCTTATATCGGAGTGAATATTAACTCTTCACATCGGCATTGGAATACGCATGTTGACGTTTTGAATCTCTAGCTTATGCTTTAAGTAACATTTCTGGCACTTTTGGGTAAGGTTTTCCAAGACTGTTAAAAAAATATTCGATTAGCTATATTGTGGTGTGGGCTGTGTTCTGCTACCCAAGGTTTTGGTGTGCGTGAAGAGTTTTTATAATGTTCTAGATAATAATTTTCACAAATGTGATGTAGGCCTACTTTCTTGTTTTGCTCTCTTTTCAGCTGACCAACAAGTCAGGGAAGCCCACAAAGCTGCAGGCCTGCAATCTGTCTATTTCATTTTTGGTGCAATTGATAAATGTGAGGGTTTAGCAGTAAGACCAGATGCCATGAAGTGGTCGATAGTACAGATACATTAAGACCTGGGGAACTGTTGTGTCAATTTTTGCAGCAGATATCCAGTGGGAGAGCATTTAGAGCATATGGATTCAGAAGATGCCTGAAGACTATGTACATGTGGATGGATAGTTGGTTAGATGGATGGAAGGACGGGCGGACACAGACATATGGATGGATGGATGGATGGATCGATAGACAGACAGACAGACAGACAGACAGATAGAGCTCATGTGCATTCGAATTAATCTACAAACCCATGGAAATCATTAGGCAAAATTAGACTGAGAAGAAAAAAAAAACAACATGCATCCATTGTCCAAGATATAGGTTGTTGATGACGAAATGGACGCATTCTATTGAGGATACCTTTAGTTCCAACAAGTTTATTTGCACTTTTTTGAATGTGTGAACTTCATGATAAAAGTTCGTTGATTTAGGAACCTAGGAAGTTAAATTTGCCCATTATTTTAGTGGAAACATAGACAATAATGCCATACAAGGGTAGCTATAATTCACTTTAGGGAAAATGGAAAATTATATTTTCAGCACAAGAGATGTAAAGAGATACTTTGGTCAGAGGTAAGCCAAGTAAATACCGTTTTAGATTGAACGTTAGTATTTTCAAATTAATCCCAAATGTATATTTTCGCACACTGAATAGGGCTACCGATTTAAGTAAGTGTTTTTTTTATTAATAAATGAAATTGTTCCGATTAATTGGAAACAAGACGGAAGTCACTAACATTTATAGTAAAAAAGTATGGATCAAACATTGAGGTGCCGCAGTGATTATAGGCAAAATATTTGAACACAAGGCATCAAACTGCAAATAGTAGGTTCTGTTTTAAAGTAGATTTCAACCCATTTCACTGATGGACTATTTTAAATACCATTTTCTTTCTATAAGACATGTTTAAACCAAACTATCGTATTCTAATTTTTGTAAAGGACTGTCTGATCTGACATAATAAATGCTTAAGAAAGCCATAAAATATGCAAATATTTGCTTAAGCGGTATGTTACATAGTAGCTAAGTTGGACCCAAAATTCAGGCATACCTATTTTTGAGACAACCTCTTTAAATCTATGTTATTTCTGAGGAAAAAAAACACCATAATTAAAGTAATCTTATACTTGCAATTACATAGTTACATACTACCTTTTGCAGCATTTGGCATGAGCTTTTAATTGTCCAGTAACGCATTTTACTAATCTTTATATACAGGACAAATCCCAGTTTCCTTTGAACTGTTGGAGAACAGCCAGTTGCTATGGATTGCTTTAAGGTTAAGTCAGGTTGGGTTTGAACCTGAGGCACACTTTTGCATTTAATGTGTTTGATTCATAACAGATTATGTCCGGAACTGCTTTGTTGTCCATGATATTAACAATATCAGTGATTCAAATTTTATTAAAACAGAAAGTATATTCGATGCCGGTGGTGTAATAAGTTTATGCGTACTGCTAATGCAGAGTAATTTTTGCACCTTGTCCTACTTAAATACTATAATTAAGTGATTGAGTCATCATGCTCTTTTATGCTCAGAGGACTTTTGTTATATATCTTGAAGAATTTTATATGTACTTTGTGAAGGTGAAGACTGGGTTTAATTGTTTTCTAACTTTTTTTTTTTTTTTTGATATCGTGTGGGATTTCCAATTGCCTGTAATATTAAACCTTTCTTCAAATTAACTGTTTATTAAGAATTTTACTATGCACTTTGAAGCTATGCTTTAAAATGTTAAACATTTCAGAGATCAGAGGTGTACGCTGAAATGTATTGCATAGAGCATATCTACATTTCAAACAGCACACACTGTTATTAATAATCCAGGGTGAATGTTTGCTCTTGTATTTGTTGTCTTTACCTAAATTTCTTTCACCACATTAAATTTATGTGTGTAGTTACACTAACTAACTGTGAAATGATCTTAGCCTAATTATTATTAGGCTAGGATCATTTCTGTTTCAAAACTGGTCAAATAATGTGGAGTTTGGGGAGTCTAAAATGTGTATTTTCCTACCTAGCAACCATTGCTACTCCATATATATATAAATATATATATATATATATATATATATATATATATATATATATATATATATATATATATATATATATATATATATATATATATATATATATACACCAGTGTTTTTAAGTTTACAAACAAAGCATATATAAGTGAACTATTTTTATGGTTGAGATATTATATTCATCACCAATTTGTAGCCCAATCCAAAAATTCACACTTGACACCATACATGTAGACATAAAGTATGGTCTCATTTATTCATATCAGTCTTTTAGTTACTCTCCTAACAATGGCCTACCAGTAAGTACAAATATGTATGTGATGGTATTTTCCCATCACGTAATGTCATCACAGGATACATATGACATCTTAGTTGTTATCACTATCATCTTCAATGTCATCTGCATGTAAATCAACTTGCAGTGCATTACTGCATGATAAACACTACCAATTACTGCACATTTCAGATCATGGCATTCCCAATCTTATATATAACCTCGCTTACAGCCTACTTTGCATTTACAGCTGTTGAGGTTTATAAGTTTGTCAGGCCCAGGTGGGAGATCTGAGGATATCAGAACTAAAGCGCCACTCCGTAACTGCCAACCCCACTCAGTTGGTGATAGTTCTCTGCCAAGCTAGTCCTGTACATGCAGATGTGTACGAAATGAATGCTGCCGGGCAGTTGCACTTGTCGGGGGAAAAGTAGCAAACTTGAATTGCTAGCTCAAAGAACTTCGAGCCATTGCCCTTTTGTAAGAGTAATATATGTGTTCATTCAAACTTTTGTGACTTTGTCTTCCATATAAAGCGAATAGATTCTTCCCCTGCTGAGGCACCATACATCATCATAACTCACTTTTGTCCGGGTGAATACAGACATTTCGGTAGCAAACAGTGTTGCCAACTCAACGGATTCATTGTGGAGCCTCCTGACAATTCAGGCATATGCCCCCCCCCCCCCAAAAAAAAAAAAAAAATTACGACCAAAATTCTCACAAACATTTCCACCAATGTCAATGTATTAAAAAAAATATGTTAAATTTTAACAAATCCGCTTTTCACAGAGATATTTTAAGGCAACCAAAGCTGCTGTGCGTCGTGAGGCATGCATTCATGTCACCACTCAAAATTGAATCCAAGTAACTCAAATGCCACGGACATGCATATTTTGAAAGTCTATTTCTGAACATTTTCATGGAGAACATGCCCCCAGATTCCCCTAGGAGGGCTTTACTACTTATGCTGCTCGCCATTTCATTACCTCCCCAAAATTTATCTTCACCAGGTTGGCAACACTGAGCCCGTTCCTTTTTGGTGCTTAGCAATTTGAATGCCTTTTCCTTGCCATTGTGAAAAAGGGATGACGTGGCGTCACACCCTGTAATTACCTGCAGAAACAGGAAACAATACCCTGTATCTCCTAAAGCTGCCTGCAAGCTGCTGATATCAGGCACCTTCTGAGCTCTTTTAGCACTACCAACATGAATCATAAACAAGGTTGATGCCTGGCTTGACATTGGTAACAATATGACCAATAGGTCACTGGCTATGCCAACTAAAGCCACTTTATATTCACTGTTAGCAAGCTGCACAGCTGCTGAAACAATTAGTGTATCAGCATCAGAATTTGCCTTTGTACTTTTATGCCTGCCTTTTCCATTTCAGAGCTTACAGCATCAAAAAACTGAGATTTGTTCTTTGAGTTACCAAGGAGTTGAGCTTGTGAGGTTGTTGTGTGAATAGTGCTATCAAACACTGTCTCTGTTGAGCAGGCTTTTGCTTGTCTGCCCTTTGGTTTTTCTGATTTTGTTGTAGGCGAGCATTATAGCCATCAAAGACAACTGTTGCAAGAGGGAAAATGGTGAACAGCAAAGCTAAAATATATGTGACATATTTCTCCATATGTGGCAAGATGGAACCATACTACAGAATGGATAAGATGACGACGAGTACAAACGAACTCTGCATCTTCTAGGACAGCATTTGCAAAGGGTGCCAAAGCTTCTAGTACCGTTGCAGGAACATATTTTGTATTTTTTTCTTATAGATACATCATCAAAGAGTGAATGACGCTGTGGTGCAAGTACATACTTTATGAATCCTGTAAATTCTGTCGTAGAATTTAAAATGTACGCAATGCAATTAATTAGCTGCTGTGGGTTGAATAAGACATTGCGCGTTTTGTTAGTGTTTTTCATGGATGAAATTGACAACACTTTATCCTTGCCTCTAAGATGCACTTCTGCAAAGGGTTTTCCCTCCATTCTTAGAGCAGCCGATGTACCAATCTTGACAGCGTTGTCACAGTTGGAGGTTAACAACATTTACCCATTGTAGCAAAACGTTTAGTCATGATCCTCTGGAAACAAAGCCACTATAATATCCCAATGACCTTGAAACTAGGTCAAGGTCACTAAACATAAAAACCTCGTATGTCCTTGACCGTAGTTCCAAAATTCTACATCTAAGCTAAAACAGAATAGGTTTGGGACTTGCTATAATCTGTCCAAGGAATCCTGAGTATGAAAAAAGTAGGGCTACTAGTCAAAAACAGTGCGAATAGATCATTATATGTCTCATGGACATGACCAATCTTGGAAGTGTGATAATTGCTCTTCGTTGCAAGGGTCTATGTCACATTTGGAACATATTCGTCCATGAGTTACCACCCTCCACTCTCCTTCCTTATTTTAATCTAAATGGAATTTATTTGTTTTGGTTTAAACATATTTTATTCTTTCAACAAGGTACAAATACAATAGTCTTATTGGCAATTAACAATTGGGAAGAGGGCGTAGCCCTATATAAGTCCCTCCCATGGAAGAATAGACAACAATGAAACAGGACACCAACAAACACACAATCGCTGCACAGTGAGGCAGGGCCCACCGAATTTCCGCGATACAAGAGTGAGAAGACATCACAGTGGGATAGATAGGCTGCTCCCTAAAATCAATGCAATTAATAATTCAATTCAAACTACACTAGCAACCACACATTATTTGTTTAAATGTGTGGGTGTTAACGTATTTTGAATTTAATCATGGTTGCTAAGCAACTCTGGCATTTATTGGTGGCTGCTAAGGAATGTATAATCCTTGATTGAATAAAATTTTCCACAATGAGTCTATTCATGTATATACAGTCAGCTTATGGGCTCCAAATAGCACATTATTTTCAAGTATGATTGCTGATACCCAATCTAAGGAAAATCTCATGATAATGTGGTTTCTAGGTAACCGTTTGATTTTCACCATGTTTTGTACCTCGGATACCTGCAGACTTTTTACTTCTGAAAGTACAAGGTCTAAGAAACATATCTTTAATTTTTTCAGCTTTACCTTTTTTGTGAATGTTTGGCCCCAAAATGGCTAAATCCCCTGGACTTATCTTGGATGTGTCTCTACAATATCTGCTTGGTTTTGCCATGCTTCAGTGATTTGGAATTCAACAGAGTCATTGAAGTAGAATTTGCTTTCTGTATGATATGTCAATTAGTGCTTAAGTTAGAGCTACACCATATTAAAGTACTGTATGAGCGCAAGGTTATGTTTCCCAAAGTCAGTTGACAATTGTTGTGGAATAAGCTTTCCCTCAAATTATGTCAGGTAGTTACTGAGCCATGACTTTAGCATTATACAGGATTAAAGATCCCTTTAAGGACAACGTTACATCTGAAGACGGGTGACTTTGACCGAATTCCCATGGTAACGGAGCTTGGAACTTTCAACACGCATAGGTCAGATGAAGTACAAATATATTGATAGTTCTATCGTATGTATGTTATTAGCAGACACATGGCTGTCATAACTGCAAATTCGGGCAGCCAAAATGACTATCAACTCATGATAGAGATAGAGATATTACATACTTTTACTCATATTTTGGTGAATATATTGTATATAATATCATGCACTACATTGCCTAAATTATTTATCGCCAGTGCACTGCAGACAGAAATACTTGAAAAAAGCCCTGGGCTGTTTTCTGCGGTTATTTTATCACAGCTAATCACCATTTGGGCAACATGCTGTTCAATCTGCTTATACCCTCCCCCAGCTTCTTTAAATGTATATATTGTTAAAAAAAAAGGATATTATGTCAAAGTTTCAAATAATGACAGAATTATAAGTTCATGAGCTGATTGGACAAGAAATATTCAGATTTGTGAAAAGAGTGTGAACTTCTACATGGCTTAACTGTTACATATTTTCTCCATGGTATTTTACTGTTGCATTGCAGATACGACGTGAGGAAAGGCAGCATACACACTGAACCTAGCAATGACCACACCAGTGGGAACGGTATCACATCTTGATTTCTAAGACAAATGATTTGATGCTATTCAAAATAGAAAAACATTTATATGTTTTTTATGACCTGGGTATTTCATCTGATTACTGTAGATGTACACCATAAGAAATAGCATGTTTTCTACATATTAGAAATTCTTTTTTTACCGTTCCTTCTTTTTTTCCATCATATCTTTCTATGTGTTTCAAATTTTCTTTTTTCTTTCCTTCTCTCTGTTTGTCTGTCTGTCTTTCGATGCAAAATTTGCCTAGGCTTTTCCTTGGAATTATATTTCGAGAAAACAGTACATTTTCTACGGTTGTACCTCCATACAGGATATTTTGTCTTCTTAATGCAATGTGTAAAGGGGTCATAACTCTCGTGACCAACAGTGTTTCCAGAACTGGAATACACACGCACACACACACACACACACACACACACACACACACACACACACACACACACACACACACGTATGTATATATATATATATGCACAAGTACATATTGTGTGTCTGTACCTATGTGCGTGCGTTCAATACCATATTGCAAGTTTACATTTTAAAACTGTTCAATGAAGTCCTAAAATTTCACTTACTAAGTTAGAGAGGTAGGTATTGCATTTAACAACTGTACGTGTATACAGTATTTAGTTGTAAATCAGCAAAGGCCAGCGATTCAATTCAGAAACTTTGGGCCATTTCAAATTTTAAAGCTTGATCATCTGCTAGAATTCTACAAATTGTTATAGCATTGCAGCAGCTATCTTATAAGAAAAGATGCAGCTAATGACTACTGACCCAATCTTTGGATTCAATGCAATGGTAATTGACGTACCTCTGAAATTCAGTATTGGCACAGAGATTTGAAAAGTCATTCACTGCCTTATCCTTATTCTTTTTTTTTTCTTTTCTTTTCCATTTTTTGGGGAGGGGGTATTTACTGTCTTTTATGGGTTATTCGTTTTGTTTTTTGTTTTTATTTAACTACTGTTGTCTACTAAAATCGAAATCAAGAATTTACGCAGTTTCTTTTGAACAAACATAGCAAAGGGACCGACAAAGCCAGTAAGTTGGAAGTGTTTTGAGCCCGAAGTACTTTTTCAAGCAAATGTCATGCTAGACGCAAAACCCATGGCGTATAGTCATTGCTCTGCTTTTTGAAACATTTGTCCTCGAAAACCGGCATAACAATATATGAAATATATCTGTTTAATTTAAAATATTGATAATGATTATCATACATATTTTGAGTGCTAACACTTTTGCTATTAATATCATGGTCTTTGCACATACCTTCACAGGCTCTTATTTGTACATGATATCCACAAGCTCCATAAGCAGATCCGAATATCGATGCGGACTCCTATTTTCGCCAGTTATTACCCTAAAAGGAAGTGTTAATATTCAGTTTTATCTTCACATATACGGAAATGATACAGGGTACCTGAATGTCTGGGCAGAGTTAAATAATTTTCGAAGGCCACTAGCCCTCGAAATAATTCGCACGGGATATCAATGGCATGCAGTCGGTCTTCAACTATTTGTCTTCAAACCAATAACTGTAAGTTCATCAACCATCTACAGTATCTGTACCTCATCTACTGGCATCAGATCCCTCTTAATATGCTTGTGCAACGTCATGACTTTTTCACACAAAGAGACTGCAAGTGATTTGACATACAAAAACATTAAATTTGCTGATTCATAAATTATCTTATCAATATACAATTGTTGTAGAGTATTTTGGCAATAGGAAACTGCCAATGTTGATCAGGAATAAGGACCCTATCGAAAATGCCAAAACAATCATTGGGGATGCTCTTACACAAATATGAAGTACAGTACTGTTCATTACTCTTTGCAGCTTATTTTTGAGGGAAAGTTTGGACTGAATTTCAGAGGTCACATAGCAATTGACGACATAGTTATATCTGGTAAGTTAACAATCAAAACGAATATCCGGGAAAAAAATGAAGTAAGTCCACAGGCAGATACATCTATGATAAATTCACACAAGGTACAACTTTGCAAATAAATTTACAATCTAGTAATCATTTAAGAAATGACATGACTTGAAGGTAGCAACCATATTCATATCCACGTCTGTGTCTGAGATGTTGCTGCAGTCTGAAGGTATACCCTCTGGTATATGTGGATCAGAGGCCGATATGCTTTCAGATATCTTGTGGGTGGTCTTAAGGTAAGCTTGTAAGAGAAAGCATACATTAAAACAAAAATACAAATTATCGATATGTGTGCTGGTTTGTTCACATTCTGAGAAGCTTCACTAACACACATACATACACCCGGAAGGACCTCATCTATTTACGTTTTTATGCCAAATGTATTTGGCCTAAATGTACTCATGATAAATAAACCAGGCCCTGAATGAAGACTCTAATGGCTACGCTGTATTTTCGCAGTGGTTATGATAACATCATGTCCCGCTTAATACCCAACCCTGCTTGCTGTTGATCAGGGCATACATAGTTCCTTGCTACTTAGTGAATCTGTTTCAGATTTATATTGATAAAATTGATAAACATGAAAGTGGTCAGGGAGCCTCACATCATGGCAAGAACATGTCGATTGCACTTTGGTAACTACATGAAAAAGGAAATTCTTAAAACACTACCAAATTGCATGCTTATGAGAATATTATTACGTGTGTCAGAGAAATAACAAATAAAATATCAAATAATAGTTCTAATGGTCATATATTTCATAGCAAGCCCCATATATGTTTAGAGTTAAATAGTCTCACGTGAAACTACAAGTTCTCGCTCTAATCGATACCTCTGATTTTTTTTCTTTTTCTTCCCCTTTCTTTTTGAAATGAGGGCAGAACAAGACAAGTTTAATAGCAGGGTGCGGGGGAAATAGTATGCTTTATGTAGGTTCTGAAGAAATAGACTTTATAATAATAGTATTATTTTGTGTGTCACCATGGGCATCATTGGTAGAGTACAATACATACTGAATATATCTTTTCATACTACTACTACTACTACTACTGCTGCTGCTGCTGCTACTACTACTACTACTACTACTACTACTACTACTACTACTACTACTACTACTACTACTAATTTTGATTTGATCCAAGACTGTCTCCGCATGGTATCGTACCACCAAACAAAACATAATTCTCCTATTTTCTATACAGTTACGCCCGGCTAAAATTTAACAGCTAAACGCTTTTTTCGCGTTTTGCTGGTGTTTGGCTTGTGTTTGGAAACGTTTGAAAACGTTTGGAATGTGTTTGGAAAGTGTTTGAAATGTGTTTGGAAAGCGTTTGGTAAAAATCTCAAACACTTTTACAAAACGTACGAACACTTTCACAAAGCTACCGAACACTTCTCCAAATGCGTTCAAACACTTTCCAAACGCGTTGAACAATTACCCGAACGATTTCAAACACTATGCATTTCAAACACTTCCATTTAAATGATGAAGAATCTCCAAACGTATTTACAACAGGTCCAGCAATAAACGATGTACCTACATGTACATGTGCACTTATCCAGCATTATCGGTTGTATACATTTATATAAAACACGATCCAAATACGTTTACCCAAGTGTCTAATTCAACTAAAAATTAATTAAAGACTTAATTCTTCATTTTAGCTGTCATGAATACTTCATCTTTCAAAAACTGTTTTAGAGTAAATCCATAGGCAATATTATGATCGGATCATGATTCATGATCTGATCATGATATTGCCTATAAATTTACTCCGAAATAGTTCTTAATTTTCAATTAAAATATATATAATTACTCCAAGGACCAATGGAGTATCGCCTGGGTTACTCCACTGGAGCTAATTCTATTGCTTGGCTTAGTAAGCCAAACAATACTTAAATTGAGCTGCTTCTGTATTTCCATTTGAAATTTAAAAAGTAAGCCTTTTTTCAAGAACTTCGATTTCAGAAAAAAGTATGATAGCGACTGGGTATACTTGCAACTGAAAGATCTGTAACTTAATAATAAATGAAGTGTTAAACCTGTTAATGTAGGCATATCATTTGTTTTCTTCTACCCATACTTATTTTCTTCCATAATTAGGTATGACCATGTTATAATATTGTTGATTACCAGTAAAAATATAAATATTAGCAGGTAAAGGTGACAAATACATATTTGCAGGAATTATTTGTCACTGACTTTTTTTCTTGTTAACATTTCATGTTAATTTGAATCAGACATAACATGTTGTTGGGATTTGAAGCTGCTGATAAGCTTTTTAGACACTTGTTAAAAAATATTCCTGTCATTAGAATTACATTACCAAGTGTACATGTACATGTATCACATACGTTTGGCGCAAAGTGTAAAGTGTTTGAAAACGTTCGGCTTTCACCAAACGCGTTCGGCAAAGTGTTTTTAAAGTGTTTGCAAAGTGTTTGCTACGCGTTTGCAAAACGTTTGACCTTCACTGAAAGTGTTTGGGAAACGTTTGGGAAACGTTGGTGCGTTTGGTGTTTGTTAACTTGAACGCGAGCGTAACTATATATGGCCACCCTCACATTGGAATTTCTCATGAAACATTAAGTCCTAGCAATAGCTGTTAGGTTATCTGCCATCGACTCATCTGAAGAATTAGTATGAGTTTGTCTAAATAATTCTAGCAATTGTTGTGTTTGTACACTTTGATCAAATTTGGATTGCTAGCCATTGGTATTTCCTTTGATATATACAGTCAAGGCTGCTGGATAACGTTTTGAGTGTAAGAAGGTATTCGCTTTTCGTCATAAAAGCTTTTGGAAAGTTCATTTGCATGCAGTCATATTGCAAAACTAACTTTACATGCACCTTTCATTACGTTGAAAAACCGACATAATTCTTAACTTGTTTATCTGTGCACCATCATGATGTGAGTGTGTAATATATATGTATTCAATCTGGAACAAAAGGAAGGAACCACATTAAGAGGTTAATAATTACCTGTAAGGAATTCTCTTTCTTAAGAACATGTATTGTATTATGTATATCCTAAATGTAGTCTTAGACCTGCCATTATACTGCATTTTAGTCCTGCAGCATACAGTGTCTTTCAAGTGACATATGGACCCCAAAATAAGGAAGAATACTGAACCTCTCCAATTATAGAACACACGAATAATATTACATTAGCAACAGCCAGTATCTTAATATGCAAACCACACTCTCAGAATGAAAATAACATAGAAAGTCAGTATATTCCTCATGTTCTATATTTACAGAAACAGCAACTCTAATAAGTTATGCGCCATGACGTCGGTCACGTTACACAGGTGCATGTAGTTCAAGTAGCATGACCTGACAGGAAAACTAGTATAGACCAATTTCTTCCTGAAGGGGAGTTGGGCTTTTCACACACAAAATTATGAACCAGAAATTGTACATTTAGGCTCTTAATTTGGTGTGCAGCATCCTAAATAGTCCCAAAAGAAAATGCCTTTGCCTTTTTTGTCTAATTATGATGCATAAATACATTTAGGAGACAAAGATCATCCCATGGCTAAACCAGTCTCCCCTTCTGTACATTTCTCCCTCGAGATCCACCCCCCTCAGCCCTTCGGATTTCTGGAGGATACAGACACTCATGGGAACTCTATTGGGTCATATACTGATTTAGCCTATGAATAACCTCTAGGTATCCCCAACATGAACTTATGACTATGCACAAATAGTTATTACATGCTACTGTTTACCTCCACAGTTGATCGATCAGGGATGGTTCAAAATAAACCCTACAGCTGCAACTTCGATTTCAGCATGTGCCATTTCACACAGGATGCAAGGGTAAAGTTGCAATGGAGAAGGTGAGAAATTGGCAGAATTTAGGTGAGGTGTATATGTCAGTTATTGTGTCAATTTATGCATACAACACTGGCAGACATTTTAGCAAACCCAAAATTTTCAACTAGATGTTTCCCCCTGTTGGATCTAGAGACATTGGTATTCATTATCATTGAGTCAGGTAGGAATCTGAAAACTAAAAATTTGTTTGATGGTCTTGTCATTGGCTGTTGATGATAGACAAAGGGATCTTGTGTGTTGCATGGAATGTAAGGCGAATGAATATAAACGCATGAGAAGACCGTGTGTAAGTCTAAGATTGGCCAATGTGGAGAAAAGCAATGCGTTTTGAACCCATAGATTGGTGTCATTGAGTGAAGAGATAGGGATATGACAAGTTTTTCAAACTCTGTCAGTAACAGGAATTTACCATTCACACATTTCAGTGGCATGCATATGAAGTTTGAAATGGAATCAAATGTCAAAAGAGACAGTGTTCCTACAATTTCCTGCTATAATTAGACACTACTAATAGCACCGATGAAAATCTGTCCAGGTGAATCCTAAGGGGTGCTTGCAGCCAACGAAAATAAAATTCGCTTTTTCAAAATCTTTTAATATTTACTCACAAGTAATGTTGCATGATTTATTGCACCACATTTTGAACATTTATTACTATTCATTCCACCCAAGTATATAAATGTAAAGCTAATGGGATCAGTCTGCATCTTGCATTCATCAATTACATCACTGATACATTTATCGGACTTCTTTTGACCATTCATCTTCTTAGGTCCTGTCTGACAGTTTGCCATTTGTCCATCAAAAATTTCTTTGTCGTTTTTTTTTTTTAACTAGATATTTTCATAATAAAGACCAAAGTGACATTGGATGTGTGTCGCTGCATCTTGACAATTTTCGTTCAGATTACTTGGATTTTCTCTTGAAGTATATATGCTTATGCTATAGGAACTATTTAGACATTTTGTTCTCTTTATTCATTTCATATCTTTTGACCAGACAAACAAGTCAGGAGAACTTAAAAGTGGCACGCCTACCACACATCTCTTCATCGCAGGGACAAGTGATAAATTTATGGTTTTACGTCTTTGACCTTCTGTATTTTCTTTTCATGGGGGCTAATAAAACTCTCTCTCTCTCTCTCTCTCTCTCTCTCTCTCTCTCTCTCTCTCTCTCTCTCTCTCTCTCTCTCTCTCTCTCTCTCTCTATATATATATATATATATATATATATATATATATATGGTCAGGTCTAAACGTTTTCCACAAAGCTTGAGTCAAGTTTATCGTAGGTAGTGTTCATAACAAACAAACAGAAGCTTCTCTTTAAGTAAATATTCAATATTTACTCTCAGGAAATGATGCATAAATTGGTAACAATATAAAGGAATGACTTGTCAGTCCAATCAGCTCAAAGGATTAGTCTGCATCTGGCATCCATCAACTTTCATCACTGATGCATCCACTTGACTTCTGTGGACCATTCATTTTCTTGTGTCCTATCTGACAGTCTGTCATATGTCTATCAGTAATTTTCTTTTCATTTTTTTTTTCATATTGTCACGATAATGATAAAAGTGGCTTTGGGTGTATGTTGCGGTATCTCCACAATGTACTTCAGGGATACTCAGACTTTCTACAGAACATTATGTCCTCTTGTATAGAAACTATTGTGATATTTTGTTCTATTTCTTCTTTTGCAGTCTTTGCACTTTCATGACAATTCCAGAGAAAAATGGCAGGCCTACCATGTATATCTGTATGTTACGTGCAAGTGATAAATGCGGGATTGCATGTGATTAGGTCTACATGTTTTGGATAAAACTGAAGTCTGCTGCTGATAAAGAACATCTCAAAGCTTGGGCAGACTGTTGTAAAACCATCAGTTGCCTTTTAACGGTGACTGTCTGTCTCATGTCAGGAGTGAATATTAATTCCTTACTTTTGTATTGGAATATGCATGTTGAAGTTTCGTAATTTGTGAATCTCTAACTTTCAGTGTAATCAATTGTCCTACCATTGTAGGGTTAAAATTCATGAAAATGTGTAATGCTTTCCTAAACTTTTTGAGAAATACTCCATTGGATATGTTGTGCTTTGTGCAGTGTTCTCCCACAGAAGGTTATAGTAGTGGTAAAGAGTTTTTATGATGTTCCTAATTAACAAGCTTTAAGATAATGATATAGGCCTACTTTTTTCTTTTGCTGCCTTCTCAGCTGACAGACATTTCAGGAAACCTACAAAGCAGCAGGCTTACCATCTCTCTTTTTATCTTCAGTGCAATTGTTCAATTTGGAGGTGTGAGCAGAAGGTTAACCTTATCGTTTCTACAAATACAATTATATTACATGTAAAGTAGATTCTACCGACTGCAAATCTCTTAGAATAACATGATTCTCATGCAATAATGACAAAATATTAACTTGTGGTGATCATGCAATATTAAATATTCTCGCTAAACATGCTGAGGATATAATACATTTTGATACACCACACTCTATATCCACAAAAAGTGAAACTAACTAAAGTTGATCTCAATATTCAAACTCGGAAAGGAAAAAAACCCACTACATCGTCTAAGACATCAATGAACATAACAAAAATGCTTGTCATAGAACACGACTGTAATGCAATTGACTTGTTATTAGATTCACGAGTCTGGATACAGGTACTAAGTTTATCCTAAAGCATCAGCCACCCAAGGAATTGTTTGTATGATGTGATGATGTACTTTGTTGACTCTGGTCCTTAGCAAAGCAGGTCTAACAATACCACCCTTGCACATGTACACCCTTTCAACTATAACAAGGGGCCGCCAGGGAACATTGGGCTTGTAAGTGAAGACCGGTTCCCATATTTGTATATGCCAAATAGGAATGGGCCATTTTGACCTCATATCAAGGGTGACAAATAAAGATGGACCTTTTTTTGCCGGAAAAGGTCGGTCAAGTATGTTCTATACTTATGACGAGAGTGAGAATCATCCGACTTACGTCCCATGCTGGGCCACACCTAATACTCCTTAGAAGTCGAAAAAAGATTAAGAGTTAAAGGTGTGCAATCATTGATATCCCTACTCAACTTGTTCAACGGTCTACTATTGACAATAGCTTCCATCTCAAAGAATAATGTAGCCTGAATGACATCCCTCATATTGATGGTATGTGGTACTATACTGAACCCCAATGAAAAGTATCCACATAAAAAAAATTAACACATTAATTTGGTAAGTTACTAAGTACTGTGTGTGCATATATGCATGGTTTGGAGCCTACATCAGGGTCATTCAGGACAACTTTTTAACTTTTGCTGGGTTGTTACATAATGCATGTGACTTTTGTGCACCGAATATGGCTTCTGACCACCACTCCTATTGGATGGCTAAAATGACCTGATGTTTTCAATGGCTTTAAAAAGGGATGTTCAGCCAAGAAAAAAGCCAGTGGTCTCAGGTGTGTTGAGGCGATCATGCCGCGTCTGAGCCAAGGTCAAAGACACCATGCTTTGGGGCTTGCAGAGGGTGGAGTCCCAATCACTCAAATCGCACAAAGAATGGGGTGTACTCGGCGCACCATCCAACGACTAATTGAACGGCAACAAGAAACTGGATCCGTAGATGATCGGCCTAGGCCTGGCCGAGAAAGAGTGACAACACCTGGCCAAGACCGTCACATCCGGCTGATGCACCTGCGAGACCATTTCCGTACAGCAGCCCAAACAGCCCGTGAGACTCAAGGGGTGAATCACCGTCCTGTCAGTAGTTCTACTGTGGAGAGGCGACTGAGGAGCAGTGGCCTAACAGCCAGAAGACCTTACAGGGGTAACCTGCTGACCCAACCCAGAAGAGAAAGACGACTGCAGTGGTGTAGAGCACACTCCAGGTGGACTCGCCAGCAGTGGAATACCGTCCTTTTTACTGACGAGTCCCGTTTTTGTGTCAGCAGAGCAGATGGCAGAGAACGTGTGTGGCGCCGGACTGGGGAGAGATATGCAGATGCCTGTGTCCGTCAGGCAGATCGATGGGGTGGACCCTCTGTCATGGTGTGGGCAGGCATCAGCAACCGCTACCGGACACCCCTAGTGGTCATTCAAGGGATCCTCAATGCTAGGCGGTACATTGATGAGGTGCTGGAGCCGCACATGGTCCCATTTATGGAGCAGCATCAAGATCTGGCGATCTTTCAGCAGGACAATGCACGTGCACACTCTGCAAGATTAACAATGAACTTTCTCAATGAGAACAACATCAATGTCATGGAATGGCCAGCGTTCTCACCCGATCTGAGCCCTATTGAACATTTGTGGGATCAGTTAGGCCAAGGTATTCAACGGAGGACACCTAGGCCTACTACCCGAAACCAGCTGATCCAAGCTCTGCAGGAAGAATGGAATAATGTTCCCCAACACAGAATTCAAACCCTGGTCAGCAGTATGCGCCGCAGATGTATAGCATGTGTTGATGCTCGAGGTGGCCACATCCCATATTGAACAGAAAAATTTGTGTGACTTTCAATTAGGGCAGTTAATGACATTTTTTGCCTGTAAGTGACGTTAATGTCGGTAGAGCGTGACATTATTTTTACGCCAGAAAAGTGAATGCTTTGTTAAGTTCTAAGCACGTCTAGGTATGAAATGTTTCAAGTATAAACAATAAAATACTTCAAAATTGGCATGTGGATACTTTTCATTGGGGTTCAGTATACAACCTAACAAACCCTCTTGAAAATACCTGCCAAAATCTGCCCTGCACCACCATAACCCGGGCGTCTATGGCGACACAATTACATTCTATACCCTGTGGAACAAAATCTCTCTTAGTGTAGTGCTTGCTTGATGCTCAAAACCTTCCCTCAATTCAGCTTCACCTTAAAGTATATTTTTCCATCACCTGAATTCACTTTGGAAAATGTCCTCTGCCAGGGACAAAATGCTGAAAGGATCAAGGAATGCATTGCCATGCAAGGAGCACAACATTTATATGTGACTTGCTCATGAGCATTCACATGTGAAAATGCACCAATACCTTTTCGTTTGATCACGATATCATTAAGTCGAATAAGGACCAAAGAAATCTACACCAATGAGAGAAAAAATTGGCATAGATGGCTGAATTCTGTCCATTGGCAAATCGGCCACTTTCTGTTTTATGGGTTTTCTATACTTTTTTTTACATGTGACACATAAGAATTTAAGGGTGCACGGTTGGCTGAGTGGTAAGACGCTCGCCTTTCACCTCTGTGACCCGGGTTCGATTCTCGTCCTCGGCAGCATGTGGAAAAAGTTCCTACCACTTTAACCGTGCACGGTGGTTTTCTCCGAGTTCTTCGGTTTCCTCCACTAGGCAAGGTAGGAAGTATACGCCAACATCTGTGCCATGGAGAGTGACTTGACAAGTCAATGCTTGACTTCTTTCATAATCCATGTAAAACAAATGTGTCTATACTTTTTATAAAACATACCACAGATTTGATATCCTTTCTAGCTGTTGCGATGCAATGCTTGTCCCTCATCATGAATGAAGTCCCGTCAACACCAGTGTGTCCCAATTCATGATGATATCTTGCCAAAACTTCAGCCACCACACTCTGCCCTGGAATCAGAATAGTTAATATTCCGCTACATCCACCAATACGCAGGACACGCTTGCCATCAGGGGAGGTTGTAAACAAATTAAAATGCTAGACTTAAGCTACAGTTTGCCTAAATTCAAGTCATGTACTTCACTCTTGAAAATGCTTATCATGCACATGCCGTACCACAAGATTTTATGCTGCTTTAAATTCTGATACTGGAAGCATACCTTTGAATATTGGATGTTTGGTTTTCCAAATGGTGAATTTTTGCATCCATGCAATTGACTTTACGATCATTATTCTCTCGGAAAAGCGCTCACAGATGCGCTGCATTGTACTTCGTGTCTCGCCTGGTGTTTGTAAACCATAACAGACCTAATTTTTGGCTTTTGGGTCGTAGCTCTGGACATTGAACACCTGTTTATTTTCTTGCCAAAATGCACGTGGCTCTGGTTGCCATTGATGGCTAAAAATTCAACTGTGTCTCTTGTGAAATCAGTCTCGTGTGAGAAAGCGTGCCTCCAGGGCTTTGTTCAGTACTTACCTTTACCCAGCCTGCAGGCATGGTGTTTTCTCCGATGTGATTTGCTCTTTTATTCACAGAGGTGTTGAACCTTTTTGCCTCCCAACCTAGATATCATATAATTACAGTGGAATCTGACCATGAATATAGAGGTAAGGCTTGCAGTTCCAGTTCTTGTCTGAGTGTAACATATGCAGCACAAGCAATCTTTGCAGCTTGCATCTCAAGACGAACTTAATTCACTGGATGCTTGGCTGGAGCTATATGAGCTCCATCCGTAACAATTCTAGGATTTACTTCTCCATTCAAGTTGAAAGAAGGAATATATACTACAGTATATAAGCTCCTGTACCTGCACGGGCAAAAATGTGGTATTGTATGGTCATACATACAAGATCTGGACCCAGCATACAGCTTTCGTTAAGTGGCTTACCTGTGTATCTGGCAGCACAATCAAATACAAGACTAAGCTTACCTTAGACAGTAGGCATAAACAATTTGAAAAATTTGTTGCCAAAACAGAATGAAGTAAGGCTAAATGAAGTTGACCACAACGGAATCAATGATTTGAACGTTCATAGTCTTTGACATTTGTGGATGCAAAGAAAACAATTGTTGCATAGTTCCTTTGCATCCACCACTGTCAATCTTCCTGTAATTTGGAAAATTTGTAGGTCAGGACACCTCATAAGATGGTGATTTTGATAACACAAAATGCATGTCATGTGGTGATGATGTGCATTATTTCTGGCTGCTGATACATCCCAATCTAGACCACTTTGCTCAGAGCTAGAATTATTTGCATCAATATTACATGACTCACGCTTGTCTCTATGTGCTGCTTTACGAGATTGGCCACCATTGTTATTCTTTTTCTTTTCTTGTGACACACTATGATTAACAACCCTGCTGTAATGCTACATTCGTTCCTCTACAAACTACAACTCCAACTAACGGATCACTAATCTCATCACTGATCTCATTTACAATATCCACCAAGTCCAAAAATTTAAAATGTGAACCCCATGATCGTTTGTACTTTAACTCCTTTTGGTTCCAGCAATGTTGAGCCCATTTAGGTAGTCTTGCAGTAATATCAAATATTATGACTTATGTGTCAAGCCCACAGCCGTGTAAAGCAGAGCTCGGTCAACTGCATTCACACACTGTAGCATATACCCCCATTTATCGTATTATAGTAATCACCAAGATATAAATCTTCAGTCTGAAGAGGCTGTCATTGCTCTGGCAAACATCCCCAGAACTTTTTTTTTTTTCTTTTTTCTTTTTTTTTTTTTTGCACTTTTCAATGAAAACGATTTGGCGGTTTGTCCTCTTATTGTGTGAAAGTCATTTCGGGTCGAAAAGGAACCCGACGTTTCTCAGCACAAAATGAGATTAAATAGCCTTTTTCAAAATACACACCATGTGATTCCTTTCAGGGACATTTGGTCATGCATTTCTGCTGGTCGTTTGCTTGACCAAACGACCTGATTGGTCACCTTACTTTATTTCAAGTTTCAAGTTCTCTGGGACTGAAGGGTCACGCATTACACCACATAGAAATTACATGGTAGATGACAGGGGAAATGGATATATTTTCTACGGGCCAAGCGGGCACGGGTGGGGCTCATCTTGCCATTGAAATAGTTTGCTTTTAAAACAGAAGTAAATAGATGTGAATGCACGGATCTGGATTGAATTGTCCGCAGTTGCTTCCACGTATCTGTTATGGATGTTAGTTACACCAATGGTGTGCTCATTAAAAAAAAAAGAAGACACGGGTGTCAATATCCTGGAAAAACGTCCAATGAAAAGAGGCATTTGAATTATAGTATGTTGCTAAACTTAAGACAAGGTGGTTTAAAGATTTTTTTTTTACAAGAGCCAGGTGAGATCATTTGCTTTGTGCTCTTTCTTCTTCTTGTGTTTGTTGTTAATGCGTAGAGGAATTAGGGCAATGTCCAACCTGTTTTACATAATAATTCATTTAGATTTTGTAACATTTCGGTACACATACCTGTTGTTTACCATATGTCCAAATTTGGTACTTTTCGCCCCAGTGCATTTTTTTTAAACGTTCAATGTTAACATGGTAGTTAAAACACGGTGTTAACATTTGACTCTTGGCTACAGACAACAGGTAGCTGCACTAAAATGTTTGTTCCACGTGGATATTTCTCCAAAACAATTTATCTGATTTTACATAATTTAGAACTGATTTACTCTAAGAATTTCTAGTAGAAAAATGTATATGTAAAAGCACAAATCTGACCAGAATCAAAATTTCACAATTCTACATTTATTCCAGGTTGGACATTATGTTTATAGTCACTGCTTTATGAGACGTCTATTCTCACCCTGTCATTCATTTATGCTGTTTGGTGAACATTAAGATGATGCTTGGAGATTAATTTAGATACGATTCTAAAAACATGTCAGTTGTTGAGAATAAATAGCAAGCAAAGTCTTGTTTTTGCCAATTCTTGACATAACAGTCTTTCACTAGCTCCTATTTTATGTCACTGCAAATATGCGACCAACTTTTTCACACACACACACACACACATATATATATATATATATTAGGTATTGTCGTGCTCCTTTTTGTGTTTGAACATATGGTAGCGTTTCACCTGAGCAGAACTGCTAAATTAGTCTTAAAACCGAAAGCTGTGATAAAAATCAATAGTAAATTAAATAACAAAACAGATCTTAAACAGCTTTAAAAATAGACCAGTTTTGGGATTCGCTTTATAAGTACTAACAAACGTGCACCACATTTGTTCACTATAATCCAACGAATTTATCATATACTTAGTAATGTTGTCTCATTCTGACGACGTCATTATTTTGGCGATCAAGATAGAACGTACATATAGCTAAACTTTAAAGTTGCAGTGCAACAACATGACTTAATCAGGAGGCCCCGTAATTGGAATGAGTACACTTTAAATCCTTTAACGAGGATCTATTGGAGGGCAAGTCTAGTTTCAGCAGCCGCGGTAATTCCAGCTCTAATAGCGTATATCAAAGTTGTTGCAGTTGCATAGACAAATGGGTCTAATGCATGATAGCCCTGAGACACATGGAGCTTGAACTTTGACGTAAGGTCGAGTGACCAAGCAGATCGTGTGGTCAAGCAAAAGACTGGCAGAATTGCTTGACCAAATGGCTCTGAAAGGATTTGCGTGGTGTGTGCATTGAAAAAAGCTTTTTCATCTCATTTTGCGCTGACAAACATAGGATTTCATCTCAACCAGGCATGACTTTCACACAATAAGAGGAGAAACCACCAAATCGTTGTGCTTTAAGTTGTCGAAATAAAAGTTGTGGGGATGTTTGCGAGAGTGATTTCAGCCGTTCACACTCGACTTTCATATCTTGGTGTTCACTAGAATTAAACAAATGGGGATTTACGCTACAATGCGCACATGCAGTTAACCTCGGTCTGCTTCAAGCATCTCTGGTCAAGCCCACTTACAGCTTTAATATTGTGTAAAATCTTATGTCCATTTCGTAGTTCGTTGCACAATAACTTCACATCACTGGGAGTCTTGATCATTTTATCAGAACATGAAGATTTGATAACCTGTGTTACTCTATGCGTATTTCCATACAATTGCTCTAGAGAATTCAATGCTTGTTCATAACCACGGTTACCACCAATGTAAACGGCGCTCTTAATTGCTTCTTTGTATCACCAGTGGTAAATTGAATAAGACGAGGTAATTCAAGATTTTAAATCTTTTTGTTTCTTCTTCTTTTTTTTTTCTGATTCCAGTACGACCAGTTAATGCACCTTTTATAATAATTACTATGTACGTCAATG
Source organism: Hermodice carunculata (assembly GCA_964020975.1). Classification (NCBI taxonomy): domain Eukaryota; kingdom Metazoa; phylum Annelida; class Polychaeta; order Eunicida; family Amphinomidae; genus Hermodice; species Hermodice carunculata. Next base: position 29,460,578 of record OZ026626.1, read on the forward strand.
GCCATTCTAAAGGTAGTTCACACTTTTTAATTCATTTGCGAAACTGTTTGCGAGATCCACCCCAAACGTGTGTACAGTGTACCTTAATTGTGCCTCTACTAAATATTTCCAATTTGTCATGCTTCAGTGGTTTATATTAAACAGATCCATCAATGTGGACTTTACTTTCTGCGTAATACGTCAAGAACATTTTAGCTAAGGCATTCATTTTACGCTGGATTGTAATCCTCCATAAGGGCAAGGTTATATTTGGTATGGGTGACCTTGAGCTTTATCCCAAAGTCACTGGCCCATTGTTCGGGAATTTGCTATCCCCATGCTATGTCAATAAATTTTGAGTGATGAACTTGACATTATACACAGTTTAAGTCCTCCATAAGGGCAAGGTTAAGTTTCAAGACAGGTGACCTTGACCTAATTTCAAAAGTCAGATTGCTTGGATTTTGTGAACAAACTAAGGTCTGCTCAGCACGGCCTGTTCACACTGGCCTTTAGTATAATAAATACCAGCCACTACGGTAACATTGTCGTTGTGCAAAGTAAGAATCTACAGTTCAAAGAGCCATGTAAGTATGGATGTTAATAATTAAAGGGCTGCTATGGTTTGGCTGGGCTTTTGCCCCAGGTGGATGTCACACCGGGTGAAAGCAATTAGCTGAGACATCCAACAAATATATTGCTGTTACCACAATATGCCGTCGTTGAGATGCAGATGGCTGCTGTTACTGCAAATTAGGACAGTAGAAATGACTATCAACTCATGATACAGGCAAAATATAATATCATGCACTACATTGCCTAAAATTTGTCCCAATGCCCCTCATATCTGAGAGCGAGTGCATGTGAAAAACGTAGGTATTCATTTCCGTAGTTTGAGGATTATCCTTCCCACGCCCCCTAGTTTATTAATGTGCATGTCCAGGAGTTGCATTCAACAGCATCCAGAACCTGGAAGCTGAGCTGTATGCAGAGAGAATTAGCACTAAGCTTCATGCTACAAAATTAACTGAACTGACTATTACTAGTTTGTCTATTTCTGGGCACCCTTGGCATGACACAATATTTGAACATATTGTCAGAGCTGTTGCCTGTTGTCAGCTTATCACGACTAAGCACCAAATAGGTGCCATGCTGTTACTTCTGCCTTTTTTGTCACAATGTCCCCTTTAAACGTATTTTTTGTTGAACAGGCTATTATCTGCAGATTTCAAATGGAAACAACATTTAACTTTGTAGACTGATCGTTAAAGAAACATACAGGTTTATGTGAGAAAGGTGTGAAATTCTATATGGCTTCGCTAATGCAAATTTTAACCATTACGTTTTACTATTACATTACAGATATACCGGGAAAACAGGCAACATGCACACGTTACCCTTGAATGACCACACCAGTGGGAATGGTACCATATCTTCATTTCTTGAACAAATTGTTTGCTTCTCTTTTAAATAGGAAATCATAAAAATGGTTGTTTACCACTTGGATATTTCATCAAACTATTATATATGTGTACCATAAGAAAAAGCGTATTTTCTACCTATTTAAAATTGCTTCTTATTTACCTTTCCTCATTTCGTTTGTTCTTTCCTTCCTTTCATTCACTTTCTTTCTATTTGTCTGTCTTTCTATCCACATTTGTTTTAGACTCTTTCTTAGAATCATATTTCGGAAAAAACCAGTGCATTTTCTACAGTTGTACGTCTCTACATGATATTGTGTAATGGGTTTATAAGTATTGTGACCAACTAGGCCTGCTGCACTGCAATAGAAACACAATGCAAACACAAGTACACACACACACACACACACACATATACATACATATGTATGTGCTTGCGTGCACGTGATTACAACCATAATGAACGTTTACTTTTAACTGTTCGATGATGTCCGAAAAGATAACTTACTGAGCTGAAGTTGTTCTCATGGCATTTAATAACCTTACATGCGATGTCATTCTAACTTTTTACGTGTGTGACATGTAGTATGGAAATGTCCAGTAAATTTTATTTAACAAAGGCCAACGTTAAAAGTCTTAAAGTATTGGTCATTACAATCCTAAAATGCTTAATTACTTCCAACAGTTTCACACTATGATGTCACATTGCAGCTGTTATCTGATTAAATAAGGCGCAGCAAGTAACTGCTCACCCACTCATGGGATTTTAAATAATGCTTATAGGCATATCCCTGTAGTCCTTTTTTCGGCACAAAGCTTTGAAATGTTTTGGTCATCCTTTTTTGACCGTTTTCGTTTTTTATCTTTACATATCCTTTTTTTTGGGGGAGTGTTGTTTACACTCTTTTGTGCATTTTATGGAATACTTAATGTTCATTACTAAAATAATCTGGAACACCGGCAAAATTTCTATGAAACAACAATAGGACGGTGACCAATGCAGCTAGTGAAATGTACGTTGGTTGTGGTGCATAGTATAGTCATTGCCATGCCTTAAAAAACATTTGTCCTCTGAAACTAACATGGCAATTTACAATTTTGCATATACTTTCACAGGCTCCTATATATACGTCGGATCGTCAAACCCACTCAAACATGGAGGCAACGCAATGTTATCTTCTCAACCCGTTACCTGGAAAGGATGGATTCATGTTCACTTCTATCTTCACGTGAGCCAAGCTACTTTAGGGCAGCTAAAGGTCTGGATAATGTGTGATAATCGACGAGTAGAAATAGCCATTGGCACACAGGATAAAGGAAACCAATGGATGGAATTCAGTGGCGTTGACCGTATTGATCAACCAGGTCCTGTAAGTTCATCAACCACATTAAAATACTTGTAAAATGTATAATCTTTTTCACTCATCCAGACCGCAAAGGACTTTTACGACAAAAATGGTACGTTTACTGATCCAAACATTATTTTATCAATATGCTATTAATATATTTTATGTTGAGAAAAGGAAAGCGACAACGCTGATTAGAAACGACAACCATGTCAAAAATGCTAAAACTATCATCGGGGGTGGTCTAACACAAATATGAAGCGATATTTTACTCTTTGCAGGTTATATTTGAGTCAAAGTTAGAACCAAGTTTCAGCGGTCATATTGCAATTGATGATTTAATTATATCAGGTAAGTCAACAATAAAGGAGAGTTCCCCGAATTTAACACGGGTTTATAACACAGGCATATATATCTACAATGCGTTTACGCTCTGCACAATTCTGCACATAAATATGCCAATCGTGTAATCATTTTAGTGATGACATCACTAAAAGGTACATTTGTAGGAACCATACTCATATCCACCTGTATGTCTGACAAGTTGGTCCAGTGTGCAGCCATACTGTCTAGTATTGGTGGATCAGTGGCCACTATGCTTTCAAATACTTGTGGGTAGTGTTTAGGCAAGCCTGTAAGAATAAGCTTGCATTAAAAATGAATACGTTTGCAGATTGTTTAACTTTTTAAGAACCCCCCGCACTCCCTCCGGCTTGAATGATAAATGCATTTTGTCTGCAGGCTACTAATCAGCTGGTTAGGACTCGATGGCTATGCATTAGTTAGCCGGAGATTATGATAAGATCTTAGTAACATGCGAGCAATTGGGTCATGTCTCACTGAATATGCAGTCTTGCCCGTTTTTGATTAGGCCATGAATACCTGCTGGTTAAGTCAAGTCTGTAAGCTGCTGTTTGATAGATATTCTGCCAGATGGCAGGCCCCTGTGCATGTACTCCAATATGCGGAATTGGCTCTTATGAAGAAAAAGAAGAAGAAGAAAAAAAAAAAAACAAGTGATACCATTAAGTAACATATCAGTACAAAATGACTCGATGAATTCTTCTCAATGGGACACTGACCAAGAAAAAATAATAATTGAGACACTCATTATATTTTTAATACATATAAATGCAAGGCCCTGTGTAGGCTTTGATTAAATGAAGTTTAAAGTTTATGATTATGTAAGCTGTTATAGTTATATAAGCTTTTAGTCATACTATGTGGACTAATTTGTCTGTGGATTTGTTACAGCTATTGCGAAAGTAAACGCAAACGCAATGTTAATATTCATCCCACCAGATAACACATTGTAAATGGGGTGATTTGAGGGTACATAATATGCACATAATGCTCATATATGTATCGCTTCAAGTCTTGAACATTTCCATCCATATAACTGCATTTAGCTCTGTGCTCATTGGAGTAATCCTCATCTTTTTCCTAGGACTTATTTGATTAAATATGCACGTATGTGACACTAATATTAAGGAGATAAATTTTCCTTAAAGGGTACATGGTTTGGAATGAATGGTTGTTGTGCTGAAAGGATTTGACTGAACCTTAGTTTTCTCATCTGTATTGTGTCGGTTTGCTGATCTTACATTTTCTTGTACAAACTTAATTTTTTTTTTGCATCGCAGTGGGCATTTTTGGTAAAGTACAATGCATACTGCATATCCTTTCATAATAATGATTGGTATTACTTTAATAATTAAGGTATGTGATCCCAGACGCGCCTCAGTGTGCAATCACACCACAAAAAACTCTATATTGTGGATATTGTAAATGTAAATTGTTATTTCACGATACTGTTAATCTCCACAGATGTTCCAACATGGAAATTTAAAGGAAGAATGTATGCGAAGACCTTTGGCTGCAACTTTGATGTTAGCATGTGTTATTTCACTCATGACGTAAGAACAGACTTTCAATGGAACAGGTGAGGTATGAGCAGACCGTATGATGACGTGTTCTTGTGGAAAGTAAGGCATATAACACTAAGAAAAACCGTAGCAAATTCGATCATTTCAAAATTGATGTGTTCCCTGTTGGATCTACATAAATTGGTACTCATTACTTAGGGTCAGGTAGAAAAGGAAAAAAAATCGCCCCCTGGGATTCTGGATCCTGTCATTGCCGGGGATGACTGAAAAAGAGATCTTGCTTTTTGCATAGAAACATAGGTGACTGAATATAAACACATAGGAAGACAGGCGTCCATAATTGGCCAGTGTAGAGAATGGTAGTAGATGATCTTTTGAGCACTATGGCACAGCATTGTTTAGTGTGGAGATAGGGACATGGTAGGAAATTTGAAAATATACTTTAGAAAGACTGTAAAGGTGTCACCATACATACATTTCAGTAGCATGCATGTCTAATTTCCAATGAAAAAAGTTTAAAGGAACAGTGTTCCTACAGGTTTGCAGCCATAATTAGACACCACTTAAAGCACCAATGGAAATCTGGTCAAGTGAATCTTAAGTGGTGTTTGCAGCAAACGAATAGAAATTTTCCTTAAGCAATCCTTCAATATTTACTCACAAGTAACGATGCATGAATCAGTTACCATATATATGCATCATATTTTCAACATCGATTACCATTCATCGAACCTTAGTATATAAATGTACACTTCATGTGACATGAGCTGACATGTCTCATCAGCTTGAAGGATCGATCTGCATCTGGCATCCATTAATCTTTATAACAGATACATCCACTTGACTTCTGTTGACCATCCGTCATCCTCTATCCTGTCTGACAGTCTGCCATTTGTCCATCAATTATTTCCTTGTTTTCTTTTTATATGTTTTTATGAAACTTTGGTAAAATTTTGATCAAAGTGGTTGTTGTTGTGCGTTGGAGGATCTCGACAATGTCCGTTGAGGGATACTCAGACTTTCTTAGGGAACATGTTATCCTCTTTTACAGAAAATGTTCACACATTTTGTTTTCTTTCTTCTTCTGCTGTCTTTGCAACTAATTGATAAGTCAGGAAACGTTCAAAATGGCAGACTTACCATGAATATCTCTATCTCTGGTGCAAGTGGCAAATGTGAGATTTTACGTGGCTAAGTCCACATGTTTGCACAAAACTTATGTCTGTAGTTGATGAACAATATTTCAAGGGTTGCAAGGACTGGATTAATACCACCAACTGCCCTTTTCTGGGTTACTGCCTGTCTCTAGTCTGGAGTGAAAGTTAATTTTTCACATTAGTGTTGCTAAATGCCTGTTGACGTTTTGGTAAGTTTTTGATTTGTGTTTTTTTTTCCTTGTTTTTTGTCTACAGTTAACTACCCAGTGTTTATTCAGTTGAAATTATTGAATATGGGTAATATTTACGTACTTAATTAATTAATACTTCATTGACCAGCTTGCGCTGTAGGCAGTGTGCTCCAACTGATTGTTATAATGGAGCTGAGGGGTTTTTAACATGCTGTAGATTCATACATTTCCCGAAAGCGATATAGGCCTACCTTCTTCTTTTGGTGTCTTCTGAGCTTACTGACACGTCAGGAAACTTACAAAGTGGCAGGCCTACTATCATTCTTCTTTCCCATGTGCAATTGGTAAATTTTGGATTTTAAGCAGTAATGATATGACAGATAATTTCAGGCCTGGGGAATCGCAGTGCTGGTTTCTTAGCCGGCGTGGGAGAGCATTTGGGGTGTATGAGGGCAGAGATACCTGGAACCCATGCATGGATGGATGAATGGACGGACAGATAGATAGATAGATAGATAGATAGATAGATAGATAGATAGATAGATAGATGGATAGAGAGAGAGAAAGATAGAAAGAGATAGAGAGAGATAGGTAGGAGAGCGTTTGGTGGCAGACAATACCTGGAATCCATACATGGATGGATGGATAGATAGATAGATAGATAGATAGATAGATAGATAGATAGATAGATAGATAGATAGATAGATAGATAGATAGATAGATAGATAGATAGATAGATAGATAGATAGATAGATAGATAGATAGATAGATAGATAGATAGATAGATAGATAGATAGATAGATAGATGCAGTGTATATTAGTTGAAGCAATCTATGAACCCAAGAATAAGATGAGAAGAAAAATGAATAGAAAAAGCAACATGCAGTCAGTGCACAAGATGTCGGAAAGGTAAAGACAAATTTGTGGAAAACAAAAGCATCTGAAAATATTGCAGTGACCTATAAATCCCTTGCAAAAGGTAAAAAGAGTCAGGTTTTGAAACTCAAATGTATCTGAGGTAAAATATACATCTACATGTATCTAACATACATGTTGAGCATATGTATATATATATATATATATATATATATATATATATATATATATATATATATATATATATATATATATATATAGTCTCTTGTACTTTGACCCTGGGTGCTCAGGTCAAACTGTGCATTATAAATCTATCATGGTGCATGTGTTTCTAGTATGAAAATCACTGAGTGAGTACCCCAGGCAAAAAAATAGTATGGGATACCATTAGCCCCAGTAAGTTTATTTGTATTAAAAAAATAATTATTAATTTCAAACCTAGGAACTCTTCACTGAAAACCTCTTTCACAGTATTGAATTTAGCTGTGCAGTTAGATGAGTTAACTCTTATGTGAGCTGTATGTGAGCACAAGGAGAATCAGCAGGTTAATCTCTAAATTAAACAGATACCGTGGGCAGTTCTCTTTGTATCCAAGTTTTCCCTGCCCAAATGGCACTGAATTCGAAGCTCAATACAGGTAAATTGTAACTTAATGTATTGACCTTGTCATAATGACATTGACCCTCCTTGTTCAGGATTAGAATAAAAAAATATCTATAAGAAAATGATTTAAATGAAGACTGGTCTTGTCAGTGTTCACATGGCGAAATGCTGACGGAAATTATTACATTATCTGAATCAACTGCACCTTTGAATAATATGTTAGAGTTATATCGCAAAATCCCACTACCAACATTTTAAAAGGAATTATTATTACAAATGTCACATCAGTCCAATGTATCCATTACCCCGGCTAGATGAGTATTGCAGTGGATATAATCAATGTTACAAATATGATCAGAAAAGGTAAATCAGAATTTTTAATCCACATCATTTATGTCTTTGCAAACTAACAGATTAATTGATGAGACATCCATAAGCAGTTTCAGGGATGGCTCATATGGAGAAGTAACAACGTACAGCATTTCTCTTGCAGCAAACGAAAACACGCTTTTCCAGAGTTTCAAGACAATGTGCGCGTACAGTCAGCTCTAGCGTGGGCAATATCCTGCTGCTTGAGAAGGCAGGGAACTCGGAGGTTATGAACAGCATCTTCCATTTTAGCTCCCTGTTTTTAGTACCCCATGCGTATATAAACATTACTTGTGGCACCAAAAAGGTAGCTTTCTCACTCTCCTGGGCTATTTTATACCTTTATTTATGATGTTTAGGTCAATCTGAGTACATGTGACAAATGGATGCATTTAATAGAAATCTGTATTTTATACGTGAAATATACTGATAAATTATGTAGGTACCAACTTAGTAACATAAATTCACGATGGCTACTAGGACCATTCTATAAATTTGGACAGTATAAATGCAAGTACAAACTTGCAATCAGAGGTACCACGGAGACATTTGTTGACACTAATTTCTATAGTATGGAGGTCATATTCAAGCTAGTGAAAGCAACATATTTTGTTATGGAGGCTCCACAATCAGCCCTCAAACAATGGAGGAAGATAACTCAATCTACATTAAAAGTTTATTAGTTCTTTTTTGTTGTTGTTTTTATATAGCTTCAAAGACTATCCATTATCCACCATAATCAGGGTATTTCGAAGTCTATTTCAAACATTTAAAAAAGCAAGACCTTCTCAAAATCTGCAACACTACGTAGCACAGGGTCTACAGGTTGAATGTGCAAACAATATGATAAGCACACAAATGTGGCCAACATCTTCAGAATGCATTGACTGTGCAGTTTCGTAAAATTCAGTGATTGTGTACATCAATGTGCGATTAGTTTTTACAATTATGAACACAGTTCAAAACAAAGAACATTCTAATCCAGCCTTGAAGCGCCCACTTGCTCCACTACATCCTGTCTGGCAGCCACAGGATACCATCTTCAGGACTTAATGTGAGGCCACTGGCTTGTAAGTCTCAACTGCAACTTGTAGTCCATCCCACATTGCCAACCCTAGTCAATCAGCAGAAGCTATTTCAATGGCACTTTTGAACTGTCTGGCATGTTCTAAAGCTGTGGACCTTAACGCTGCAGATGTTGGTGGAAGTGATTCTAAACGACAGCTAGAAAATATGAAAGCTCGATTGACAGAACGAAAATACATTGAATGGTAATGGCTGTCAAGAAAATGAATTTTTCCAGGTACATACAGTTTAAGGAGAAATTGTTCATCTGCCTGTGCTACTTGGTCATGTGTACTGTCTGTTTCAGGGAACACATGCAAGAACGCCCAGCCATGACAATCTTTTAAGCGAGCAATAGCTTTTTCTCCCCATGGCTGTTAAGGGCAAACACAGTGTCACATTTGGTAACTGCATGTAAAACTGGCAAGTGTTGTTTAAGACCATCAAAAGCTTTTCCAATGTAAACACTGCACTTCATCTGTAAAGGTTCCCTTGAGAAAATGTATAAGCCAACAGGGCCATAACGCATAGGTCTTATGCATAGCTGAGCCTCCACTACACGTAGTCAAGGCTCGGCAACGCGTAGTCCAATAAACCAATCAGATTGCAGTCTCTACTATGCATAGTAGAGCCAACAAATAATATTACAGTTTCCACTACGCTTAGTAGAGTCTCAGCAACGCGTAGTTTAGCGAACCATTAAGATCAGTCTCCGCTACGCGTAGTCGAGGCTCGGCAACACTTAGTCGAGCCAACCAATAACATTACAGTCTCCACTACGCGTAGCCGAGAAAATGTTCTTCTAGAACGCGTCGCAGAGCCAAAAGGTGCCATAAGTTGCTCCACTACGCATAGTCGAAGCTCGACTATGCGTAGGGGAAAACTTATTCTCGGCAACGCATAGTGGAGACTGAAATCTGATTGGTTGGCTCGACTACGCGTAGTGGAGGGTCGGCAACGGGTAAATCCAATGCGTTAAGACCCTGTTGGCTTGCCATAAACGTATATATGTCCATGTCAGGACATGTTTCATTTGTTTTAGTTATTCGATACCAGTTAACACTGTCAACCAATCAGCATCAGCAATGTTCTGCTAGATTGAAGACTCCTGCAATCAAATGCGTGTCTCATCTTTTGTATAAGGAAAGGCTTGCTTTTTGCATTGGCCACAAATGGCTTGTCAAGTACATAGGCTTACATATCCAGCTCAACAAAATTTTGGGGGGATGCTTTTCAGCATGTTGCTGTTCAGCAGCTTTTGTGGAGTAAGAACATTCTTAGCCATTAAACAGTACTGTAGCACGAGTTCAATAATAATTATGTATATGTGATACATAATTGTCATGAACCTGACCGTATGTGACACTGTTAGGCCAGGAAATACTGTGCAGTACATGTTCACCATAAAGAACACAATGAGCATCACCAGATTTGGACATGAACATTCACGTCCCACCGCAAGATAGATGCTAGAGTACTCTTTATGCTCCTTCCCTTTACAACATTATCAAATAAAGATGGTGGTTACTTTGCAAACTCATAACAGAGGTATGCTTCCATCTAAGACCTTTTTTGTATGATACATATAACCCTCACAAATAATAATGTACTGTTCACATTTACATGTAACCCATGGACTGTGATATGATTTTTGTGGCCATACATGGTGAGCATCTGTTCTTTGGTGCAATTTTTCATTTGGGTATGTCTTGTCATTCATGCTAGTTGCTGCGTTGGTACCTAGAGGAATGGCATTATCTTCATGAACAGCTTTACTAGCTACAACACCACTTGTGACACACACAGGTGAGTCATGATCTGTGTATGCAAACTGTGAGTGTACTTCAAGCCACTAGGCAAAGGTTTCGTAGTGTTTAACACCCCTTGCTGTGTGACTTGCATGGGAGCCTACATGTTGACCAGATGCAAGACAACGAACCTAGATAAAACATTCAAGGGCTTTGCAGATGGGACTACATCGTGGCATTGCATGCACCCATTTTACCAGAATGATATCAGATATACCTCTGTCATGAGACAAACCTCCTAAAGCTTTTAGCAATTGTATCGTATCTTGTTGAATGGTTTGATCAATAAAATTTCTTCTCCAAAATCTGTTTCATCTACGTATGGAAACATAACCTTTTTCAGTGAAGTATCGGTACTGCTGTTCTGACAATCTTACTACAGCCTTTCATCTCATCAACGTACAAGCGTGCCCATCTTGCATATGCAATGCGACCAGCTACATGAACAAGGGAATCGTTTTACTGACTAAATGAACGTACAAATCCCCGTCTCGAGTGCATTCTGGTACTATCAAGTGTCTAATGGTAGGTGGTTGTTTCAAGAAAGCAACTTAAAACTTAGATGCTCTATTATCATTGAGAGCATCTGCCATCAACTGATATAAGATTTTCACCAGCTAGTGAACACATACATCCTGTCCCACACTAGCAGTGAGGCAGTCACTATTCAAGAAACTGCCACGTAAAGCTTTCACAAAGGCATAATCCACCATGGTAAAGCAGCTAAAGCTTGTGGCAAGTTTTACATAATGGCTGATGACGGCCAAATATTACCTCAAAGTGCCCAAGCATATGCATGGTCTGTCATCCACATTACGTGGTGCAAGCACAGTCTCCCAGGGGTCTTTTTA
>OZ026626.1:29474630-29632130 GCA_964020975.1 Hermodice carunculata
CAAACCATATGATCATACATTTTATGCATTAGGTCGCTCTTGTTACATGTACTTTGTTTGTTTTTTCTTTATGCTATCTTGAGTTTTTAACATGTAATCCAAAGAAAAGTGTTGAAGACAGACCGTACAGTCAGCTGAGATCATGACATGACTGCACGTCCTAATCCTACCTCAAAGGCATTTCTGTTTCAATGCCGTCTTTCATCACCCACGTGGCAGCAATTGTTTTCTCACCCAAAGAAACAAATAGTTCTAATCAAATTTAATAATTCACGCACAAGTTCTCATTACATTAAAATACAACAGAAAAATTAAAGCCTTTGTCCATATTGTATTTGAAGTTCTTGCGAGCTCGGAGCCCGCACTTGTGACTTGGTCATTGCATTGGTGGTCTTATCTTAGCACGTTCGTCAGTAGCTGTATCGCTAAACTAGCACAATCAGTCTCAAAATACCTAAAGTTAGGAAGGACAAATCAGCGATGCAGCCAGCAACAGATGGTACGACCGACACAAGAAAAGATTCTGGTGAACAGAATGTCTGAGCTTGGGTATATACAATTCAGATATTATTGTGGGTTCCAACCCACCAACCTGGTCCCAAAACTATCAATTAGCCTTACTAATCGGGTGGCAATTTGATCAAATATACATTGTAATTCGATATCATTGTATTTGTTGTGGGTAAGTAAAGGCCCAGCTTGCTTTTTGCGACAAAATATCCCGTATTGTTTGATCCTTTGAAAGTACCATACATAGATAGTAGGAGCCTACCTAATGAAACGTTACCATATTGAACAGTACACTTACATGGAGCACCTACAAAAACCCCAAGGGAGCCCCTCGTCATATAAAACACTTGCCATCTTTGAAAATAAGTTGTGATTTTTTGTTTAAAAAAGCCTTCAAAACTGCGCCAAATAAGCTGTGACATCAATGCTATTGAAATGTAGCGCTCCATCGGCAAGCAGAGGCCACACGACGATGATTGGCATCTTGCGCCACCACGATTGACCAATCAAAATGAAGCGTAGCAAAGCGGTACGCTTGATAGAGAAACCATGTTTTGTGATCTAATCGCAAATAGCAAATAAGCAACGTGATTAAGCTCTTCAGAAATAAACAACATGAGTGACAGCTATCATTTTACTTCAAACATACTCTGAACTCTTGCTATGAAAAAATCCATGAGTGTTTGAGTAAAATTGCGCGAGTTATTGTTCAGAACCGGTTCGAAGATCACGAGTGAACCTTTGATTGCCATTCCTGAATAGAGATGAAATGCCGTCTACTCGAACTCGTTAATTTTATTTCGCAAAAACTTACCAGCGGATTTCCTTCAAATAACAGGGGTGGGAAACGTAATTTTGTGGAGTTTAAAAGTGTCCTTTTGTTTTTCTCTGCGCCTACTAGTTGGTTTTTAATCTTGTATAGAATGTCAATGCTCAACGCATTCAGCTGATTAAGTGATGCCACCGTGTTTGAATGCCTGCACTTACGCAAATAAAATACATGCAGCCAAACAAAAGGACACTTTTGAATTTTGATATATTGCCAATAAAATGGCCTACTTGTCACAAGTTTGTTGTATACATTAAAAAAGTTAATAGCCAAAAGCACTGGGGTCTTAGATAAAAGACATGTTCTTCTACATAGTTTGTTTATTCAACAATTACTATCATTATTGTCCCGCTTTTTTCTCACATATAGTACAGAGCTAGAAAAATCCAAAAATGTATAATTTTACTATGTTCATGTGAACAGCTTAAAAGTTACAAGGCCGTAAAGTTGTCCATGCTGATTTGCACCACATTTGTATCTCGCTGCCTTAAGGGTGATGACCTGTGATATAATTTATGATCATCATTTTGCATATGTGTTTTCATACATATTTTGGCTTACTCTTATAACACATGTGTATATTATATGAAAATATTTATTTATTTTATTTAACGTTTTCTATGATATTTTTATCTCTGAAATAAAGCACATCTTATCTTAGATCATTTCTAGCGATTTATTATGCATTTTTAAATTTCTCTTTCAATACTCAATATTTCTTGATTCCTTTAATGAATAAGGCTTCAGTCGCGTATGATGTATATCCTCTGGATATGCTTCTGTCTTAATTTGCTTACTTTTTCTCGGGCTGCAAATTTAGATTTATCCAGCACCAGGTTTAAAGGGTAGATATACCCCAACAATTCTCGTTTTCCTAAAAGCTTTGCAAAATTGCGATATCAATAAATTTCACCAGTTATACATATTACCACTGGCTCAGTTCAGTTGTTTTGTATGTTAGTGCCAATATCATTTCCAAAGTGAATATCATGATCAACACATTTGATAGTTTCTGTTCAAGTCGACAAATCTTGATGATATTTTTACCACTAAACACTGCAAGTTTAATTTTAGATGTATTAAATTAACATGAAAAATTTCGCTAAAATCATTACATATTGAAATCATGTTATGCAATGAATATTTTGTTGAGCAAGAAAAGCGATATCATCAGAGTGGCTGAGAGCACACAGAAAAGAAATCACCAATACAATACCCAAAGCCAAACCTCTTCAGCATAACAAGTAGCTGGTCATCACAAAAGAATAAATAAAATTGGTGACAATATGCCTCCTTGCTTCACACCATTACTAGCCGTAAAAATTTACTTGAATGACTGATCAAGCAATCTCTGTAAGGTGTATACAGCAGCAATAAAAACGTGCAATGAGTGGACATAGACATGTACGTGACAATCATTTAACTAGTTTCAGATATTCAATTCAATAAAAAGCTTTACTTGCATCCAATAATAAAACATACACATGGCCAACACTATTACGTCACTAGTGAACAACTTCATTAGCAATGAACGCACACTGTATTGTAAATTGCCGAATTTTATATGCAAATTGCAGATTAGAGGTACTGAGCTTAATGCTTATTATCACATAGTCGATCATCTTGCTGATAACGCTACTTAAAGCAATTCCTCTGTAATTATCGATGTCACTCAACGATTTATTTATATTTTTGGGAAGGCCAATGATGGCAATGAACGAGAGCCATCCAATGAGAAACCATGTCTGACGATAATGAAACATGAACAAACAGGATGTAGGACCCTTTGATTCCCTATATGATATGGTCGGTTTGTTGGCCCGTATCACCATCACATTTACCAGACTTAAGAGACTGTATGGCAATTCCAATGTCTCTAGCACAAACATGATTGTTAAAACACCTTCATTCTTTCTAAATCTCGGGACACGGTATTTGTCAGCTCTGTGCAACAAATAAACCATATCATCTCTCTTGTAGGAAACATTATGGTACAAAATATCATGCTTGTCATTTCATAAACCGAGACGTTGGCTGGCTACCACGTATATATTGAAAAACAAAAAGGGATGTGCAGTTGTTTCATGTATGGCCTGTATTTTTATAGGAGTGTACCTACATTTTATTGTGAGCCCTTATATTCTTGTGTACATCATCCTTATAAATTATTACCAAATTTCTTTCAATGGGCACGGTCCAGTGATTTTTTAAATTATTTTCATACAATGGGCATTTTGTAGCTGATTAATACTTTAGACTTCGTCAGCAAAACCGTTGGCCAAATTCACTCCAAACTTGGTTGCAATATACCTTAGATATACCTCTACTCTGTCTATTCAACTTGCCATGCTTCATTAATTATGAATCAAACAGACCCATTTAATTTAAATGTGCTTTCTGCATAATATGTGAAGGATTTCTCAGTCAGAACATTCATATTATGTTGAATTAAGTTCCACTATAAAGGCAAGGTAGTGTTGGGGGATGGGTGACCTTGAGCTATTTCCCAAAGTCAATGCAGTGTTGTTGTGCAATTTGCTTGCTGCATGATATGCCAAGAAGTGTTTGGGCTACGACTTTGATATGATACAGGATTAAAGTACTCTATAAATGAATGGTTACATTCGAAGATGGGTGACCTTGACCTTAAGCCCAAGGTCACAGAGATTTGGTTGTATAAACAAACGTACGTCAGCTGAGAACAACCTGTTCACACTACCCTCTAGTATACTAAATATTGGTCAATACCAGAGAATTTGTCATTGTACTCAGTAGGAACTAACATTTGAAGTATCCATGTATATATGGATGTTAATTACGACACAGCTTGTGTGGTTTGGATCTTCTGCACCCTAGTTGGATTCGCACATCATGAAACCAAATTTCTGGGATACAGTACAAGTATATTGCTGTTTCCATGTTATGACATGCGCGAGAGAAAAGAAAAGTAAAGGGTTTTTTTTTTATTTGGCGGCCAAATTTTCTTTAAATTTTCTCCAGAGTTAAGAGTCTCCCTGTCCGGAAAATTTGCAAGGATTTATATTATTAATCACTGACGGTCGGTGCTTCAATTATGAGACCAAACAACGCCAAGAAAACTGGGAGCTCAGAGACAGAAACCCATGTGGAAAATCAGTCTCAGAACGAAGAGATCATGGAGTCTACAGACGGTCAAAAGGACACTGCTGCAGAAAGCAAAAATGAAGAAATTGGTTCCGTTGAAGCTGATCTGGCAAGTCAGGTTTTAAAGGCTATAGCTGGCATGGAGAAGCGTCTAAATGCTAGAATGGATAAAATTGAGAGCTCAATATCAGAGAAAATTATATCCTTGGTAGAAACAGAAGTGCAGAATGTCAGACAAGAACTTTCCATTGTATTTGATCAGTTAAGATCACAGGTAGAACAATGTAAGATGTGCAATTCAAAACCCCATCGGTCTCTTTACCTTATCATAAGGAATCTTCCTGAGAACAGAAATGAAAATACAACCCGGAAATTCAAAGGAGTCCTAAAGGATGGCCTTAAACTGAGAGACATTAAATTGGAATCAGTCGAAAGAATATCGTCAAATGCTGACGGCAAACATGGAGTCATCAGGGTCAAATGTGAAAGCTCTGGAGACAAAAAGCGCATTATGGACGCCAAACATAAGCTAAAGGAGTCTCGTAACTATAACAAACTGTTCATTGATTACCACAAGTCCAAGGAACAAAGGACTTACGAGGCTAATTTGTGCACAATGGTAAAACCATTGGCAAATAATGAACTGTTTGTCAAAGGTGGCCGAGTCCTTTAACAAGTCCACCAATAGCAATCAACCCGTAACCCCAAACCACAGGCGCTAGGTTTTAAGCAGGTCTTGGAACATAGATGCCCCTTTTAACCAAGTCCATAATGGCAGTATGGAAAATAATGATCCACCTCACAGACAGGCACTGTCTTGCGGCTTCTGGAATGTTAATGGCTTGTCGAAGGATGATAACTCAGATAATTACAGATTGAGACAACCGTGCATACAAAATCTGGTTATTATTGGAGTTGCCTTTACAAAACTGTGTCATTGAAACCCTCCATATCCCAGGATATAAGTATATAGCGCATAACCGCTCGGCACTGCGCGTAAATACCATAATTAGATCCAGAGGTGTTGGAGTACTGATCCGAGAACCTCTCCATGATACGTACAACTTCAGTGTTGGTGACGACACGTATGAGGGAATACTGTGGATACAATGCCCCTCCCAACATATGGATTTCAAGTTACACTTTTGTTTGTGTTACCTCCCACCTGAAGGCTCCAGTCGTAACGTTGATGCAGACGTTTTCCTGGACACATTGTTGACACAGGTCTATATGTATCAGAAGGAATGTGCTTTTCTTATCTGTGGTGACTTTAACAGTCACACTGGGAACTGTGAAGACTTTATTGAGGGGGTGGACCAGATTCCTCATTGAGAAGTGATTGACTTTACAGTGAACGCATACAAGGACAAATTTATTAACTTTCTACTGAGTGCACACTGCTGTGTGCTTAATGGTAGGTCAGACTTTTGTGTTAACGTTTATAAATCTCTATGCTAGTCCATAGACATTTTCTCAGTCAAATGGGCAAGAATGGAAAAGAAAAATGTTTCAGAATTGAAAGGTTGGTCAATACATGTAAAAAAAGTTATTAAAGATAAATTATCTGCCCTTAAAGCAAAAAATAGGAAATTTGCATCAAGCATTTTTAAAAAGACAGAGGTCTCTATTTATTTGAAAGTTTTTCATGAAAGATTTGTCATTTGTCCTATAGATAAAGCTGGTAATAATTTTGTAATTATTTGTAAAAAATATTACATTGACGTTTTAAAGAAAAAACTAGGTATAAACAACCATTTAGGTATAACAGGTAATGATGTTTACTTACCAGTGCACCAACATAAAGATGACATAATAAATTTTTACGAAAATTACATGTTACAAAATTGCAATATCAAAACACCTAAAAAAGATCATTGACTTCCTTTAATATTTTGGATTCCTAAGCTGCATAAAAATCCTTATAAATCTCGATTTATAGCAGGCGCATCTAATTGTAGCACTAAACAATTATCAGTGGAAATAAATCTTTGTTTAATTACAACCAGAAAACATTTTCATAAATACTGTTCTGCAATTCAAAGGTACACAGGTATCAATTGTTTCTGGAGTATCAATAATTCTATGGAATTTGTTTCAAAAATGAAAAATTTGAAAGTTAAGAGTATACATACTATTGTTTTTCCAACACTTTATACTAACTTACCTCTTTCGAAAAGTTAAATTAATATTGGAAAAAATAATTATCAAAATGTTCAAACACTCGGCTCACAAATATATAGATATCAATATTTTTAATAAAACATCATTTTGGTCAGAAAAAATGAAGAAGGAAAATAATTGGAAATCTTACACTATAGGACAACTTATAGATGCAATTCATTTTCTTTTAGATAATACATTTGTTACATTTGGATGTCACATATTTCAACAAATAAATGGAATCCCGATGGGTAGTAATTGCTCTCCTTTACTTGCTGATCTGTTTTAACATGGCTTGAATTTGAATTCATGCAAAATCTAATGAAAAAAGATTTTCACCTGGCTAAAAAATTGTCCTTCATTTCAAGATAAATTGATGATATTGCTTTCCCAAACGTCGAAAATTTCTTAAAATAAAATTTACACCAAAGAAATTCCTTTAAAGAGCATTGATGTCGATCCTTATCATGATGTATTCCTAGATTTAGATATTAAGATAATTGATAATAGTTTTGTGACTTAAATTTATCACAAAATAGATGATTTCAATTTTGAAGTTGTTCATTATCCTTTTCCAGATAGTAATATCTCGGTGAAATTGGGTTATAATACTTTTTTATCACAAATATTACGTTTCAGTCGTGTTTCTGATAAATTTAATAATTTTGCATTTAGAGTTAAATATACTTACAGTAAACTCATATCTAGAGGTTATCAAACAAAGCTTTTTAAAAAATATTTTAGCACTTTTTGTTGCAGACATCTAGAATTTGTTTTGAAATATGGCTGCTCCAATTTTAATACGTTCTGGCTCTCTATTACATCAAAAATAATTTAAATGTCAAAAGTTTCTTACATGCTACATAGTTATATTTATCCTATGTGTTTCTTATGCGCCAGATAGGCCTACGTGACATACATTCAGGTTTTTAAAATAATAAATTTTATGGTCTAATATCTACATGCCAGATTTCCTCTCTGGGGAGTAGAATCTACCGATGCGTTGGGAGAATGCCTCAAGCTGGTTCCCAGCTGCAGAGGGTATCAGACATGTATATTCTATTATTATTATTATTATTATTATTATTATTATTATTATTATTATTGTTATTGTTATTGTTATTGTTATTGTTATTGTTATTGTTATTGTTATTGTTATTGTTATTGTTATTGTTATTATTATTATTATTATTATTATTATTATTATTATTATTATCATTGTTATTTCCTAGCTTTACTTAGCAATTTAGATATCTGCATAGAACTGCTCATTATTTTAGATTTCAGATATAATTAGTAAGGTTTTAGTTAAAATATGAGAGAAAAAGGTACATGAATACATGGATAGTTGCTCCAAAAGGTACAGTACCCCCCCCCCCCCCACCGCCGAACCCAACCCCGCCCCTAACCCGTAATGCATCTTAGACGATTCGAGATTGAGAGTTAACATGCCTCAAGACGGAAATTTCAGTTGAAGGTTTCCCACTAATGACCCGTTTGTTAATTCATTTGGCTCTGTAAACCTAGAATTTTCAAAACATTTACATTAAATGTGATGTAATTGATTTGTTATTAATACAGAACTACCCATTAGTAGTGATTGCATCGGCAGTGAAATGCAGCGAGTTTAAAATAAACAGTTCTATTTTTTAATGCTGAAACGGAACAACGTAGATCTGACCAGTTTTCAGGTGTGACGCAATTAATAGCGTGACTCTGTCGTTACATTTGCGTTTTACTTGAAGTTGAAGAGCTGGTTTGATCTGTTTGATCTGATCAGTCCATCAGGTAGGCCTCGTCGGGTCTGTTGTAAGACCAGGCGCTGTAGGTAAGTGTGGGATGGTTTATTTTTTATTATTCAATTTTGTTAGGCATAATCATGAGTGTTAGGTGTAGTTTCATTATATTTGTGTCATGTGGGCTACGCTTTTAAGTAGGCCTATTAACAAAGGAACATAATATTCGCTTTATTGCGCAATACATCAGCTGGGGATGTTTGTATTGGAAATGCAAACATGGTGCCGCCAGTTAGCAGAATGACTTGTCCGGGGATTAATGGCACCGAAACAAGTCTTGCGCTGGTTCCCCGCTGATGACCCGATTTTTTAAAGGCTAATAATGCCTAAAACTTTCGTCTAAATTTCAAAATTTATGAATATAATTTGTTCCTTTATAAATTAATTTGCTATTATGATTTAGAACAATACAGTTTTTCAGTGAATGGTACGGAATAGGACTTTGCTCTTAGAATATCGGACTTGATAGTGTTCAAACGGTACATGGGCTTACAGAATTAGGTTTGTTAAGTTTCTCTTTGTATGAAGTATTAAAGATGATTTCTCATCGGTTTCGCACAGAGGTTTGGCTGCAGTTGACTACACTATTGTGCCACATGGAAGTGTACAAAGCTTTGATGAGTTTAAGGTATTACGTGCTAAAGATATAGTTAATGATATAACGGGTCTAGGTTTTGTTACCCCCATCATAACATACCTGACTATTCCCTTCTTACATGGAAATATCATGTACCAGTTGCCGGCGAAGCCTTACAGGAGAGCGATATTTCTTCAATAGGAAAGCCGGGAATCAAATGGAACGTTCAAAGCATTAGGAATGACACAGATATACGTGATAAAGTAGATGTTCTTATTGTTTAGTGTGAGACCTCTAATGATATAGAAGATGCGTATAGTCGTTTCTGTATTGTTTTACACTCTGAAATGGATGAGAAGTTACAGAAAAAAGTTATATCTATTCATTGTGGTTTATCAAATAAACGTGGACGTATAAAAAAGCCTTGGTGGTCAGATGAGTTAACGGTAAGCTAGAATAATGTTTGTCAAGTAGATAACAAGTGCCAGAAAGCCTCTGGTCCTCATAAGGCAAATTTAAAATGTCAAATGAAGGTGGCGCAAAAAGGTTTCGATAGATTAGTTTAACATAGCAAACGTAGATATTGGACACATATGCAGCTTAATATATTGAATATTCAATAGAGTAACCCCAAGGGTTTTTGGAAATTTATCGGTAAGTTGGGTATAAACCAAGAGCGGATGAACAATATACCTTGGGAAGTCATTGACAAGGAAGGTTTGCCAAACAGGTTAAAAGAGACTGTGTTAAATAAGTGGAAAAACGATTTCAGTTCTCTGTTGAACGACACTGTGAGAGTTAGAGGCTTGGCTGAACACGCAGATACACAACAGAAGCCGGTCATCTCAAGTGTGTTAGTGAACCTTGACCCAGGGTCACTAAACAATGGTATAACCTTTGAGGAAACATACAAGGCGCTGTTGAGAGCAAAATGTGGTAAATCCACAGGTTATGATAATATACTGGTAGAAGTTCTGAAAAATGATAATGGCATCCGTTTGCTCCATGTTTTGTTTCATAAATGCTACGAAACGGGCAGTCATCTGTCCATATGGTTGAAAGGTGTCATTACCCCTATACCGAAGGATTGTACAAAAGGCAGAAGAGTACCATTGAATTATCGTGGTATCACCCTTGCGTCTGCGGTATATAAGCTTTATTGTAGCGTCCTGAATACCAGGCAAGTTAAGTGGGCAGAGAATAACGATTTAATTGCCAATGAACAAAATGGTTTTCGTGGAGGGCATAGTTGTCTAGATCATCTTGGTTCTCTCACTACTATAATTGAGAGTAGAAAAGTAAAGAAACTAAGTACATTTGCTGGTTTTGTAGATGTTTTTAAAGCATATAATGAAATCAATAGGGACAGACTATGGTTAAAACTGGAAAGATTTAAGATTCTTCGTAAGATGCTGAGAACATTCCGTTCCCTTTACCTTTATAATGATAGTGTGCTGTACCCATTAATAATGTTAACACAGAATGGTTTGATGTTAACAGTGGCCTAAAACAAGGTTGTTTGATCTCACCTCTGCTATTTAACCTGTACACCAATGATCTTATGACTGAAATCAAACGTGCTGGGGAAGGTATCAACGTAGGTGATGAACATGTTAGTATATTATTGTATGCATACGACATCGTCCTACTGGCGGACACGGAAAGTGATCTACAAGTGATGTTAAATACCCTAGGTGCTTGGTACCAAAGGTGGTTAATGTCTGTCAATACGGATAAGACCCATATAGTTCATTTTGGGCACCATTCTATGATTAGATCGTCCTTTGATTTTAACTTTCAAGAGAAAACCTTAATGATAGCTTCCTTTTATAAGTATGTGGGTTTATACCTTAACGAATTTCTTGATTATGGCGATACAGCCAATATCGCCGCTCAATCTGCTTATAGAGCCCTTAGTGTTCTCATTTCAAAGTCAAAGGCCCACAGTGGTATGCCGTATGACACTTTTACTAACCTATGTGACTCAGTGGTTCAACCGATAATCAATTATGGGGCTGCATTTGGGGAACACAGGAATTTGCTTGTATTAACGCTGATCAATATCGTGCTTCAAGATTTTATCTCAGAGTTGGTAAATATACACCCAATGTTGCTGTGGCCGGAGAAATGGGGTGGAAATTCAGTGTACATAAACAATGGCTTTCCGTTACGCGCCATTGGGTCTGTATGGTTAACTTGCCGAGTACCACAGTGAATAAACGTGTGTTTCTTTAGGGCTTAATCCCGATTAAATAACTGGCGTTCTTGTATAAACAAAAGTGTAACGACTTATCAATGCAACATTTAGGCAACAGTGAATTACCAGTTTGATTCAGACGAAGTTTTCCATGATATGGATGTGGTTTCAGAGAAAACAATGGAACAGCTTTGGTTCGCAACACTGCAGCGAAAGGAAGCGGTCAGAGGTTTAGTTTAAACATATTTATTTCAAATGGATCGCCCTATAGTACATCGAGATGTCACTAATCGGGGGGTTTTCCAGAACATGGAGTGACACACAAATAGTATATTACAAAACACACAGGACAAAACATGAACAAAGTTACCCAATTAACAAAGAAGCTGTACACGTGTTTCAGATTTGTACCCCGCATACATTAATCAAAATAAATACGTCACTAGTATGAAAAACAAAGTTAGATAGTTCACTACGGGTAGAATGCTCACACATATATGTATACACTGTGCATAACAGAGCTAAAATAGGAAGGGTCTTGTGTGTATGATGTATCTGTGGAAAGCATCACAAAATTGTATGTTAAGGGGAATGGACAATTCGTCGCTACCAAAGAGAAGGATATGAGCTAGCCTGTCACTTGCTGTGTGTAAAATCAGATTCGGGTGGATGCCGGAAGCAATAATGGGAATGACGGAGTTGAGAAGTTTAGTTCTTGGAGTTGAATACTTTGGACAAAAGATCAAAAAATGATGTAAGTCTTCAGTGGGGTAGGAACAGAAACATGTAGGTTCTGGGATGATGTTGACTTTAAAGAGATCAAAGTCAAGTCTCGAGAATCCAAGACGAAGCTGGGTATGACAAATGTTGGCAAATCTGTGACCTTGGGTATAGTGAATAGGAACATAGTCCACTGCTAGTAGAGTTGCTTTCAGTTTTGATTTAAATATTTGGAGGGAAATTGAGTCTCTTATGTCAGAAGGAAGATTGACAGCTTAATAGTGTCGGGAAGGAAGGATTTGTCTAGGCGATTATTTCTGCAATTAATGGGACGTATGGAGCTAACGTGGCGAAGGTTTCGAGCGTTGATAGTTGGGGGAATTAGTTGAGTGAGATAGGAGGGTGCCATGTTGTGATACATTTTGTAAAGAAGAAGTAACTTATAGTACTTCCTTCTGCTGATGAGTGTTGTCCAACCAAGTTCACGTAGGAGATTGGCATAAGATGTGTGTCTTAATGCACCTGTGCATATTCTAGCAGCTTCAAACTGTATGGATTCAATAAGATCAGAGAGGCCGTGACGACAATTGTCAAAGAGCACACAACCATATTCAAGTATTGGTTGGATCATAGTTAAATATAGTTTGATCAGAGCTTTGCGGGAAAGTCTATATTTAAATCTACGCAGAAGGGCAATTCGCTGGCTAGCTTTGGTGGTAATGCGAGTAATGTGAGCATGCCCGGAAATTGCTACTGGGTGTAATACCAAGATGCGTGTGTGAGTTTGCCTCAAGTATTTCAGAGTTTCCTAGACGAACGGGTGGATGGTGTGGTTTAACAAGTTTAGTTGAAAATATCACAGAAAGAGACTGGAGAGCATTAAAGATAACGAGCCACATCTTTCCCCAATTATGTATAATTGAGAGGTTAATGTTCAGGTGATTAGAAGCTTCGATGGGGTTATTAACAACTTCAAGTAGACTGGTGTCATCAGCAAAAAGTCTGATATCACATGTAATATTATCAACTCAGTCATTAATATAGACCAGAAAGAGAAGTGGGCCCAAAAGGAACCCCGGGGCACATCAGCTTCGATATGTAGCCATTATGAAGATTGGCCATGAATAATTACTCATTGGAATCGGTTTGAGAGATAACTATCAATCCAGGCTACAGGATTATCACAGATACCAAGTTGTCGAATTTTAAAAAGGAGGTCAGGGTGCCAAAACTTATCAAATGCCTTGGACACATCTAGAAACACCATTCTGGCTTCTTTGGACTGTTCTAGACCATTGTAGATATCGTGAAGGATGTGCACAAGCTGATTGACAATGGAGTCATTGGTCTTAAAGCCAGAATTTTTGGAAATGAGTAGGTTATTTTGTGTCAAGTATTTATAAAGTGCATTAAAGACCAGTCGTTCAAACACCTTTGAGACATTACAGAGCAATGAAATAGGACAATAATTGTTTTTAATCTGTCTGTTGGCCTTTTTGAAGACAAGACATATGTTGGATCTCTTCCAAACATCCGGAAAAAAGAGAACGACTAAGAGAAAGTTGAAAGATTTTTGTAAGTGGTTTACAGATCGAATCAGCTGTGTTCTTAAGTAGGATATTCCCTATAATATCTGGGCCTGATGCAGAGGATAGTCTCAGGGAAGATAGAACTTTCTTAACACTGTCTTCATTAATAGTAATATTGTGTAAGCGTGCTTCAGTTCGGAAAGTGAAATCAGGCAGGGGTGGGGCATCAACATCAGGAAGTGTTTTACACTGGCCGGCAAAGTATGAGTTAAAAATTTCACATTTTTCCGTGATACTTGAAACGATCTTGTTATCGTCAATGATCAGGGGTATACCTTGGTGAATTTTGCATCCCAGGTCAGACTTGGACAAGCTCCACCATTGTTTGGGATTTATGTCTTTTTCATCAAGTCGAAGCTGCAGATTAGAAAAGTAAGAGGAGACAGATTTCCTTATTATAGTTACAACTTTTTTACGATATTTTTTTATAGAATTGGTATAACCTGTCAATCTTAAGGTGAAGGTCGTAATTATGGGGGCGGGGTTGGTTGGATGCTTTCTTGAAGCGTTTCCATGCACGATTACGACGTCGAATATGTTTTTTAATGTCTGCAGTTATCCAAGGTTTGTCCTTAGGGCGAATGGTAACTTCCTTATAGGGAATAAAGTCCTTTGCAGTAGATAGAAAGAGATTAGACCAGTATGTTACGGCATCGTCAATAGAATCAAAGACATCATGAGCAATGTTCCAAGGGGCCGTAGAAAGGGCAGCATTGAGTTCACAGTAATTAGCTTTTCTGAAGTCCCATACTGATCTTTTGAAAGGCTTGTCCTTGTGAAGGAAAAGGGAGAAAGAACAAAAGAATACACAGTGGTCAGAATTTGAAATTGGGGCAAGGGTTCCAGAGTCCAGAACAAGACCTGGAGAATTAGCAATGATAAGGTCTAATAAATTATTCGAGTATTCGCTTATCCTGGTGGGTTTGTCTATAAGTTGAAAGAGATTGTACTGATTCACAAGGTTGACCAGAGAAAAACCTAAATCGCTATCCTCATGTTGGGAGTTCCAATCAGAACACCTGTCGTTGAAATCGCCAGTTACTATTAAGATGTGAGGGTTGCATTCAATGGCAGAGGAGATGGAAGACGCCAAAGACCTGAGAAATGCATCACGGATTTCGGCGGACTGGCCAGGTGGATGATAGCAGTTACCAAATAATACCTTCCCGCGCTGGGTCGAAATTTCAACCCAGACGCATTCGCAATCTATGCTTTCAAGATCCGGGCGTCTTACGCACGGTAGAGAGGAGTGAATAAATGTCAGAACCCCGTCGCCTCTTCCCCTTGTGCGGTCTGTACGATATGGAGGTTGGAAGTTGTCGATGAGAAGGAGCTGATCGGGGAAATATTCATCTAGCCAGGATTCAGATAATGCAATAATATTAAAGTCACCTGATTGGGCCAGGAGATGGATCTCGTCAAGTTTACAGGCACTTCGTATACTGCGAACGTTAGAATGAAAGAACTTCAGCTGGTTGTTTGAGTTCAGGGTGGGACGGGGGTTCGCGTGAACGTCGATTGAAGACAGGAAAAACATGTAAAGGAACAATGTAATGTGTTTTACACAGGACAAAACACAGAGGAGTGTGTTTACATATAGAAAAGCCAATGAGTAATAGGAGCATATAATTTGGTTTTCCACGTGTGGGCCTGGATGGAAGTGTACCATAACAGAGATATAATTGTTCCGAGAAAAGACCAATGGTCATTCGGTATTGATCAATGCCGATGCCCATTGTTTATAACCCAAGGTAATTTAAGAACGGCAAAAATACAAGTACTTGTCGGAAGTGTGATATTTTGCCCACCCATAACAGCGGAGTCAACCGAAGGTGTAAAGAAGCACACAACACCATACAATTGTTTCAATTTGTCATTTGCGTGTAAGTTTTGGGTGGACTGAAAAGAGTCAGCTGTTTTATGAATGTCGTTGAAGGTAATAAGGTAAAATGACATATAACAAGAAAATACACAGATAATAAGAGAGACAAAGTGGCATTAATAAGTGAAAATATGGTTAGCGCAATGTTGGTTGGACAAAAGGAGTTGTATCTGGATGTAAATAGAAAAATTATTGAACTCTGTAACAATGGCAGAAATGTATGTCTTACTGCTATAGTCATATAGTGAGGGCTATACACAAACATGAATTGGGCTTAAGTTAACTTGATCTTTCACGTAGATAGTCTCGGCATGAAAGTTTAAAAGGCGGCGAACTTCAAATTGATTAGGGCACATAGTAAATGTACCGCTCATACCGTTCATCTAAAATTCACATTGTAAAGACGAGGTGGGATGATAGACAAACAAATCATATAAGCAGTGTTTGGAGACCTTGCAGTAACCACCAACGTGTCACCGTACTGATGCAACCCAAGACTTGTGGTTACACACGATATGAATTACCACAAATCTTAAAAATTATGTAGACTTACCATTTGACGGCTGGAGTTGATAGACCTTGAGTAAATATACCAGTTTCATTCAACTATGTAAACTCCACACAAATAAAATGCACCCGTGCGTGGTTTGGGAAGATGCGGGATAGATAAATTACCAAGGCTTAAACACATATTAGAAACTGGTTCTGGTAGTTATACATGAGATATAAGTGCGAACCAATTAGCTGAAGTACAAAAAGATGTATCATGGTGGCTACACGAGATACAAAACACGAACCATTTAGCATTAACACAAGTGATACCTAAAGTGTAGAATCCAAATCTATGTCGTACTTGCAAGGATACCGCTGTGCACATATATATTGGAAATCAGCGAGATTGGTTGTGCGTGGCACAGACAGACCGTAATAAAGATATGAACATAAGTGAGCGCGTGGCGCTTTTGCATGATTTGCAACGCTGTGGCAGTGTTTGAAGTCAGTCCAGTACGCCTGTAAATGTCACCTGGTGATATCAAGCGGTAAAAAGTACAATAATGAAAGCAAGTTGTCAGGTACAAATGTACATGTGAATAAACAGCAAAAGAGTTCACAGTTTGAATGTCACGTGAAAGAAAAGTAAATGGAATAAGCAAAATGCACAAGAACGGTCACGAACGGTCAATGAAAGAAACAATTAAACATGCTCACGAACATAAAAAGGATCAGGTAAACACTCCAGATTGGCTCAGGCAGGTCTTTTGTAACGGTCCAAGTCACTCTCTTTGTGGGTCTGCACAATGCGACCACTCGGGTATTGTGATCGTGCATTCCGATCGCCTTGGTTTGCGCCGCATGGGTTTCTCTCCCGTATGTAAAGTCTGCCATCAGTGGACCAACAGGAATGGATGGCACCCTGCATCCTAAAACCACGTGCTACAAACATAATGTGTGCGCACTTTTTAGTAAGATCCTCAGACACAATAGCATCATTTGAGGTTCTCTTGGCTTTGAAAAATTTCTCCCTGAGACGATAAGTCGCAAATCTTACTATGATGGCTCTTGTTTTGCCTGCAGATTTTTTTCCAACCCTATGAGACCGGCTTATGTGTTCTGGTTTAAGATCAAGGCCCAGCTTTTTGGCATTATCAATAACAATTTGGTCGGTATCTTCGTTTTCGCTCTCTTTTGAATCAGGGCCTCCCATCCAGATCCTTATACAATTTCTCCTGCTGTATTGTTCGCCCTCTTCCTGTGCACTTTCAAGTTTTTGTACCTTCTCCTCAAGGTCAATAACTTTGGATTGAAGTAAAGCAATATCTTCTGTATATTTTTTGTTGCATGTTTTGACTTCATTCTCAAGGTCATATATGCGCTTATTGAATTGTTGTACCTCCCGTCTAACAGCATCTTGAACAATCTGTCTCAATATACTCACACGTGGATCGTTTGCCAGCTCTAATATATCTGGGATGTTGATTTTGCTAGGAGGTGTCTCACCGGTAGGAGACTCCCATGGTCTTTTCATACCACTACCATTACCTTCAGTCACAGGTGGTTTAGGTACAACATTATTGTTTGCCAGTGCACTTACTTGACCGTCCTTTGTTTGATCACCCATTGTCAAAAACTTGCAGGAGGCAGATCACAAATTAGTCCAAAAGCAGTCTTTGAACCCCGGCAATCCAGAATTCGATAGGCAAGACGAAATTCTCACCACATCATAATATCGGTGTAAAGTCCAAAAAACCAAGGAGGAAAACAAATCCAACAGAAAACAAATAAAAAAGGTAGGATCGACGTTAAGAGAGATCAAGTGATCCGCGCATGTGCTGTCCCAAAAAGGTCAAGGGAGAAATAAATTACGAACATACAGATTATTTAAAAAGGATTTGGGTACGGAACATTATGTTAAAAAAGTTTTTGCCCTGGGAAAGAGAAGTGCTTTAGCAAAGTTCCGTTCTGGTGCAGCCCCAATAGGGCTGCTTCAAAATTTTCACGAACAAGAGCGAGAAAGGATGCATATTGAGAAATAGAGCAAAACGAAATGAGAAACGTCAACGCATTTGGGACCATCAATTTTCACCCACTGTAGGAAACAAGAAGAATGTACTTTTGCACTTCGTTTATGTCTACATTTACCAAAAGCATATTGCTACTTGATTACTGTTTAAAAAAACGTACAGTAAACCTAATGTTAATTATGATGCAATTTGTATCCCGATCTCGATAGTAGTATACTGCCCCACCACTTTTATGCCCATGTACCTGCTTGAATGTTTATCAAACACACGAGTCGCCTGTCCATAATGTCGCTCATACCTATGCTTTAGCACTTATGACATGTACAGCTATATAAATTTCACCAGTGACACACATTTATAAGTCAGGTTGCCTAAGAACAAAATTTCAATGAATTGCAAGGCAGAGCAAGAAAACAGAAAAGTAAAAAATCAGTGTTAGTCTTGAATAGATTTATCCGAGCCACATAATATGCATAAACATGTAGAACTACTGGCAGCGTAGTGGTAGAGCGCGTATCTTTGAAATAAAAGGTGGTGAGTTTGAATCTAGCGGTCGTCCTTTTTTCATTATAGGGCCTATATTTATTTTTTTAATGTCAAGGTGATATATAAATATATATAAATATATATGTATATATATATATATATATATATATATATATATATATATATATATATATATATATATGTACATATATATATATATACATACATATATATATATATATATATATATATATATATATATATATATATATATATATATATATATATATATATATATACAGCTGATTTAACTTAGGCCAAAATTTTAACATTGACAACAGCATCACGAGAGGGGTTTATATAGGTGTTGTCTGCTTCCAATCTTTTTTTTTTGTTTCAAGAAATAAAATAAGTTCAAACCTACATCAAGAAACTTTACGTGTAAACATAGTTTTGCATATATAAATATGGGGGACCCACAAGTCTACCTTGGGTTTTTAATCCCTAGTCACAGTCTAACTGAGGTTATTTATCTGTTATTGTCTACTAATTATACAAAATTTAGCGTATCATGGCAGATCTAGAAATTCATTTTATTATTTATTTATTTATTCATTTATTTACTTATTTATTTATTCATTCACTCACTCATTTAAATATTAATTTGTTTATTTACTTATTAATTTATTTATTTATTCATTCATTCCTTTATTTATTTATTTATTTGTTCCTTCGTTCGTTCGCCCTTTCATTTGTTTATTTTGTTTGTTTGTGTTGAATGATGGTTCCCCCATTTTTGTTTACAACTAATAAAGGTGCTGTTATCTACTGCTATTCAGATTATTCGCGAATGACAAGCCTTCAATTTTTATGCCGGTTTGCAGCTCTATGTTAAACATAACTGAACTTAAGTTTGCATTCAATTACTTCATGATATGCGATGCTTCGGAGCAGAATTACCAGACGTTTCGCTTATTTCTCAATCCCTTTTCTTGCCCTTTTAAACAAAAGCATGTTTAAAATAATGTTAAGTGTCCGCTGAAACTCATCCATTGTTTCATGACATGGTTTCCTATTATCATTATTGCACTGAGACAAGCAATATGGTATGGTTAATTTGTGTATCACAAAATTTACAAAACTCACTTGCTCGAAATGTGGCAGCTTGTACAGCGAGTCTGACAGCGTTAGTGAACACGTGAATTGGACCCTACAGGTCCTAATACTTGCTGTAATTTCAGGATGAGATGCCCAAAATATTCGATTTGACGATACCAACGCCCCACAAGAACTAGGTAGCTTTAGGTTTAACTATGGAATTTTTTTTCCAGATAAAAAACTACTTAAGTTACTAAAACAATCAATTTTTTGATCATTAAATTTAGTTTTTTGTGGTTTGTGTTGTAGTTGTTTAGAAAATATAAAATCAAATTAATTTTGCTGTAGTGATTGATATGCAAAGATTTGATTTTCTAATCGACAAGTAAATTATTTTTAAAAAAAAAATCTTAAAAATGTATGGTATTAGTAGATTTTTGTGATGAAAAAATAAATCTGGTTCAACTCAAAGCTACCTTATTTTTGGGAACAGTTGTTAGGGTCAATGGCAAAATTTGAAGCACCTCATAACTGAACTTTCCGTGAGAATTTTGACCTGTAGAATCGGATTTAGGTGTTAAGTAGCGTCAGACACTCTATACATATCTGGATATTTAAGGATAAGATCGTTTACACCAGAAGGGGCACTATAACCTCTCCAGATACTGAAATGCAAAGCTGCTTTTTGCATTATGAAAAAGGTATTGCAGCCCTATATTTCGCTAATTTCCCACTTTTTCATTCTTCTTATATCTGGCATTTTATTCTACGTGTAGATTATGTTATGTTTATTTATGTACTTCAATACGTTTTATTGGGGGGGGTAACAATAATATAAATGTGGGACAGGGTCATATCAAAATTGATCGTAAAAGCGAACTAAGGCGTACTCTGTATTTTTCTACATGTTCCAATAAAACTGATAACTTTCAATATATGCTCAAAGCTACATGTATGAACACGTTATGGCACATGTATAAATGTTTTTATTTCTTGTTACAGTCAAAGACTTTAAACCTGTCCATGCAGCGGCGCATCTCTTGTTTCTACAATGGGTCACAGCTTGGATGTGGACAGTTTCGTTCTTTCTTTCTTTCTTTCTTTCTTTCTTTCTTTCTTTCTTTCTTTCTTTCTTCTTCTTTCTTTCTTTCTTTCTTTCTTTCTTTCTTTCTTTCTTTCTTTCTTTCTTTCTTTCTTTCTTTCTTTCCTATTACATCGTTGAGTAGCTCAATAAGAATTGTATTATTAAAGCATATTATATTATAATGAAGTGAGGCACATGGATTCCAACCCGTCGGTTTTGAATGTAAGCTATCCACTATAACCATTGTGCCACACAGGTTCTTGACACTTTCTGTCAGTTGGCAGACAATTGGACGCCGTGGTGCCATAATCGCTGCTGTATCATATAGCTAAGAAAATCATATGATTACTATGAAAATTCAGTTAATATTGATAACGCCATACACATCCGTTTTTCAGCACTTTACATTTATTATGATTTAAAGAGAATATGCGATGTAAGTCCAATGATAATGCTTATGCTACCACTACTACTAATGATGATGATGATGATCATCATCATAATAATAATAATAATAATAATAATAATAATAATAATAATAATAATAAAATAATTATTATTATTATTATTATTATTATTATTATTATTATTATTATTATTATTATTATTATTATTATTATTATTATTATGAAAATATGATAATGATAAAAATGATTCATTGCACACCCATTCTTTTGCGAAAATAACATACAGCAAAAATATATAAAAATATAATTAGAATGACCATCGTTTTGTTGAAGGTACATTCGCCATAGTATACTAATAGATTTCTTGTGTGATGACAGTAAATAAATAGTTAAATTATTATAACAAATTAATTAATAAATTAATTAATTAATTAATAAGGAAAATAAATAAATAAATGAATGAATGAATAAATAAATAAATAAACAAAGAAACAAACAAAGAAACAAACAAACAAATGAAGAAATAAATGAATTAATAAACAAGTAAATAAATAAACAAATAAATGAATAAATAAATAATGCAAGCAAACAAATCCTTGTGCATTCTAAGGCATGCTGATTTGAATGCGCCACCCATACTTCTAACGTACACCATCCTAGCCATTATGCCACAAAGCTGACTGGCTCGCAAACAGTATATTAGAGTGAGTATTTGTAACGCTTGAGTGTAGTTTTCCACGCACATGAATTCCCTTTTCAAATACAGCAGTCATAAAGAACTTCTTTTTCATTTATTATTCCTCATCGATTTAATCAATACTATATCTTTATAGGTCTATAATCACCAAATGGTTACAGCAGTTTTTTTCCGTTCTAAAAAAACGACAATAGCAAATTATACGTCGCCTGCAATGCATGGTCCCGCCCTTATTGAACTCAGTGCTTTCGTCTTTCAACAAATATCGGGGTTTTTCACACTTTTTCGCCCTTCGGGAAAATTTTGGAAGCAGCCCTGTAAGATTAGAAACAGGTAGATACGAAGGCCTGCCTGAGGACGACAGACTTTGTCCTTTCTGTAATGAGGTGGAAAATGAAACACATGTAATTTTAAATTGTGAACTTTATTCCGATTTAAGAGTTGATCTGATGAACTTAGCCGCATCAACCTTGAGGGATTTTCCAAATTAAACGAAAATGATAAATTAGCATTTTTATTTTCCGATCCGAATGTATGTGTTTTAACTGCCAAGACCTGGTAAGACATTTTAAACAGAAGGTTATGCTTTTTACGTGTATTATAAGTTATGCTATCTAACACGTCATCCTTTTTATTTTACGACTGATCTGTGTATTAGTATCTGTTTGTTTGTACTGTAACTTCAGTGCCATCCCCCTTTTCTACTCTATACATCTGATGATATGATTTCCTATAAGTGTAAATGTTTTCCCGTTGTCGTACCAATAATGCTGTAATATAATATATATGCAACTTGTTTTATGTCTCTTGTCTCTCATATCTCCGTACGGAGACACCTGAGTGCTCTGTTTTTCATGTTTGTGTATTCGTATTTTTAGTTTGTATGTACGTAGGGTGAGACACTAATAAAATATCTATCTATCTGTATGTCTGGTGTCAGGTGGCAGAAGGCGGTTGTAACTGGCAATTCAGACAGTAGAATGATACCAACTGATGATAAAGGCAGAAATATGACAAACTGTGACACAAATTCTGCTGAGGGTATCCTGTATAATATGCACTACCCTGCCTAAGATATTTGCCATCAGTGGACATGCAAACAGAAACATTTAAGAAATAACGGCCAGAGCTCTTGTTTCTGGACAACTTATCATAGCCGTTCACCATTGATGTGCCGAGCTGTTCCTGCTGCCCCTTTAAACGTATATTTAATAGAAAAAGATATTATATAAAGATTTCATATGAAAACATGTTGTTTTTTTTTAATATATTTTTTTTTACTTTGGTAACTAATTGCTAAAGCACGTCTGCGGTAAGGAGGTGAAATTCTGTATGGCTACACAAATACGCATTTTCTCCATAGCGTTTTACTATTACATTGCAGATATACATGGAATGTAGACAGCTTGCACACTGAGCCCACCAATGACCACACCAGTGGAAACGGTAAGACACCTTGGTTTCTAAAATCAATTGTTTTCTTCTTTTTTAAATGGGAAAATATTTGAATGTTTGTGTACCACCTGGTTATTTCATCTAATTATAGATGTATGTCATAAAAAAGAACATATTTTTACATATTAGAAATTCGTTCTCTTTACCTTTCTTCTATATTTGTTTTTCTTTCTTTGTTTCTTTGTTTCTTTGTTTCTTTCTTTCTTGCTTTCTTCCTGTTTGTCTCTCTATACAAACCAGTCTTTTCCTTGATATCATATTTCGAGTAAACACTACATTTTTCTAGAGTCGCACTTCTATACACGGTATTTTTGTCTTCATAATGCAAGGTGTATAGCGGTTATTACTATTGTGACCAACTACTATTGCCTAACACACACACACACACACACACACACACACACACACACACACACGCATATGTATATATATATATATATATATATATATATATATATATATATATATATATATATATATATATATATATATATATATATATATATATATATATATATATATATATATATATATATATATTTACATACATAGATACATATGTGTTTGCCATGGTGCACGTTATAACCAGCCTATTGAAAGTTTACATTTAATAACTGTTCCATAAGGTTAAAATATAACTTATTAAACTGGGGATGTAAGAGTGACATTTAATAAATATGACATGCACTCGCCAATATATATTGTAGATATATGTGATATGACATTAGTTAGTCATTGTGTATTTAATCATTAATAAAGAAGGCCAAAGTTCAAATTCTGAACATTTTGGACACTACAGACTTAATTGCTTGATAATCTGCAATAATTTTACTGATTTATACGACATGACAGCTGCCATCTTTATAAATGAGGTGCAGCTTATAATTTACTGACCCAGTTATAGGATTTCAAATAATGCTAACCAACATACCTTTTATATTCTTTCATTCCTTTTTAGATGTTGAATACAGTCTCTTCTGTTGTTATTTTACTTACTGCTGTTTACCACGAGTGAAATTACCAACCCACTAAAGTTTATATGATAAAGTAATAGTAAGGAGACTGACGCAGCTAGGGAGATGTAATGTGTTTGGGCTGCAGACCTTTTTTTAAACATATTTCATGCTCCCTTCCAAACCCACAGAGTATAGTCATTGCCGGACATTTATTAACGTTTTTCCTCTAAAAGTAGTACAGCAATGTACAATATTTTATTTATTTAATGTAATAATGATAATGATCATTATTAGAATCATTTCTGCTACTACGTCTGCTTTTGATAATAATATTTTTTGCATATACCTTCACAGGCTCTTACATGTACATTGCATCGTCAAACCCACACAACTTTTAAGCACGGCACGACTGTTGTCTGGAACCATGTCTTTTATTGGAGACGTTTATATTCAGTTCTATCTTCGCATGTACGGAACTAATACAGGGCAGCTGAAAGTCTGGGCAAAGCTATGGACCCAAAAGCTTCTTATCGTCAAAAGGGTCACACTGGATATCAATGGCGTGCAGTCAATCTTCATACAGTGTTCACTGCACCAACTGCTGTAATTTTTCAACCAGTAACAACATATGTACATTATCTGCTGGCATTAGATCTAAATTTATATACTTCTTGAATGTTGGGTCTTTATCACACATTATCTGCTGGCATTAGATCTAAATTTATATACTTCTTGAATGTTGGGTCTTTATCACACATCAA
Source organism: Hermodice carunculata (assembly GCA_964020975.1). NCBI lineage: Eukaryota > Metazoa > Annelida > Polychaeta > Eunicida > Amphinomidae > Hermodice > Hermodice carunculata. Next base: position 29,499,480 of record OZ026626.1, read on the forward strand.
GATTACGAGTGATTTGATGCACAAAATAATAAATTTTCTGATTTATACATTATGTTATGAAGATGCTACTGCAGTATTGTGGCTGATTACAGGAAAGTTACAACGCCGATTTTAAATCAAAACCCTGTTGGAAACTGTAAAACCGCTATGGGGAATGGCCTAACACAAACATGAAGTAGAAACACTATATTGTCCTCTTTTCAGATCATCTTTGAAGCAGAGGTCGGACCAAATTTCAAAGGTAACATTGCAATTGATGACATAATTATATCTGGTAAGTCAACAATTCAGACGAATTTCCGGAATTTTAATCGAAATTAGTCCACAGGCAGATATATCTATAACAAGTTTATGCACTGTACAATTTTGCAGAAAAAAATGAAAAAAAAATGACAGTCTAGTTATCATCATAGTGAGCTTATAGGATGGTCCATCGTCCGTCTGCCCGTTGTCGTCGTCGTCGTCATCATAGTCGCCATACATCCACAATTTACATTCTTTACTTCTTCTCTATAACAGTCAGCCAGATTCTCTTCTCAACCGAGTTTGTTCATTTAGCCATGCTCCAGACATTTTTATATATTTGTTTCTGTTCTTTTTTCGAGGCAGCTCTTAAAAATCTCCTTCTCTGAAACTGCTCAAGTCCTTTCTTTGATCTCACACAGAAACCGTCGTAGGGACCCTTTGATTTGAATTTGGTCACTGATGGCCCTGCAATACTTTTTTTTTCTTTTTTTTTTTTTTTTTTGTCTCTTCTAGCTATTTGCGACTTCTTCACCAGACCTGTCACTCAGACTAAGCTGAAACTTGGTAGATATGCTTTTGTGGAAAGGGTTCAACGTAGTTGGTCACTAGGAAGCAATGCTGAGAATTCCTGATTTTTAACGATTTTATCAATTGGGTTACTTGACCGAAAATGCACCTTTGCAATTGATTACTATTTAGTCAATGGGCATGCTAATGCTTATTCACATTTATAACTTCTTCTGTGAAACCGTGAGTTTGATTCACTTCAAACTTGGTGCCGATGTACCTTTAGTGGGTCTCTAGCATATTTCGTCCAGTATCATTAGTTTTTGGATTTTTTTTTAGGGGGGGGGGGGGGGCAAAACAAACAAACTAAAAAATCTTCTTTGAAACCCTCGCACGATTGCTTTGATCTGACACAGGAACACTCCTACGGACTCCTAGTTCTGAATTTAATCACCAGATGGCGCTTTATATTTTTAAATGATTTTTTCGGGTGTTATTGCTATTTTCGACTTCTCCAGAACTGTCACTCTGATTAAGCTGAAACTTGGTAGATATGTTTTTGTGGAAGGGGTCCAGCGTAGTTGTTCACTTGGAAGCAATGCTGAGAATTCCTGATTTTTAATGATTATATCAATTCGAATTCTTGTAAAATTCACTTCAAACTTGGTGCCAATATACCTTTTGTGGGTCTCTAGCAGATTGTTCCACGTGTCACTTTTCATTGATTTTTGGAAATTTTGTGTGGATTTTTTTTTTGGGGGGGGGGTAAAGGAAAAAAGAAAAAAAAATCTCTGAAACCGCTCACACGATTGCTTTGATATGACACAGGAACACTCCTAGGGACTCCTTGTTATGAATTTGTTCACCACATAGCGCTGCAATTTTTATGACTTTTTTGGTGCTATTGCTATTTTGGACCTCTTCTCCAGGCCTGTCACTCAGATTCAGCTAAAACTTGGTGGATATGCTCCTTGTGAAAGGCCAACCAAAGCTGTTCACTAGGAGGCACTGCTGCAGATTCCTGATTTTTTTTTTATTTTATCAGTTCGGGTACTTGTCAGTAAAGGCACTTTTCCTGTTGATTACTATGTAAGCCAATGATCATTGTAATGCTAATTCATATTTTTGACTTCTACAAAACTGTCTGTCAGACTGACTTCAAACTTGGTGGCAATGTACCTTTGGTAGGTTTCTAGTAGATTTGTTTAAATGGATATGCTCTATTGAGTTTTGGGGTTTTTTTTACGGATTGAATTTATTTGTCCTTTTTGGGGGAATTCTTAAAAACACGCAAGGGTATACGTACCTGTCAGCTAAGCAGAGGACTGTAACAATTGTCTGGTTCACTTCTTAAGACCATTCACAAACACACACACACACATACACACACACACACACACACACACACACACACACACACACACACAGCCAAAACACATGGATTTACTTTGTATGCCAGATACATTTTATGGACATATATTAATGTTTGACAAACAAGCCAGGCCCCGAATCGGCTAGTTAGGACTCGAGTGATCAATATGTTTTTCCAGTGATTGTGATTATATCTTATCAACCTGGAAGCCATTAAGGCATGTCCAACTGAATTTGCAGCTATGCTCCCTGTTGATAAGGCCACGCATGGCTGCTGGCTACTTAGTCAAGTCTGATAGATGCTGCTTCATAATATTCTACCACCTGTCTGGCCCTTGTGCCAGTGCCCCAATATGATGTACTCGGCTCTTCTGAAGGTAAAAAAAGAAAGAGTCACACATCGTGCTTCGTTAGCATGTCAGAGCAAAGTGACTTGGTTTTGTTTCTGGCCAATAGAACACTCAAAATTAATCCAATTAATTAAAACAGTAATTTTCATTCAATGATCGATTTCCAGTATGTGATCAAAAAATTGATATGAAAAATGACAGAGTAAGTTAATTGTCATAAACCCATGTAGCACAAATGCAAGGCTACATGTAGCAAATAACACATTTCAAATAATTTGATACGACGGATCACTACATATAATATGCGCATAATGCTCATTGGGATATTATTTAGGTTTCAAACATTTCGGCCATCAAAACCTGCATCTAACTTCGTGCTCAATGTAGTATGCTTCATCTCTTCACCAAGATATATTTGATCTGAAACATAGGCATAAAACACCAATACGAAAGAGGTAATTTTTTGAAGGGTATCAAGGTTTAGAATAAATTGTTGTGTTTAAAAGATTTTGATGAACTTTGGTTTCTTCATCTGCATTATGTTCGTTTTCTGTTTATACATGTATTTGTTCAAACTTAGTATTTTTTGAATCATTATTGGTATCAATGGTAAAGTGCCATGTAAACATTATATATCTTTTCATAACATTAATAGACATTGCTTTATAATAAAAATATTTGATCCCAGACTGTCTCAGTATGCTATCATGCCAAAAGAAAAAAGAAACACCCCCTATTCTGTAAATATAGCTACCCTCACTTTGGCATTATGACACATTGTGTTTGCAATAGCTGCTGGAATGTCTGCCATCGACAGAAACTGAAGTAGAAGTATGTGTTTATAATTCTAGTAATTGTCGTGTTTGTACACTTTGATCAATTTTGGATGGCTAGTTACTGGCATCACCTGGAATATTCAATTCAGACTACTGGATAACATTATGAGTATGCCAAGGTATTCATTTTTGGTTGAAATATTGTTGCCGTTTAACACACTCAAATCTATGCTCCCACACGATGTCAAAGTCACATGCCACTGGAAACATGTAAACACCATCTTTGTGTTTTAAAATGGAAGTTGAAAGCTTTTAGCAAGTTTGTTTATAAGGAAACATAAATGTAAATGTAACTCTACATGTGCCTCTTCATTGCATGAAAATCTGACATAATTTATGACTTGCTTAATTATGTGCAGCATCATGATGTACGCCTGTGATATCCCTGTATTGAATCTTGGATCAAACAAAACGGAACCCCACTTGCGAGTGTAATACTTAATTGCGATAAATGTTGTTTGTGAAATGCATTTTGATATATGTATAAGAAAAAGGAAGTTCTGACCATGGACAAATTGTTATCAGGTGCTACTGTTTACCTCCACAGATGGTCGACCATGGGTGGCTGAAAGTAAAGCTCCCAGCTGCACCTTTGATATCAGTATGTGTCATTTCACACATGATCAAGGACCAAACTTGCAATGGAGCAGGTGAGAAATTAGCAGACATTATGGTGACATGTACATGTGAGTTTTTACGGAAAGTAATGTATATGACATTAACAAATACATTAGCAGACCCAGCTTTGTTAAAATGATCCTTTTCCTGTAAGATCTACAAACGTGATATTCGTTACTTTTGGTCAGGTAGAAAGCTGATAGCTGAGGTAATTTACCCCTAAGAATCATGTTCTTGTAATTGCCGTGGATCACAAACGGATATGGCACATTGCATAAAATGTTAGACAACTGAATACAAACATTTAGGGAAGACAGGCGTGTAATTCCATGGTTGGTCAATGTTGAGATAGGCATTACCTATCTTTCGAGCCTGAAAGCTCAGCTTTGTTGAGTGCAGAAGAAAGGACGTGGTTAGAAGTTACAAAACACTTTAAAAACACAGTCAGTATCAGGATGTGAACTTTCACACTTTTCAGTATTATGCATGTGCCGTTACAGATGAAGAAAAAGGCTGAAAAAGAAAGAGGCTTCCTACAAGTGTGCTGCCATACTTAAGCACTGCAGAAAGCACCAATGCTAATCTGTTCAGATGAATCCTAAGTGGCATATTTTGAACACGTTTTACTGTTTCCTCGTATATATATATATATATATATATATATATATATATATATATATATATATATATATATATATATATATATATATATATATATATATATGTATGTGTGTCTGTCTGTGTGTGTGTGTATATATATATATATATATATATATATATATATATATATATATATATATAAATGTACAGTTCAAATGACATAAGTGGACGTGTCAGTCCAATCAGTATTTTGGGACTGGTCTGCCTGATTTCTATTGACCATCCATCTTCCTGCATCCTTTGTGGCACTTTGTCAGTTGTCTATCATTAATTTCCATGTCAGTTTGTTTGTTTGTTTGTTTTTTTCAAAATAAAACAATGTAATGACTATGATCCAAGTGGCTGTGGATGTGCTTGACTGCTGGTTTATAATGTTTATTCAGAGATACTTAGACTTTCTTACAAAGCGTTTAATTTTAATTGTCTTTATAGACACTATTAAGGCAATTTGCTTACTCTATTCTTCTGCTGTCCTTCCCTCTGACTGACAGGTTCAGAGATTTCAAAATTGCCAGGCCTACCCTGTATCCCTTATATTTTAGTGCAGGGGTAAAATTTGGGGGTTTTAGTAGTTACAGTTTCATGTTTTACCAGTATTTTCAGTCTGTAGTCGATGGACAACATTTCAAAGGTTGAGTGAAATGGTTTGAAACCATCAGCTGCCATTTATGGTGACTGACTCTCTCAATCAGAACTGAAATTAAATTCTTCACTTTGGCATAAGAAAGTGCATGTTGACGTTTTTGTAAGTTTTGAATCTTTGGCTTGCTATAATTTATTTTGCTGCCATTGTTTGGTGGAAATTCATAACAATTAATTTTGTTTTCGTAAACTGATAAAACATTAATTGGCTATATTGTGATGGGCAAGATGAAGGTAATGAACTCGAAATGTCAGGAAGTATACATTATAAACACAAATCAGGAGGTCCATTTCAAACGTGAATGGGTGTCAACTAAACCTGCTCGGAGAAACTGAACAATTAGTTTTTGTGCAACGTCACAAAAATTGGTCTGACATCGAAGTAGAGAAACTCATGATAAGGGTGTCAGAGCCAACTCTGATGGATTAATACCGTTACACAGAATATGCTCACACCCCCACCTCCAGGTTTTACTATTGGCGAAAAGCACAGGTAGTTTTGCCTCTTTTTTTTTCATTTTTCATTTTTTTTATTAAATGGCTTAATAAACTGATCTTTTATAGTACTTTTCCTGAACTATATGAAGTCATTTTCATAAAATGCATATTTTTCGGTGGTTTTTTTGTGTGTGGTGTTGCCACGCTAAGGGTAAATCTCCAACAAAGCCATGTTCCTCACTACCTGTAAATGTAAGCATACCAACACTCAAGATAGAGGCAGAAATATCACATACTATGACATACGTTGATGCCAGTATCCTGTCTTATGTAATGCACTACATTGCCTAAAATATTTATCATCATTGCACTGCAGAAACATATGTTTAAAGACAAAAATGGCCCGAGCTATAGCCTGTGGTTACCAGATGCGAGCCTTGCTGTTCCTTCTGCTTATTTTATTATTGTGGAAAACGAAATTATATAAAGATGTCAAACCGGAACAAAGTTTGAAATTTGTGAACTGATTTTTAAAGAGACATGCTGATTTGCAACAAAGGTTTGAAAATATATATGCTTAACTGATACATATTGTTGATGTAAAATTTTAATATTACATTATAGATATTCCGGGGAAGCAGGCAGCATGCACACTGAACCTAGTAATGACCATACAAGTGGAAACGGTAAGACATCTTCACTTATGAAACATACCGTTTGCTTCTCTTTGAAATGGGAACAGATTTAAATGTTGGCACCTCCATGGTATTTTATCAAATTATTATAGATGTATACCATAAGAAATATCCTATTTTCTACAGTTTTACATCTATAGATAATATTTTGTATTTATGATAAAACGCATAAAGAGGGTGAAACTATTGTGACAAACAATGCTTGTATATTTGCAATGAAGACAAAATGTAAACACAAATACACGCACACTCCCTTATATATATATATATATATATATATATATATATATATATATATATATATATATATATATATATATATATATATATATATATATATATATGTATATATATATATATATATATATATATATATATATATATATATATATATATATATATATATATATATATATATATATATGTATATATATATATATGTTGGTCCATACCACATATATTGTTTGCATTTCTGGTGGACAGATTCAGGATGCCACGAGACAGGTCTCAAAGCCATATGAACAGCCCACGCTGTTGTGTGTTTGTACTTACGTATGTATGTGTGTATGCCTGCTTGCACGTGTTTACAATCATATTGAAAGTTAATACATGTTCAATTCAGTCTTTAAGCTGGGGATGTATGCATAGCTTTAATAATTACTCAACATGCACATACAGGTTTCACTTGAGCATATGTGCAATATTAGTATGGCAAAGTGCATGCAATTGTTAACAAACAGAGGCCAGGGTTTAAACTCTGTATATTTTGGCCATTGGAAACTTAAAAGCTTGATCATATGCAACCAGTTCAGACATTTATATGGAATTGCAGGTGCTTTATCATTAACTAAGGTATTGCCATTGACTATTGACCGAGTCAGGTGATTTTAAACAATATTTCTTGACATACCTCTGTCGTTTTTTGTTTTGAACAATACTTTAAAGGGCTTTTCATTTGGATTTGTCTTTATTCATTTTTCGTCCCTTTCCCCCCCCCCCTTTCTGGGTGGGTTGGGGGCGTTTACAGTCTTTTGTGTTTTCTTTAATCTTTTACCTGTTATTGTTTATTACAGGCGATATACCGAACATCTGTGAAGTTTCTAAACAATTAAATTAAGGTGACTGAAGCAACTAGTGAGCTGTAAGTGGTTTGCGGTGCAGGTCTTTATTAAAGAATATTTCATGCTACCGGCAAAGCCATTAGTGTATAGTTATCGTCATGCTTTTGTCCACTAATACCAGCATGGCAATTTACAAACTTATCTGTATTAAATATATATTAATGATAGTGATTATCATTAATATTATTGCTGCTACTACTTGTGCTATTAATGTTATCGTTTTTGCACATACCTTTACAGGCTCTTATATGTACATCGGATCGTCAAGCTCCCTTAAACTTGGAAACACTGCACGGCTATTGTCTCCTGTCATTACCATAAAAACAAAGTTTAGAATTCGGTTCTATGTTCACAAGTACGGAACGAATACAGGGCAGCTGATACTTTGGGGGAAGTCAGGTAGCACTCAAAAGGAACTAATCAGCCTGACAGGCAACTTGGGATATATTTGGCATGCGGTCAATCTTCAAGTATCTTTCATCAAACCTGCTGTTGTAAGTTTATCAACCAACAACAGTGTATGTACATTACCTCCTGTGATAAGATCCATGGTAATACACTTATGGAATGAAGCATCGTTTTTACACGTTCAGACTACATGTGATTTGACACAACAATGGTAATTGCTGATTCAAACGCTTATCCATATGCTTTTGTTGTGTTGTACTGTCATAACAGGGAAATCACACACTTTTTAGAAATGAGGACCCTCTCAAAAATGCCAGAATCACCGTCGGGAATGGGCTAACAATAAGATGTACATTACCATATTGTATTCTTTGCAGCTTATATTTGAGGGAAAGGTTGGACCAAATTTCAGAGGTCATATTGCAATTGATGACATAACTGTATGGGGTAAGTCAACAATCAAAACAAATTATCGTTATTTAAAACGAACATATTCACATGGGAGTATATCTATTATCACTTTACGCACTACAATTTCGCATATAAGTTTGGCAATCAAGTTCACAGTTAGATGGGTTATGTATCACTTTTCTTCAACCTGGATCAGTTTTATGCTTGGGGTAGTTCTAGTTGAAAGGCTTTATTTATAGTATATTTAAATTGGATTGAAAATAAACACAGTATATCAGAAGGATTAACAATATACAAAATATGAACGATATATCATTTTATTACTTTAACATACAATGGTGGGAATAAAGTACATGGACCATTCAAAGATGATGCCAAAAGAGTGTATTGTTGTTGTTTTTAGGACAATGTATAATGAAATCGGGACAAATCAGACTTTGTTTTCATTTCAACGATTTGGGTTTGCTCGAAATTTCTTTCAAACTGGAACGAGATATTTGCAAATTACAGATGTATTGGAAGGCCTGGAATTGAGCCAGAGATACCAGGTTTTGAAGGAATATGACCATGGTTTCATGCATAATTACGATAAACTGAAGATTTTCTGTATTTGCGTGTTGTCCATAAGAGCTTGTTTTGTCGACTAATAACATACCCTTCTTAGAACGGAGTATATGAGCTGCTTATTTTGTAATGTAATTTGTGTTAGGAACGGGTTGTTCCGCAAAGATCACTGCGGAAGGTGACAGCATGGGCTGCCTAAGGCTGTGGTGGGCACAAACAGGTTGTCTGGAACAAGGGGCAGCCAGTCCGACAATTTCTGGGAATTTCAGATCAACTACAGACGTGCTAGAGATGATGAAGGAAATCAGGGATTCCGCCGATAATAATATCGGAATTTCCAAGTTCGAGTGTTTTGGACGCAACCTACCTTGTTAAGTGTTTAATTAACATTAGGTTTCCATGAACGTTGTACATAAGACATAAATAGGGAACGCCATTCCCATATATAAGTAATGTTGTATTTGTTCTGGTGAATATTCACTCACTTTGGTTTTAATAGCCTAACTATACCTCGATCTATATTTTAGGCACCCAGTAAAATGGAGTAGCATGCATGATACATTTTCGAAGATACTCATGCCCTTATTCCAAATATGTAGGGTTATATTGCCATATCGAGGAGAAAGCTTTCATAACAATGTTCTAATATTAAACTGATCAATGTATTGTCCTTTTTATTCTAAAGAACCCTTTGTCAAACTTGTTCAGGTACACAAAAGTTGTGAATCAAAGTTTGCCCAAACATATCATGACGAGATACTTTACTTGCAAGTAGCTGGTAACTGTCCCTGTAACTAATCACGAATAATCATGGTGATAGTACTCTGATCGTTGACGTGTCAAGTGAACTGCTCAAATTTCTACATATAGCAGATGTGGTAAACTTCCATTACAATGACATAACAGATTTCAATTACTTGGCAGCTGAATGTAAGACCCGTGAAAGGTCTTCCAGTTCTCAGTACATTGGTCCATACCACATACTATGTTTGCATAATTGGTGGAGAGATGCAGGATGCAAGGAGGCAGGTCTCGCAAGCCCTATGAACAGCCCACGTCAAGTCGATATTTGGAATCGAATGAGGAACATAAAAGCTGTCAAAGAAAATATGATGAAATTCAGTAATTTGGCGAAGAGGAGGGAGAAAAACCAAGACAATTTTTTCAAATCACTGTGTCATGGAAATAACGGAACAGGTTGGTGGATAACAATATCCTGAACGTGACATGCCTTCATCCTTGATGAAGCTACCTCGAGTATGTCTTCCCGTTTAAGACAAAGCTGATTGTGTTGTGTTTGTTTTTCTTGGCGAGCCATTGAATAATGACCCGCGATAAAAAATATATGTGACTTTATATGTGTGTGTCTATATATATATACATACACACACACACACACACACACATATATATATATGTGCGTGTGTGTGTATGCATGTGTGTGTGTTTGTGTGTATGTGTGTGTGTGCTTGTTTTCATACATATGTTTGGGGTTTTCATGAACGATGATAAGCGTTACTTGTTCGTGCATTTCGATCTGGACCTTCTCATGCTGGCACAGACATTATGTACGTGGTTAATATGTGTATTATAGAGTGGAACCAGCTTATGTGCCAAGTACATTAATCATAATTTTTCAATTAAAGCAAATTGTATATATATATAACTATCATGTTTAGAGGACAGGTTGCAAAAAAACCAGTGGTGTTTCATGGGTGACTGCCTGTCTCAAAACAGTAGTGAATTAATCACTCTGGCAAACCACCCCGCTTAAATGCCTTTTAAAAATGAGAAGTGATTTAGACTATGCACACTTTTGAAAAACAATTGCGCAATAGTGTCCAGTGATTTACACAAGAACTGTCGAGCCTGCTTCTATACCAGGAATAAGTGCGGGCAATAGAGGGCAGAGGACTCTATTGTCTTTCTCATATGCTAATCAAGTCACCTGTTAATACTTCAAAACTTGTTTTAATAGTAATAAAATAGAAAACCAACTTCAAACAAAAAGTAGCACTGACATGTGGCTCCATAAGAGAGAAAACAAAGCTCACCTATTTAATCTGCTGCAGACCCAAGTCACCCCAAAGCGATGTTTAACTTGCAGTGGTAATGGATTGAGCAAATATATTGCAGTTTGATTCAGCTGATCAACTTGCATCTTTTTTTCTTACCATCCTCGATGTAGCTGTGCTGAATATACTTGTGTATTATTTCGCTTGATTCGTCGTCCTAAATGCTTGCAAGTCAACTAGTGTTGCTACTTTTGTCTTGCATATATGTGATGTTTTGCTGCCTGGTCCACTGGTCCACTTGAACAAGGCGTGCACAACCAAGCAGCAAACACAATCTAGAATACGATTGGCTAATAAATGGTAATGACGCATAATTTTGCAAGTGCATCTTTTAACAGGTCTGAGCTGGCAGCATACAAGATCACGACTATGCCCACAGAGCTGGCGAATGCAAAGGCATTGCATCCATATCTCTATAGAATTACACATGATGGTGCCTCGACCGAGAGGAGGAATAGAAAGGATATGACCTTGTTGTAATAGGTAATATAATATGTTGTGATGAGTTGTTTGTCATATATTGTATATATTTAAGTGTGCAATTATCATTATTTGTAGATTGGGAGCAGCCCTTTTCATTCTTGGGAGGGGAATACATTCTGGTAGACCCAGGACTGTCTGGCATCACCTGGATGGAAGCTGTGGAAGGTTGTCGACAGAGAAAGGGATATTTAGTTTGTTTTGACACCGAAGAAGAATATCATTTTGTATACAATAAGACTGGAAAGTTGACATTGATAGGTGAGCCTCAGCAGTCAATATATTTCAGTTGGATGTGCCTATTGCTGCTATGGTTGGCACGTAAAAAGAGACAAAGACAAAATTGGAGGGAGATCGGTGTTTTTATCGTTATAATCTTGACTTTTCAAATTTGTTTCACATTTCTATATACATTGTACTTTTACATATTACAGTAGGAGCAACCATTCCAAATATTCATATATTCGATTTGAGATTACAAAACGCTTCCCCAATGCTATTCTCAACCCAAAACTCCAATGCAATGTTTATGTCTGTGAAGGATCCCCTATATTACCTTGTGCTTTGTAAACAAAACACTTAGCAAGTCGGCCTTGATGTTCGTTATCAGTCTGAGGCTGCAAGTTCACATCACAGAAGCAATACAAGATAATTATTCTTTCTAAGTTTACATTCATAAATATGCCATGGTGCATAAGACGTTCACGATGCGAAAAAAAGAAGTAACCCAACATCTTAAACCATGGGCTTACGTCCGTCTTGTTACCTAATTGCTCACACCTGTTAGTTTCATATTTGATACTCTTACCTTAAGGTCTATGCACAACATATGCATTTAGAATTATACAAATGTAGTTTATTTGGACCATGATAACTTACAGTAATAAGTAAACCGACAAAAACGAACAATTGAAACAACTTTTTATGTGTTATTATTGCCAAATGATTAGTAAAGGAGCACAGTTTATGATTTGAATCTTGTTGTTAATTTACCTGTACCCTGATACCAAAGGTAGCTCCTATTACATGGAGCCATGTAATGGTGTTCCTAAATATAGCACCACATGACAAATTCCTCTCTGGCCTATATAAAACACTGCTGGTAAAAATGATAGACTTGTAAGAAAAAATACGAAATATTTATTTAAATGTTATGCTTTACTATTTTAAAAATATAATTATGTCTCCCGGTGGAAGCCGGGGACATATTGTTTTAGTGCCGGTTTCTTCTGTTCTTCTGCTTGTTGTTGTTGTTCAGGTTCTTCAACACTTGGTTTCCGTGCGATTAGCCTTGAAGGACTTGACAGAATTTAATGAAACTTTCTAGGAACATATATGTAGGCAAACCTAGGTTTGGATTTTATTTGGATGACCTTGAGCGAATTTTCAAGGTCACAGGGTCACTTATGTGAAATTCGTTTCCGTTCAATAAGTCGTGAAGAACAGGATGGAATTTGGTGAAACTTGATAGGATTATGTATCTTAGCAAGACCTAGGTTGGGATTGTATTTGGATGACCTTGAGCGAATTCTCAAGGTCACAGGGTCAATGATGTGAAATTGGTTTCTGTGCGATAAGTCTTGAAGAACTTGATGGAATTGGATCAAACTAGGTAGGATTATAGATCTTGACAAGACCTAAGTTTGGATCGCATTTGGCTGATATTCACTTAATTTTCAAGGTCACGGAGTCACTTATATGAAATTGGTTTCCTTGCAATGAGTCTTCAAGAACTTGATGGAATTTGATGAAACTTGTCAGGAATATATATCTAGGCAAGACCTAGGTTGGGGTCATATTTGGGTGACATTGACTGAATTCTCAAGGTCACAGGGTCAGTTTTATGAAATAGGTTTCTGTGCTATAAGTCTTGAAGAACTTGATGGAATTTGATGAAACTTAAGTGTGAGATCCACAATTGGATCGTAGTTGGGTGACTTTGACCTAATTTTCAAGGTCACAGGGTCACTTAAATATGACATTGGTTTCTGTGCGATAAGTCTTGAAGAACATGATGGAATTTTAGTTTGCAAAACTTTGAATTTCATGAAATTATGTACAAAATTGAGACCTACTAAATGGGATTGTACATATGGATCCGCTTGGTTTCCACGCCATAAGTCTTTAACTTTACGAACCTTAATGAAACTTTGTAGGATTATATATCAAGGTAAGACCACGGTTGGGATTGAATTTGGGTGACCTTGACCTAATTTTCAAGGTCACAGGGTCATTTATGTGAATTTGGTTTCTCTGCAATAAGTCTTGAAGAACTTGATGAAAATTGCTAGAGTAATGTATGTAGGTGAGACCTAAAATTGGATTGTTATTTTCAGGTAAACTTGGTCACTTGAAATTTGTTATCACCTGTAGCTTATTCAGAGACGTAAATGTTCCACCAGGAGACATTTGATTTTCTGTTGGAAAATCAGTCTGTTCTAGTTTCATGATAGTTCAATAAGAATTTAGATAGGGCGGGTCCTCGAGCTACCATTGCGCTTCTGTGCAGAGTAGGGCAAATGCTTATGTTGAACCATAATGGATATAAGATTAAACAGATTAAAGGCACCAAGCCCGTAATTACCACCTCATAAGGAAGGGGATTGACTGCTGGACGCCGGATTAAGAAAATCTAATGATTCGTCGATTTTCCAGGCAAACATGTGCAAACTGTGAACAAATTCATATTTGCACCTCCTGTGCCTATTAAGTAAACAGTGCCATCTCCGAATGGTAACAGTGTAATTTAATTGAAAATTTCATTTAAGTGTAACTTTTTAGGATGGCCTGCAAGACAGGCACTCACTGGAGTCTATAACAATATATGAATGTATCTTGACAGTATCATGAGACAAAATATAGTTCCTTCCTTCCTTCCTTCCTTCATTCATTCACTCATTCATTCATCCATCCATTCATTCATTCATTCATCCATCCATTCATTCATTCATTCATTCATATCTTTTTAATGGCAGTTGTAAATCGACGATCCTATTTAATGAATCTAAACTACACTGTATGTTTTCTGTCCCATCAGTCAAATTAATCATATATTCGGCATTCGATATTTAAGTCAGGAAAGCAAACATTCATTTTTGGATAAAAAAAATAAAGCCCCCCCCCCCAAAAAAAAGAAAAGAAAGAAAGAAAGAAAAACGGTCACATATGTGAACAGGTATATAAGTGTGAAGTGTGAATGAGTAGGGATAAGTCATTCAGGAAACCTACACTGTTCACTTCACTCTGACAACAATATTAAATATGACATTTCAGGACTATATGACGAAGAAATAGAAGGAAGTTTTATCTGGTTGCATCGCAGTATGTTGCTCTTTTCACACTGGGCTAGTCACAGACTCACTAAAATGGATAGGGAAAAATCCAAGCGCTGGACAACTGAAGAGCTTACAGACTGTGTGGGCATGACAGAGGAAGGCTGGCATCAAATACTCTGTGCAGCACATTATCAAGCTGTCTATGTATGTGAGCTTACCCCCCCAGAGAACTACAGATTACGTAAGACTACAATACATTTTCTGCACTGTACTTAGCATCTCGCCAAGGTACATTCAATCAGTTTCTTTAAATTACGTCATTGTTCAAGTAGTTACAGGAGAGCTGCCAGACATATGTGCTATGAGATTCCAGGCTTCAAATTGTATTTTTCTTGTGAACCCTATTATTGTATTGGTCATCGAAACTTCAGGGAGGTTGATGACCTACATTTGCCGAAATGATCGAATATGAAAACAGCAAGCTTAAAATACATGGTTCAGGCATATGTTCGGCATGTAGAATAACAATGGGGGGTAACTTGTGGTCAACTTACCGAAATCACGTTAGATTCTCGTACATATGTGTTTTTGCATTATTGTTCTGAATCACTGATTGATTCTCTGTAAACATGGTGGCATGCTACTTGGCTGTGTCTGTTTCAGAATTGTAAACTGCTTGATGTTGCTGTTAGTCCATAACTGACACAATATTGTTAACTGTACATATGTGATAATTGATAAGAGTAACATAATTAGTATGCAAACATATTGCACAAGCATGTATACGTAGCTGTTCCACAGAAAATGCTCAGAATACCCTGTTATTAAAATCAATTGCATTTTTTTGCCAGAGATCTGCGGAGGGATCCGTAGCATGCTAAATTATGCGTTGCCCCCGACAAACTCAAAATCCGGCAAATTCGATCTTTCATACGCTCAAAATGCAGCCGCAAATTGTTACTGGAAGTATATCACAAATATAATGTGCCATCCTTCAAACGCAAATTCACTTTCGACGGATGTAACACTTACTCCGCAATCCAGGCACGTTAGATAGGTACTCATTAGGAACTGCGTTACTTCAGCATGGTATGACACGACCACGCCTAAATGTAACCTGTCCTCTGCTAAATATCAAAACAGTGCCCACAACTCTATCTAAACATTATATGCATAAAAACACATAAAATAAAAATTACATACGTGAAATCCAAAATGTCTGCAGTCAATTTTTATATTACTGTAACCATATATTCGAGGAAACTATATTATCAAAGCCTACAGCTAAGCCAATTACATGCGGGGGCTCCTGCAAGCATGTGTCCTCAAGCAAAAATACATGAAACGCCTGTATGTTTACACACATTTAGCAAGACCCAGACAGCGAAAATGTGTTGCGTTATGTGACCATATAGCGAAAAATAAAATACCCCCCTTGTCAAAGCGTGTCCCCAGAGGCGGGGAAATGCAATGCTTGAAAAGCTGACTGGACTGGATGTAGATGATAGACTGGAGTGAAAACAAGCACGTATGTTCGACTTGATGCAAAAGAACAATTTTACTTCAGTAGTTACTTTTAAAGAGTACGTTGCTTGATCATGTGATCAGTACAAACCATTTCAGGCGGAAAAACTATAATTTCAGCCACTCTGCAAAAGATACTTCACGCCGCTGGAGATTTATTCCAGAAAGAATTTTGAAATACATACAAGATAAAAATATGATTACATAAACCCTATGTACATAATAGCATGCTTATGATAACTTTCATTTTAATGGTAGATTTATGTTATTTATGGGTGGGACTAATGGCATCACTTCACTTCCGTAGGAAGCTTCCTTTCATCAATAGTAGCCTTCATAACAGCTATGCATCCCCGATGTACTCACTGAAAAA
The DNA here is from genome assembly GCA_964020975.1 of Hermodice carunculata. Lineage (NCBI taxonomy): Eukaryota > Metazoa > Annelida > Polychaeta > Eunicida > Amphinomidae > Hermodice > Hermodice carunculata. The sequence goes on from OZ026626.1 coordinate 29,516,074, forward strand.
AGGAGTGAGCAACATAATCTAATAATCCCGCTATACTAACTTAAGGATCCGAAGCACCACAAAGACGAAACCTAAGTATTGCACAATAAACGAGCAGGCATTACCCCTGGTCAGCTCTGAAACCTTTGCTAAAGGGCACATTTTTTATTGAAACCTTTTTATTCTAGCGCGCTAACTACTTACAGGCTTTGGCATGAAGACAATAATGATATTATACACAAGCCCTGCAACATCCATACCGCGGTTTACATACACATATGCAGCATTAGAATGATCATAATACATATAAAAATTGACTTCTAGCTCATTAAAGTAGGCAAAACGGATGCTTTTTTAACATTTAATATTTATTGCATACATCTCTTAATCCAACTTTAATTTAACGCGTTATGAAGCTCTGTCACTCTAGTTTTAACAAGAGCTGAACATACTCTACCATCCTTTCGAAGGAAAAAGTTCTTGGTAACAGTTAATGGCCATAAGTACGTAGAAGATTTAACTCATCAATGAGAACCAACTCACCTACACAGAGTTTTGTTGTTGTCTGGGGCCGTTTCCACCTTATTTGCAATAATGTCGTCTCCATCTACATCGAAACTGATTGGCTAAATGTTGCACGCCCCTGCAGCGCTTTGTATGAGCCTGGCGGTATGGAATATTGCCTATACAAGGAGGCAAATTTGAATCTTGGCGTAACAGCAAAATGTGTTTTTTTGGAATGGTTGCTCCTACTGTAATATGTAAAAGTACAATGTATATAGAAATGAGAAAGATTATGGCAATCAACACTCATTTTTGTTAGAGGCCTACAATTTTCAATTAGATTTACCTCACAAAATAAGGTAGCCAAAATATCATTTCAAACTGGTATCCTTACCCAGAATAGCATAAAAAAAACGTCTGTGTTGGTGCCAATTACATGTTCCCATACACTTTCCATATGGGATGGGAGCATTGCATTGAATGACCTATCCTCTTAATATGACAAAAAGCTGCATGTGCCTATAATTTATTCTGTGCAAAGCGCGAAAACCCTTTATACAGGTCTTTATTGGCTCTTTTACACGAAGCCCTCCTGAAGGAATAAATATATATATATTGGCCTACCCTGTCGGCCTATGAAGCGATGGCGAAATGCACTGATTGAACACTCTGTACCCAAGGTGTTACGCATTTCGATCTGCACCGCACATGATGCGAGTCCGGTAAATGTCAAAGGTGTCCTAACCTACCTAGCTGAATTCAGATGAATTTGGTGTGATGCGCTCGGTGGGAAAATCGTATATGTATTGGCTGGGTGGTTTGCCATACATTTTCCTACAATACAGGAATTAATGCAAACTGTGGTGTACAATAACTTTTGCTTTCACAGGTTAAAACTTTTCTCTCGTCAGGCTAAGGGTCCACCCACAACCTACATGTGCAGTCATGTGATAATATCTCACCAGTGCTGCCACTGTTACATGACTGTGTGGTAATAATACAGTATGGTTATCAATATACCCACCCACTCTGAGTAGACCACATTTGTTCAAATGTGGACACAAAACTGAAAAAGGATATATTATTTTCAGTCCTCTGTTGACCGTGACATCATGCACTTCACATGCGTGTACCTGATGCAGAATGTGTCCCAGCAAAACAATTTGTGATTGCTTCAGCTCTTGTACAGATAATGGTCCACGTGGTGACACTCGTGTGCCAAAAATCAATGCCCAGCAACAGATCCAGGTGACTTCTCCATCCATTCGCGTCCAAGAACAATAATATTTGGAAATAATCTGTATTCAACTTGTGGTATCGACATCATTGGCCATTGCAGTAGTATACTTTATTGCAGGATTACTTTTACTGACCCGAATTTCACTAGAGCATGAAGTAAGTGGATGCAAATTGTCTAAGCCATGGCGGGTCAAGTTTCCATAATTTCGTAGAACTATACATGTCTGAGAAAGACGAGCTCCTGGTTTTGTCAACAAATCAGCGGGATTATCTGTCAAAGCTACGTAACGCCAATTAGTGACGCGTGTAGCAGCCCTGTTTCCTACGAACGGACGGAACCTGCGTCTTTCACTGGTAATACAAATAAGCACATTTTTGGAATCACTCCACAAAATAAGCTGGCACAGCTTGTAAAGGTATGGTGGATAACATTTTGGTAGCTTCTACTGCTGCTTCAAGTTCAAGATTTGGCATGGTATATTATTTTGTTAGAGCCGACAAATTTTGCTCATAAGGAATTGGAATGATATATTCCTTTCGTGTTACCACAATGCGTGTAAGAAGCGGCCCAGTATGATTTCACACCTGCGTCTGAAAGCAAGGGAGTTTCATAGTAACCCAAATCAAATGACAATGGCTTTATACATCTGAGAAAATACAAGTTATGAATGTTTTCCAATAACTTAAGCCAAGCTTACCAAGCCGTGTGATGTCATAAGGAAATATATCACACGGCGAATATTTTAAACGGATGGTTTTTGAAAGACAGTTTTCCTATTATCAGCCAATGAGTAATTAAACCCCAAAAGATCGTACATTGACGATACAAACCTAAGCATAAGACGCTTTCTCAAAGGATTAGGAAAATTGATTTGAATGGAGAAAAGAAACGTCTCTGTGAACTTTCCATTCAACTTCAAGCCTTTTGCCCAGAAAATGTGGCTAGCGCACCATACACCTCCAGGCAAATGTATAGAGATGTGCAGATGAATTAACTGGACATCTGCAGATCTGTGTATCACAAGAAACACAATCACGTCCCTACTGTGGTATACTGACATGGTGATTCATTGTTCTTATATTTGTTTGTATGCCAAGCAAATGTAATCGGAATCTAATCAGAACAAACTACAGTTTGTAGATAAAATCCGGGCCCTGTAAGCTATGTTCATTGAATGAATGACCCTTAAATCTAGGAGCACAGAAAAACACAACTCTCAATTTTTCAGGTTTGTTTACATTGAAATGATGTGTTAAGTACCACACCCGTTCAGCATTTTTTATAGCTTCTTCTGGTACAATCTCTGCCTTATCCTCGATACGTTTCATGCTCTTACACTCATATCTCTCATACAAATTTTCATGCTTTAAATGTTTGACCAAATTATCAATCCTTTTTCATCAACAACTAAATTAATGGTAATATTCTTATCTGAATTTTTATAAGGACTGTGTAATTCATAACAAACTCCATTCATTTTACACTCAGCGTCCCATAAGCCGATGACATTTTTCTTTCTTACATCTTATGTGCTACAAACTATTTTTCTAACTATCCCACAGCCGATCTATATTTCCAACTCAGCAATCCCCCCCCCCCCAAAAAAAAAGAAAGGTTAGGATTTGAGTCCAAGGTTTGGGGCAAGAGACATAATTGCATACTATCACATCAATGACGACTTGATTATGATCTTAACCGCCGATGCCCCATCCAAACTTACAATGTGTAGGACAGGGGTTCACCAAATTTGCCCATCTGCTGTGTAGTAGTTGAAAAAATGAAATATTGAAATATACGTAATGTTTTTTCTCCTGCTACTGTGAAAAAAGAAAATAAATCAGCAGGGCTTTGAATGAATAAAACTTCCTGGCCATTACTTTTTTCCCAGTATTGTTCAGATAAGGAAAAAACTCGACACAGAAACAACCGTATAGAACAATGACATCTGTTTCAGCAATCGGCTTGAGAAAGTATCCACTTAGAACCCCCAAATCCTATTCTTGTTTCATGTTTTGGATTGCCTGGAGAGACCACCTGCCTCATAAGACCATTTTTAATCTGTTACTATTGTCTCTCAAGGCTAAGACTACATTATTATGTATTATGGATTTTTATTGAAAAATGTTACCAGTTTGAGTAAGTGTTTTCTCACAGCATTGGCATGCTCATTCACTGCTGATAATATACTGCCACTACAGGTAAAAACACTGCCCAAGTATGTATATTTCTCACAATGATCTACACGGAGCGCGTTATCCGTGCCTACAAGGAAAGGTAACTTATCACTAACAGAGCCGTTTATGGCCATAAATTTGATTTTACTTTCATTGATTATCATACCAGCTGACTTACAATAGTCCATCAATATGTTCAACTTTTCTAAACATTTGTCCCTTGAACTAGCAAAAATTACAGTATCACCCATCAGCATAAGTATATGGAGCCATTTCAGAAAACTGTCCCATGTGCATTTGCTTTTAAACCTTTGTATTAGATCGTTCACAAAAACTGTAAAGAGAAAACAAGAGGTTGGCGACCCCTGGCGGACTCCTAAAGCGGCAGAAATGATAGCGAGTCCTAGCACACTCTTTGAGACTTTATATAATGACGCCAGTGCAAGTAACATAACTAAGCCACACCCAAGGCGTTTTGATATTTTCACAAAATAACAAAGGATCCCTCTTGATGTATAACAAAATAACCACTTCATTCACTTCTGAATTCAACATGGGTCATCCCGAGTGCTTACTTCAAATCTTGCAACGGTCGGATAAACTTTAAGAAGAAAAACCCACAAGGGTAAATATAATTGAAAGAAGAATGGCCATTATTAAGAAAAACTTCTTAATGTGCCCCAAGCCTTATCAAGATACCCACATACAATATATTTTGTTGTCAAAATATCATACTCATATGAAAATGCAATGAATCATTTGTCTAGAATTTGGCAGTTCTTTACTTAGACTATATAACCTTCAAGTTTACACATCATAAATATATAAATATTCATAAATAGTACATTAATAATTTATTCAATCTAAGGTTGAAGGTTCCTCGAGTCAACTGGTGAAATACTGCAGCACTAAATCCTGTTGATTTAACTTGTCCATAACTGCAAAAACTGTGTAGCCCAGAATCATTTCTGATAGGAGCGTTTGTCTATAACTTGAAATAATAGAATAATAATGTGCATAGGCATTAAATCATCTCTGATTTAAACTTTTACTGGAAAGAACTGGTAAAGTGTGGTAGCTTTAAATCATTCATGATTCAATAGGTTCAAATCCAAGGTCCAAGAAAAATCATGATATTATATTACTGAAAGTTTGACTTGTATTTTAACCACTGAATGAAAATTTCCACGAAATAAGAATCTGCAATTATCCAAAATGTGTGCAGGAATACCCCTTAATCTTTACTGGCAAGACTGGAAGAAAGCGTGACCATAAACTAATAAATGAATGTTGAATACTTAATTGATTAATAATCAATTAAGGCAAGTTACCAAATATAACATTAAACCTATAAATCTCCAAAAGCTGTTGACCGTTGTTGGCCAAGAAAGTGGACCAGTGTTCCAGTATTCATCAACACTGTCACATGGAAACAGCTGACCCACAACTGTAAACAAAGTTCGAAATGCATATAATTTAATCATACACTTCCTTACAAAAATCAATTATTAGAAACCCGGCTTCACGAATTTTTAATAAGACTATTCTGGGTATGACTATGGACATTGACTGCTATAAATTCATCTCACTGTATTCCAGGCAGGACCATCCATGCATAATTATTGAAAATCAACTACTAGAAAGCCAGCTCCCTGTCTTCCCAGTAGGACCATTCACTGAAATTATTGCAGGAGTGAACTGATAAAAATAATAATAATTGTGGCAAGTGGCAACCAGGCCAATAAACAGCTTTTCCATAAATAATATAACGAACTATCAGTAATATCTTGAAATAAACTAATGCTTGAATTGGGTTTCTGTTCCCTCATTAACTGTGAATCCACCACAGCATAAATTAAACAGACCCATCCACTTAATTAACATAATTTATGTGGTCAACTATCAACTTCCAGTAAAGCTGAACCGTGACAGTCTTCCAAGAATAGACCAGCCTGTACACGCCCAGGAAAACATGTTCTCCATGACTGTATGTGTGCCACATTAGCATATTCTATGAGCGCCCAAAAACATATACAGAAAAGCCCACCTCTCTGTCTGGCTATCAAATTTGTCCACAGAGAAATTTACCAACAATTGAGCATATTAAATCTTAACCTGTATTTTACGTGTGAAATGTCGGCCTGAAATGTTTAATTCTCAACCAAAAGTAAGACCCTCCCTAATTTTGGGAAACTAGTTCTAGCTTACAGCATTTTTTTTTACCATAACAAAATCCAAACAAGAACACATGGCCGCTGTCCTGTGTCCAAGAAAGCAACGTAACCCCCAGGAATTTTGAATGACCAAATATCCATTTTCTTACTATTCAGTCAATACAGAAATTACCGATTGGCAAGTTCCCCTTTGCTGCCCGTTTCAATTTACCAGGTGTATAAACTCACATACTTTGCTATCAGTGACATTTTTAGCGAACATGCAAATTGACGGAAGTTCAATTTTTGTCCTCCGTCCAAGGCCGCTTATGGTTGATCGCAAAGTATCAGTAGTAGTGTTATATGCCATGCTTGTTCATTGAGAAAAATAGCTTGTAATTTATGGCAAACTGTGGCAATACGTTTCAACCAGAGCTCTTGGAAATTTACTCAATATCACAAATATTCACATACTAAGCATACATAACTAAATATTTATTTGGCCTTTGACCCAGGACCACAACCCACGGATTGCCCAAATTTAAGCCACTAGCCCCTCATTAAACAGTTTTACCAAGAAGACATATCACTGGAGGAACCCAATTTTCCCGGAGCATTTACGAGACAAGTGCTGTCACACACTCATAATTTTCCGAGCAACTTTTCAAGCAAAAAAAAAAAAAAAAAAACAGCACTCACCTGGTTTCCTTCAACAGTTTCAAGCCGCAGGGACCGGCTACGGACATGGACAGACAGAGATTCCTTCCTAATGCCTTCCTGGTAATGCTCCATATGCAGAAAGAAAGTTTTCTTTCCAGAGAAACCGCCCACTGGAGACTAAAGACCGCCTACACTGCAATCTATGTATATCCCCCGGCTGCATTCATCCAGTAAATCTCGTGACAGTAAAATGCAGTGTCCTTCCTGTGGTGTCACAGGCATGCCCTTTTTTTTATTGATTATCTTTTTTACTAACTCCCTGGACTGCCACCAGGAGTCTCTATAATGAAACCAATACAAAAATGACGCCTTAGTATCACAAATCTTTTTCCGAGTAAAGAAGTAGCATCGCTACAGTGTCACATTAGGACCTCGTAACGTAACGGGTCCTTGACCTCTTGCCTGCACTGCAAGCCCTCTATTCACGTCGCAAGTTTGTGTGCATTACCTGGGACATGTTCATGGATGCGTTGCACCATGGCCTAAACGTAGTCTACAGACTGTATAACGATATGTATTGGAACCAGCCATACGGTGGTTAGGACTGGACACTTTGTGCAGACTCCACTCTGGTTGGCAGCATCGTAATAGGTTTGTCAGTTCATTTACCTTACTTGTATAGTATCATGTAGCATGTGTGCGTGATTATTTGTATTCTTGGTTATCAGTACCATGGCTTCTTTGGACGAGTGTAAAAAGTCTCGTGGTGTAGCAAAAACTAGGGTGACAAAATTGTGTGACCACATATTACGGTTGGTTGCCGTAGGTGATGATTGTTCTCCTGTACTGGAGTTAGCCGACCGACTCAAGCTTGCCATTGATGAATATACTTGTTTCCATGATGAGGTAGTAGATAAAGATACAGATGAGAATGTGGAAGTAAATGAAAAGTATTATCAGCAAATGCAACTTGTATACATAGATTCTCTGACCAAAACAAAAATTGTTCAAGTGTTAAAGATGAGGATTCAAACATTGCTGGTGCTGCCAGTAATGTTCAAAGTGAGATGGTTAACTTGTTCCACCTACTCAAGCTCGAAATTGAAGCCTTTAGCGCTTACCCTTTGAATATCACGCGTTAATGAAATCTTTTGAATCTAATGTTGAAAGATTTTGTAAAGATCCAGATTCGAAATTGGCATGTTCACTCCAATACACATCCCATGAAGCACACGCAGCAATCGCCGGTGCTTCTGTGATTTCGGGGCAAGCAGGTTATGACTATGCACTGAAAACACTCAAGGAGTTGTATGGTTCTAAACATAGAATCACTGAAGACATTGTTAAGTCGCCCAGCACGGCTGAAAATGTCAAAACTCCACAGGACATGCGCACACTCAGTCGTGAGTTGAGAAACTCGTATCACGTGTGGAATGATATTGGATGTTTATCAGAAATAGGTCTATATGCCCAAGTTATCATTTTTGATATCGTTACAAAATTCCCCAGTTTCGCTCAGAATCGTCGGCAGAAAAAATGTCTAAAATCAAAGCGTCAGTCAGATTGCTATCTAAAGTTAAAAGACTTTGTTTAATTTTCCGAGTTTATTGCTGATGAAATGAGTGATCCGTGGTGTGGAACTGTTGGATGCGCTGAGTGTTCACAACAAAACAAAAAATGTGACCACTCACCTTGCTATGGATCAACAGCAGAACGCCTCCCCTCGTAAACAAAACAAGAATAAGAGAGGTCATGGTCTCCGCACACAGTCTCAGGGAAATTTACCAGGTGGCACTGTTGGTTGTGATTTGTCGACTAGCGCTCATGCACAGGAGACAGTACGTACAAAACCACCTTGAAAATTATGTAGACAATCACATTCAATTATGCAACGTCCTGACTTTCGTAGTCTTAGTGTCCCTGAAAGCTTGACCTTTGTATGCACACACCATCTGTGTCATAATCGCCTGAAAGACACGCACACTGTAGGTACTTGCACAAGTAAAAATCTTTGTTTCGTCTGCCAGAGAAAACATTAAGCGTTTCTGCACGTTGATGATAATTTAACAACGCAGGCAGCTTCGTATGCAGTCAACAACAGTAATTGTCTCACGCCTATTGTCAGAGTCAAGGTCAGTTCACCAGGCCATGTCACCAATGGCTTTTGGGTTAATGCAGCCTTGGACAGCTTCTCAAGTTCGAGTTTCCTGACTCAGAAATTGTCGGATCAACTTAATTATCAGACCCGCTTCGTCATTACACATTAAAAACCATGCATGGGAGTTCTCATACTACATCAAAGCATGTTATAATGCAAGTGTCAAATGATGACGAGTCAATGGTTATGCCATGTGTGAGTCAAGTTGTACCCGAGTTCCCCATCACTTTTTCACCTGCGTCTGCTCTTAATCAGAGTGATTATCCTCATTTGAGAGATCTCGATATCTCACCCAATTTTGATAATGTAGAAATTTTACTGCTGATTGGGCATGACTTTAGTGACATTTTGATACCACTGGAGGTGCGCAAGGAATTAGCAGGTCAGCCCTTTGCTATTCGGTACAAATTTGGCTGGGCTGTCAGAGGAAGGATTCATAAATCATATGTTTCACACATTGTCCTTTGCAATTATATTTCAGCCTATACCAAGTCTGTTGATTATATCAGTCAGCAGTCCATTGTTGATATTAACAGACTTTGGGAGATTGAGAATGAAGGTTTTGATTAACCTGGTCTTTCAGTTCAGAACAAAAAAGTCATTGATCTTTGGAATGCTAATTGCAAAAAGGTAAATGGCCACTGCGAGTTACTGTTCCCGTCGATCGACCCACAGGAAGATATTCCTAATAATTACGTAGTGGCAAAAAGGCGATTAGACAATTTGGTCAAAAGACTACAACATGAAGGACTATATGATAAGTATGATGCTGAGATATCAAAGATTCTTGAATCTGATTATGCAGAAATAGTGCCTGATGAAGCAATGAGTGCAGCCAAGTGTGTTTAGTATTTACCACACCATCATGTACTTAATCCAAAAAGCCTGACAAGCTTTGTGTCGTCTTTGACTGTGCTGCACGATATAAAGGGCATTCTCTCAATGAACGTTGCATGCAGGGTCCAGATTTGATCAACAAGTTGTTGTTCATCCTGTTGCCCTTCCGTCTCCATGGATATGCAGTACAGGTGGACATACGTGCAATGTATAACCAGTATATGTACCAACACATAATCCCGATGCATTACCCTTTCTTTGGTACAAATATGGCAAATTGTTGCACATGTGCATGTCAACACATCTCTTTGGTGGAGTGTGGTGCGCTAGCTCTAGTACCTATGCATTAAGGAGAAGCATTTTGGATAATCCAAATGTGGATCCATTGATTAGGGAAGCCATTTTGAATGCCATGTATGTCGATGATCTGACTCAATCACTTTCAGGAAAAATGACGTACACAAAGTCATTTTTGGCATCCCGGCCACTCTTCAAACTGGTGGTTTCGAATTACAAAATTCTCAATAAATGATGAAGATCTGATTGCTGAAATTCCCGTAGAATATAGTGCTAAAGAGCTACACGAGTTTTCCCGCCACATCTGTGGGTAAAATTCTGGGTCTCAGATGGAATATTAACCATGATGCATTTTCATTCTCCATTCAATCTTCGTCAGATCGGGGACGACGCTCAATGTTGTGTTACGTATCGTCCATTTACGACCCACTAGGTCTTGTCACGCTTTAAATCTTGCCTGGCAAATTGTTGTTGTAGGAAGCTACACCAGCAAAACTTGTAGGGATGAGAGTATTCCTTTAGATATGCAAACTAAATGGGATTTATGGAGCTCCACTCTTGATAACATCAAAGACATCAGTTTTTCACATTGTGTGAACCCACTGAATTATGACAATGGGTATTATGAGTACCAAGTCTTTACAGGCAGACGCCAGCGAAGCCATTTTTTCTAGTTGCGCTTTTTTAAGGTGCATCACTATAAAGGGAGATATTTCTTGTCGCCTGCTCATGAGTAAGGCACATGTTGCTCCCATCAGTAACCACCTTACTGTACCAAGGCTTGAATTGCAAGCTGCTACATGCGCTGCAACGATGTATGCCATTTTACACGATGAACTGAAGCTAGATGCTGTCCCGGCATACCTTTGGACTGATTCAAATATTGTCTTGGGGTATATCAAGAATGAGACACGCAGGTTCTGCACTTTTGTGGAAAATCGTGTGAGCCTGATCAGATCTCTGACTGATCCCAGTAGGTGGCGTCACGTGTCATCCGCCGAAAATCCGACAGACTTGTTGCAAGACCTAACTCACTTACCACACAGTCTCATATCAAATTGTGGCATAAAGGTCTTGATTGGTTGAGTCAACACTCTCTGTTGTGGCTGGAACACAGTGATAAGGCCTTTATAGTTGCAGATAGTGATCCAGAGGTTAAGGACAGTATGCCATACACAACTGACGCACATGTGTCATGCACCATTCACACTCCTGTATCCACATGGGTACAGCGTATATGTGAGCATTACAACTCCTTGACATAAATGATCAGGTCCATTGCGTGAATACGTCGTTTAGCCTTTTTTAAGTTTAACCGAAATTGCCCTCAGGTTCCATTATCCACGTCTGAGTTTGATACTGGTCATAATGCGCTCATTATATATGTATGGAGTCAGGCGTTTGAACGTGAGATTCACGACCTTAACGCTGGTAAAAATTTGTTAAGGTCAAGTCATATCTTAGCACTCAGTCCTTTCTTGGATCAAAATGACATCCTCAGAGTTGTCGGGCGCACAGGACACAATTCTATACTCATTCCACACAAACATGTCTTGGCTACGGCCATTGTGTATTATTATCATTCACAAGGTCACGTAGGTTGTGAGTGGACATTGAGCTTAACCCGTGAGAAATACTGGATTGTCAAGGCCGGCTGGAGTGTGCACAATGTATTGTACAAGTGTTTTGCATGTAAAAAATTATATAATCTAAACCAACGACACAAATCATGTCAGATTTACCACCTGAACGCATCCAGGGAGGTCTCCCACCTTTTGCATATGACAGTGTGGATGCTTTTAGTCCATATTTGACAACATTTTATCATTCACAAAAGAAGAGATACGACTGTATCTTCACCTGCATGTCCACAAGAGCTATACATATTGAAATGTTATGTAGCCTAGATGCTCAATTGTTTTGTGCGCATTTAGAAGATTTATCGCACGTAGATCAAAACCGGCCAAACTATACAGCGGAAACGGTAGGAACTTCACCAAGGGGGAGTAAAAATTACGTAAGGCATTCCTCTTACACTCGAAGAACACATTGTATCCATATACAGTTCCCAATTCTAATGAATGGGTCTTTATTCTTTCCAGATCTCGAAATTTTGGTGGTTTCCATAAGCGCTTGATTGGTGCCGTAAAACGAGTGTTTAGGGCAATTTTGCCCAACGCTTCGCATTTGACAGATGAAACTCTATCCACAGTGTTGTGTGAAGTTGAAGCTGTCGTTAACAACAGACCGCTCACTAAGCTGAGCCAAGATCCTTAAGACCTAACACCGTTGACGCCAAATAGTTTGCTTACCATGAGACATCATGCTGATATTTCAAATATGCTGGGGCCTGCCGATGCTTAACGCCAGCGCTGGCGTGTCACACAGGATGTGGCAAATCAATTTTGGTCTAGATGGATCAAAGAATATTTACCAACACTGAATGCCAGATGATTTAAAATTGGGTGAATTGGTCTTGATACAAGAGTCACCTCTGCCAAGGGGAGTCTGGCCTATTGGGTTGGTTAAACAAATAGTTCCTCCAGATATGGGAAAATTAGGTCATATATTGTCAAAACACGCACTACAGAATTGCATCGTCCCTTAACACAACTTATTCGACTGGAAACTGAAAATTAAACTGTATTTCATAAATATGATGAGTGATGAGTGTTGTATATTATTAAGGCAATGACCCGTCTTAACATTTTGTAAACACAGTAATGTGATTAGTTGTAGTTATATTGAGTACAAGTGTGTGCTGAATTCGTGTCAACGCAAAGTGGGTTGATTAGCATGTTTAGAGACTGGTACATTATTATAGAAACCCTACCGAGTCCGAAATAGAATGATCATCTCAAACATTCGGTGGTCATACCTCTGAAGTAGTGACAAGTAGAATGATCATTAACTTGATCTCTCAGTCACTTGGATACATTCTAGGCGGGGCTTAGATATCCTTGGCTATTTTATGCCTGCTGCATTGTGGCGCCAACAAGTTATGGTTTTATGTAATATATATTCTTGCCGGAAATATACATATTGAATGGTTTCTTCCATGCAAGGCTACTGATTCACGGGGTGTCTCAGTAGTTGTCTCTCTGTACCTGTGTACACCGTATTTACTACATCTTTTGTATCCAGCGCCGGGGAGTGTCAAATACATTGGGAGGTAATTGAGTTTTAAATAGAATATAATTAATAACTTTTCCCTCAGGCAAGCATTAGCCCACATATTATCTGCTTAGTTCTTTTTCCGGTACTGCCATCTTGTGTTTTTTTCTTGCGTAGGTAATGCGCCACGTATCTAGTTGTTCCCGCTAATTCAAGCTGGCTTCCGTTTTTTATTGTTATTTTAATTAAATCCAATGTGCGCAAGCGCTAACTCTATTTGTGAAGGAACCGGTCGGGTTACTCGCCCTTTCTCGTTTTGACTTGGCTTAGGACTGGATGCATCCACGCATGCACCGGCTCTTCATGCCCCCGCCTAATATCGTTCTTGGGCGTTTTATGCATACATATAATCTTACGTTTGTCGGTTTCGCACTTATTCGTTAATTTATTTCTGTGGGATGCATTTGGCGATAAACAATTATCATTTTGTAGCTGGTTTTGCCTTTCACTCATGTTGGCAGTCTTACGCCCGTGTGTCAAATTTCTGGCGTATGGACGGCATGTCAGGCCATAAAATTTCCATGAGTTTATAATATTGCGTGCATGCGCTTAATAAATAAATTTAGCGCGTATAGTCATATATATGCTTGTCACGCCCAAGATATGAAAGTTTGCCATATTGAAAATTTATTATTACGCGTATACTTGCAGACGCAACTATTCCCGGAAATTTAGCATTAAAGTGTAATTTTATTACTTGAAAGCACCTTTAAGGTTTGTACTCGACCCTATTTATATCATATTAAATTTACTGAACGAATACCTTAAAGCTAATAAGTCATATTGTTACCAGACGCGTCGTCTTATTTTGAATGTTCAGATTTGTATCAAGAGTACATAAATGTGTCTCAGTCACGGGAAAGTTCATATTAAGTACATACATATTGACGTGGATTGTTAAGACTTCTCTCAATGTAAATGAAACATAATTTGAACGTGTTAAATGTATTAATGCACGTAACTATATCTTGTGAGCTGGAAGTATATAGTTCAAATGGATAAAATTGTACTTGTGTTACTGGATACGCTGTGTAAATTCCGCTTGTGTAGAAAGGTATTTAAATCATGATTGTTGATGCGCGTAAAGTTGTTCCTAATTTGTCCTGAAGCATATAAATATCTTCTACGCGTAATCTTACGCACATTTATTAACTGAAATATGGTTCTCACGTGATATAAAGTGGATAAATTGTATTTATACATACGCGAAGTTTGAAGTTGCTTACGCGGATTCATATTATGTGTAAGGAATTTAAAGTAATAAATACCGTTGTACTCGTGTCAGATATAATATATATGTATACTTGGAGAGAACTTATTTATCAGAAGCTTGAGTATTTCATGGAGCAAAATATGGGCGACTTATATATTTGCATATATTCCAGTTTATGAGAGTCGCATACGGAATCAAATAGAGAATTGCATGGAGAAGTGCGCAGAGGAGTGTATGGGGAATACACGGTGAATATGTGTCACTGCCCCGCGGTCAAAGGTATCGCCTCTGCGGGCGCACAATTTTGTTTCCGGGTCCCATTGTTCCCAATAAAGGCTTCAGTAAACTGACAATTCCATCTCCGCAGTTTGTATATGACAATAAGGGAGGTCTGTTTAGATATAGACTACATATACTGTACTGCTGTCGATGCAAAAATTAGTGAAACAAAGGCAACTCTTATGGCTGTCTGGATTGCAGTTTTGTAGAAGAGGTGCCTTTTAAAATCATAAAAGGGGTTTGTAAAGTATACCTGGATACATAGCTTTTCTAAACAGGCGGTCTTTCATTAGTTTGGTTTCTTGAGACAGGGACACTGCATGGCTTCTGGTATTAAAGACCATCCCTTTTACTTATCACAAGTTGTTCCACATAGTAGTTGATTTTCAAGCTAGTTAAAGTAACAATGAAATTGATGGAAAGGGTGGTCTGAAGACTTGAACTGGTCTTGCGTGACAAGTGGTCCCTATAGCAGGTACCAACAATAGTTAAAAAAACCAGCTGAAAGTGATAAGTTGTCTCATAAGTTTTGACAAGGGTATGACCACTATATAAAGGTTTTTGCCATGAGGGAGTACTTCATTGCCACTGAAGGCGGTCTGATAAGACAAGTAGAGTCTTATGACAGGTAGACTAACATGTAAAGAATATGGTTTAGTAATCTTCCATGTGGTCCCACAAAAATGTTTGTATTTTATAACAGGATCAAGAAAAGAATCACTCCAACCTTTTATCCGCATTATAATCAGCTAGGCATCTTGGGCTAGAACCTGCACTAAGTCAATATTCATCTCTGTTTTGTGGAATAAAACTCATTATTTTGCGCATGACACATCGCCTCCAAGAGAAATATTTCTGTCTGCAGAGTATTGCTGTGGGGAAAAATGTATAATTAGGCGCCTTATGATCCCAAAACAACTACTTGTACCCAAACAATATGAGCGTCTAGGAATAAATTGCCAATTGTTTATATTTAAGGTTAGAGAGAGAGAGTTCAAAGTTGAAATCTGTTTCTTTTTCCCTTTTTTTTTTTTTTTTTTTTTTTGATGTGTCTTTTTTTTCTTGAAGATTCTGTGTTAAATCAAGATAAATATGTGGGAAATAAAATTACAGATTAATTGTGACGTTGCCTTGTAAAGGCTGATTTCTAAACCGGAAGGGGTAAGTTTCTTGCGGAACAATTTAGCTGCTTTACAATTATTTAGTAAATGTGAATCTGTCTTATGCAATCGCGCTAAGTGGTCATCATGTGTGCAAGACATTGCATCAAAGGTGCCAAGATTCTCGTATGTGGTATTGAGATTAATACTTAGGGTTAAAGAGTGCGTATTGATGTCGTCTTTTTATCGTGGTTTAAAGTGTATTGACAATGGTCTTGGTACAATTATCCAGTCACGTCCCTAGCAAATTATATCCATAATGTACAATTTTAGTCTGGTAGAAACATGTTCTTTGCGATTCCCAATTATGTTTACGTTGTAAATAAGGAAAGATCATACTTGGAATTCTTTGCTGGGTGGAAGTGAAGATTCTTTCTACGTTATAGATTTATTCCTCCGTACTCTTAATTGTTAGGTTGACCATATGTTTGGTCCCAGGAGTAAATAAGATCTACTTTCTCGTGACGTTCAGAAGTGAAACTTAATTGAACTGTCAGGTGGCAGATAGTTAAAAGAATGCCATAATGTTCATTATATAAGGGCAAAATGTAAAAAGTGTTATCTCATATTTAATTTTGCCAAGTTCATTTCTACATAAATAATTGCATCTGCGGATGACTTTTTTGGGTTTAAGTCAAAGTGAAAGGGTAAAGCTACACAAGGACTTAATTGGATCATGAATGTGAGCCACGTTATTCATCTCTGTGCGTTATTGCTTCCATGTATTATTATAAACTGACATTGTTCATTATAAGATGACTTGTAATGATACAAATGTGTTTACAGATGAGCCACTTTAACGTATTTAGATGGTAACTTTTGTACATGCAGTGGCATTCACAATCACGTTGCAAATTTGTTTGGATTTCAGTTTAAATTTTTTTATATTTCAGTTTATGAATGGGTTTCTCTCTTACGCGCTTCTACGCGAGAAACGTTTAATGGAGAGTGACGTCCCTTTAGTAAATTTACAGCTTTTAACAGAAAAAAAGATCATAAGCTTAATTTATGCAAACTTTATGTTGGGTACCTTGCAAGATAATGGTGTGTAGTCAGAAATTTAATATATTATTAATTATTTAGAATTTATGTTCTTGTTAATCATTTTTTCTATCTCCATCGCTTTAGTAAGAGTGAAGGGTATACGTTAACGTTAATGAGATGCATGTATGTGAGAGGAATTTCCCATATTTTAAACCCCAATCGCACTTCCTTTGTCTCAGGGAACTTAAGGTTAGTCACTTAAATTTCAAAATAAATTATAAATTGGCTGCATATGGTATACATGATTTACAGTTAACCTGGTTCAAAGACTATCTCAGTAACAGAAAAAAGGCGACCTACTGGCAAGGAGAGTTGTCAGACTTTGGTACAGTTATAGTCCGGGTTCCAAAAGGCTCTATATTTGGGCCTCTACTTTTCATCATGTATATAAATGACTTGCCTAAATGCCTGAAACATTTTCATATTTATATGTACACGGATGATAGTACCCAAAAAGTCAGAGGCAATCAGTCAAAGAAGTAGAGAATGAACTGAATGAGGACTTTGCACAGGTTGCTTTATGGATGACAAAGAATAAACTCACCCTTCATGTGGGAAAGACTAAAGTCCAATTTATTGGCAGCACAAAGAAGGTCAATGGTAATACTAAAATCAAAATTGTATATCAGGGAAAGGAAGTAGAACAAGTGTCACGTGCTAAACTGCTTGGTGTAGAAATAGACTCAAATCTTAACTGGGCAGCTCAGCATGATTCAGTATGTAAAAAGGTGGCTCAACGAATTGGTATTTTGAAACGAATCCGAAACTTGTTACCTGTCGATATTGCTCGCCAGCTTTATAACGCTTTGGTTTTACCCCACTTAGATTTTTGTTGTACTGTATGGGGGCGTCCTGGCAACAAATTTCACACCGAAAGAATAACCAAATTGCAAAAGCGAGCAGCTCGGATCATATTGCAGTGTGGAATCCAGGATTTTTCAAGTGTAGAACTTTTTAAACAGCTGAAATGGATGTCATTCCAGGAACCAGTAAACTTCAAAACATGTATCTTGATGTTTAAATCTTTAAACGGTTTCTCTCCCAGATATCTTTAGAACTTTTCGTATATATCTGAACGACATTCTTATAACACTAGATTGGCAGCTAGAAATCTTATATGTACAACCAGACCGAATCTAGGCATTTTAACCTGGTGTTTTCAATATCAAGGAGAGAGACTGTAGAACAATTTACCATCTGTTGTTCGAAGCTCATTGTCTCTGAAACATTTTAAGCGACAGTATTGCAGACATTTTAATGTGTAATGCTCTGGTTACGTGATTTTAATCAGCTGTGTGTTTCTATTCTATGTATTTGCATTGCATCTATCTTTGTATATAAACTGTCATCTTTTGTCTATTTGTTTCTATTGCTGGGTCTTGATGAAAACTAGCACTTGTGCTAATACATGTAAACCCAGGATATCTATCTATCTATCTATCTATCTATCTATCTATCTATCTATCTATCTATCTATCTATCTATCTATCTATCTATCTATCTATCTATCTATCTATCAAATTAAAAAGTTATTCTAATTTAATTCTTGTAACCATAGAAACGGTTCAGGAGCTCCAAAGAAAGTAATGCATCTGCGTAATCTTGACGTAACACCAAATCAACTTCAATACAAATAATATTTGCTGAAAGATCAATATCCTGTTAGTGCGGAATTTGACTTTGATCCAGTGAGGCCGAAGATACAGCGATATCTTTCACGACTTTGACCCCTGAAAATTTCCTAATTGCATTCTCTTTTGTAAATTTCAGACTTACTTGTCTTGACTTAATAGGTGTAGTATCACCCACGGTGTTCAAAGTATAATGTGTAATTGGTCCCTTGAGATTTAATTTTCTGGTTTAACTTTCTTTACAGATCAAATTGTAAGCAAAAGTATCTCAGGTTGTTTTTACCCAGATTTTGTCCTTGACACGTACACTTCCAGTCGGCATGTGACATAATTAATCTTGATAACATAACAGACAGAAGAATTGTCCATATGTAAAAATGCAGTCTTTTTACACTAGCAGGCAAACATCGGCTGGGAGTAGTTGTACTATCTTCAGTGCCATGATTAGCCGCCAAACAATTCTTGCAAAGATTATGATTTTGAACAAAGTATATTCTGTCAGCGGCTGAAAGAAATTTTAGATCTTGACAGTGCGCTGAAAGATGATGTTGTCCTTACATTTTACAAAGGAAGTTACTATTATTGTTATTGCCTCAACCCATGTTGTTAATATCACGTAGAAATTCAGAGGAACTGTGTGTCTAACATACCTGCCCAAATGCACTGGCATTGTCCTTCGGATGCTCGCGTCTCTGCTTGACAGCTTTGCCATTACTCTGTGTTTTTGGACAATTGTAAATCCATATTCATATAGGTTAGACAGTGACAGTTTAGCCCATGGAGTGTAAAGAGTTTGTGCTGCAGAATAGGGGAATGACTACCAGTAAGTTGTTCTGGATAAAAAGACACACATACAAATGTACACTAAGGCACCTGGCTATTTTCCTTATAACACTGGTATCTACTGGAGCATATCCAGATGTGTGGATAATAACAGATTAAATTTGGACGTATAATATCTGGAGGTAGCGCCATAAATTAGGATGTTTTGTGGACAAAGTTACTATCAGTTACATGCCGATTGTGACCCAAAGTCAATAAAGAGAAAAATATGAAATTATTTTGATGATCAGACATCCAAATGTAAATTATATATATTTATGCTACTTAAATTTTATCCTTTGGCATCATTCTGTTTAAATATTCCCTTTCAGACACTTAAGGCTCACATATTTCTGCCAAGTCAAATCTCACAGGGGGTTATCGGTAGCAGGCAGCAGCTTGACAAAAGTTGCAAGTTTGCCAAATTGTACTTAAAATTGTGTAAAGAAAAATAAAAAAAAAAAAATTGTGAGTTTTGGGACAACATAACCATCGATAAGATAATACCTATTCGGTAGCTCATACTCTTCTGTCCAACCAATATAGATATGGAAATATATTAAAATGTATTGTATGCGTTCCACTGTAGAATTTTGACAAAGGCTGCATTAGCACAATAATAGCAGAAGGTCTTCCGTGAATAAGTACTCAGAACATGTTTTAAGCTATACTCGTACATGTCTTTCTGATTAGCGTTCCTTGTCTAACCTAAATATTCAGCATAGATAACCCATAAAGTAATTAAGAAATATGAAAGTGGCACATGACAAATTAGCTAAATAAGTAAAGCTTTGCTTAGAAATGCAGAGTTTCAATATGAATGAAGAATAGCTATAGAAGCAAACACAATTACTAAAGTTGTATAGTATAAGTTCAGATAAGAATAATTTGGCTTACCCCCAAACAATTATGTACACATTCTAGTGCCAACTCGAGGTAATGCTTCAAAGGAATGAGTTGGATTTGTAAAAATTGAGAAAAAAAATGCCATTCTGCGGCTGCATGTTTGGCTTCGGCTTTTGACTAAAGTTTCTTGTAAATATATCTGGTTCTGGATGCAAATCCCGACATTTGGAACAAATTGTAGCAAATTTCAAAATTGTGGTAAAAATATATGATATCTATTAGTTTCCGAAATGTTACTATCAGGGGAGGGACAATTAACTGCTTCAAAGTTAAGTTCATCAATTTGGTGATAGACCCTAATGCAATAACAATCACTTGAGATCTGAATATCCAAGTCTTGGAGCACATTTCCTTACCAAAATTTTGCACATATACACAAGCAATGTCATTAATGCACTTTGCACTGTTTCATATTCTTTGTAGCCATATGACAATTCTTTTTCATGAATTTACGTACATACTTCAACTCGATAGTTTCATTATGATGTTTACTGCAGTTCAGATCTCAGTCGACTATGGTTATAGGATGGGCTATCGTTCGTCTGTCCGACCATCCTTCTTCTAGTCCATTTCTCTGCCCGTGGAACTGTGCCCAACTAGCATTTTCAGCCCCTACAAAACTATTTGCAGGAGTCACTTCAAACTTGGTGCGGATCTATTTCAAGCAGGCTTCGGACTGGCATCTTCAATTGATAAATCTCTGGTTAATTTTAGATTTCTTACTGATTTTTTTACTTTACTGTTAACAAAATCTTTAGTTAGCCTTCTATACAACTAGCCAGCAGCGTCAAAGTTGCATAAGGATACCCTCTTTTAAGGATGACTGCTTGTCTCAAGTGAGGAGTGAAATTTGTTTCTTCACATTGGTATTGGAAGATGAATGTTGATGAGTTGGAAACTATGGAATATCTTTGCTGTAATTATTGGATTTAAAATTTTGAATCTTTATTTGTTCAACATGGGGCAATACATTTTTTTTTTTACTTTTCGACTTGTCCAAACCGGTATTGATACTGATGCAAACAGGTCAAGCTATCTCCAATTTCCTTATCGAGATCTTTAAACATGTCCTACAAGGGTGAAGGGCTAAACCTTTGTTTCCATACCCTACAAAATTTTAAAGTCTAAAATGAGTAAAAAACAAGATAAAACATAGAAATGAAGGAATGCATTTGGAAAGTCTCCTTAGGTGGGTGTCTCAACAAATCTTTCAGTCGATATTTTCAAACTTTGGACGGCTGTGTGAGATGATGTTTGCTGACAATGGTGTGTCCAAAGATCTTTACGCACTATAATTCATAGGTCAACACAAAGAATTCTTCGCAGTTTTGAAACATTGGTATGCTTGCAATTTCACAGGTGAAAGTACCGAGTTCTCAAACATAAGGACAAAACGATACCCTGGTGCTATAATTGAAACATCTGAAAAAAATCTAAGTTTTGAGAGGAACATGGTAAATGTTGTTCCTTTGTTTAGCTCAGATGATTTAGTTATCACTTGGCAGTCAAATAGCAGGCTTCGCTTGATTCAAGATTAAGAATAAGGAATTCACTCGTGAATATTGTAATCGGGCACAAGTGTTTATGTGTTCAAGGTTAATTGTGATTCCCCAGCTGTCTTTCAGCTGAATATATAACCACCATGGGTGTCTTGCTTTTATTAATGATGTATGCTGGAGAAAAATAAAAATCTATGGAATGTATATATTTGCCTTATCATATTTGAGAGCTAATAAGCAGAATTAAATACCAAACAAAACAAAGAAACGTTTAATTCTTTTCGGAAAACATAACGATATCATGTGTTTTGTTATGTATTGATCTGCGAGAAAGAAAGAAAATGTTCAAAAACGAAGATGCTGACCTTTCCACTAGCACCAACGCCGACTGATTGGAATCTTTGTATTATGGAAGAGGCAGACAGGTAAAATTAGAAAATAGTATCTAGCTGTACCACAACTACAACAACTACAAGATGAAAAAGCGTAGCTAGCGCTATCTATGTCGGTAAGCACTGTTTATATAGCCCTTTTCAACGTGATAAAACAAAACATTTTTTTTTTTGGTGTTATCTTGTTTTTC
The DNA here is from genome assembly GCA_964020975.1 of Hermodice carunculata. NCBI lineage: Eukaryota > Metazoa > Annelida > Polychaeta > Eunicida > Amphinomidae > Hermodice > Hermodice carunculata. The sequence continues at coordinate 29,538,387 of OZ026626.1, forward strand.
GTTTTTGTGTTTTGAATATTTTTACACAAACAGAAATCACAGGACATTTAAGTACATTCGTGTTTTTACTTATGAACTTTAGTTGGTACCTGTCTCAAGTAAGGAGAGAGATTTTTTGCATATTGCACTTCATATTTATTCATTGATATAAGGATGATGATAAAAGATGTTAGTATAGCTATCTTGGATCTCCGGGTTTCGACTTTTACTTCTTGGATTGCTACGGGTTTTGACCATGGATTTTTTTCTGCTCAGATATCGGGTGCAGTTTTCTGTGGCATTATTGAAATCTGTTTGCTCGTTTCTATTTGTCATAATGGTCAATATATTGTTTTGTCATCGAAATTGGCGTGCAAGAGTATACTACAACTTTTTGGATGGCTTCTACTAAAGCCACTATATCAAACCATATTCATTGCCTTTTGAGCACGTTCATAATATCTTTAGGGTTGTACAAAATAAGGTAATTTCCTATTTGGCACTTGCTTCTGTAGGCTTTAGATAATTTACACGTAGGAAGGATTGATTTACACCCTTACTTGTAGGTATAGTTACGAAAAGGAGAATTAGACAGTAAGAAATGATAATATTTTATCAGATTCATGACTGCTTCATATTCAGAATAATTAAAAATAGGGCCGCAAAGTAAAAAACTGTAAACATTTCAAAACATTCCTTGAATTTGTGCTTTTCATAATTAGCAAGTTTTGATATAGATAGTAAATCTACACTATCGCCCTTTTTCCCCAAGGATTCCCACATAGTGTATTACTTCCGGTTAGCACAGTCAGTTTTATCTTTTGTGTGCTCTGCTGATACGATATGCCAGTGCATTGCCAGAAATCGCTTGATTTTGATGTTGTCCCCTGTTTTGTCCACTCAAGTGGTTTTCGGTGTCTTCAACTCAGTTATTTTGAGCGTGCATTCTAAGTAAGATAATTGCCATTTGTAATTTTCACATAACACTTTACAACTCTCTGACAGACGCTCCCAAAATTTTCATTTTTTTGGGTGTCAATCATATTTTTGCGATAACAGCTATCAACTTTAGATGTTTACAATCTCAACGTTGGTTAACAAGTCAAATCATTGTACAGTTCACCAGCAATATGTGACTGCAATCACAAAGCCGGCCAACTCAGTGACCCAACAAAACACAACTGATGGATTGATCAAACAACAGATGGCTCAGGAGAAAGATTATTTCGTATACATACATACATACATACATACATACATACATACATACATACATACATATATACACATGCATACATTCATGCATGCATTCATGCATACATACATACATACATACATACATACATACATACATACATACATACATACATACATACATACGTACAGTGTGGATTCAAGCAGTGTATGCTTTGCATATCTTACTTCATTTGTCACGTTTTACATGTTTCTGTCTCGTCAAGGTTTTTCTCGTGACAAGAGTTGAAAAGCAAAATATATATGGATATTGTATGCACTGCCATAACTGTGATTCTTTGTTCAGGCAAATGACTTTCTGTGTACAGTGTAGTGCAAGCTTGTTTTGCTTGAACCTAACTGTATATGTCTTCATATGGTCATTTGTACTAGAGGAATGCCATTCGCAAAGGTATTTATGTATGGTATAAGAAATGGGGTACCATCTAATGTACAAAATGTACAAACCTGATTTTATGTGCTTCTATAGCGTCAGTACAACATGTCACCTTTGCAGTAAAGATTTATTTCTTTTTCAGTTTACAGACCACGATGGCTTTCCTTCAAAAACAGTTTTTACTATCGACAACCATTGATGAAGACAGATTGGCGGAGCGCTCAATCACATTGCTCAATCATGGGTGGTAACCTTGCTTCTATTTCAGATATTCAGGAGTACAATTTTTTGAGGATTTACGCGGAGGATAAGCGTGTGTATATAGGTATGATGAAAATAGTAAAAGTATATTTTTTTGGTAAAAGTTGCTTTAAATATGATCCAGAATATTGACATATCACATAAATGCCGTCTGTTTCGCACACTCTGTATTATCATGTTGTCAATAAAATTGTCATGTTCAGCTCAACATTCATTGTAACTGCATAAGAATTGATAAGAATTTTCCGTATGCGTGTACGTATGTAGTCAGCATCGCTCCCACACATATGTAGGCAGGATTTACCAAATTGTATGTAAAAAAGATTTGAACCACATGATACAGCATTGGATATTTTTGATTGGTCAACCCATATAATAATGAAATTTTTGCTTTATAAATAGGGTTGACAGTGTCTACCAAAAATACTAAAACGCAATGGTGTGACGGCAAACCTTACATTTTCTCTGACTGGGCTAACTCAGAAGTCCTGGTAAAGAAGATAAACTGGGAACCAAATGCACTACTTGGTACAAACTGTGTGCTTATGGACACTTATGGCTGGCGCAAATTATCTTGCAATAGAAAACACTGGGCAATATACATTTGTGAATTTGACAACGATTTAGGTAATTTGTGTGTATTGTCCTAATTACCTTTGCATCGCCAAGATTGATAAACCTATCTTTTCTGAAGTAAATGTTCATGCCCATTGGAGTAACAAGCAATGCTATTTATTGCATAATTTGAAAGTGAAGCGGATTGCCATCGTGATGAGAGTTGCATTCACAATGTCAATTTCAGGGCGCTTTTGATTTGAGTTAATTACATAAGGTGATCATCAAAAGCTTATAATTTCCAAATCATCTGCAACTTGCACAGAAAATTTATTTGGACATACCTAGCCAAATGTGCGCTTTTCTTTGTACCATGCAAAATCAAACATGTAACTTCATTTTAAAAAAAATCAGACGTTTCATTGTTTTATTTCAAATATCGATGGCCGTTCAGTTAACTTTGATGCATGCGCCATTATGTTAGCTTTGGTCACATTTTTCTATTAATCTCTTTTATCCAGCTTGAATCAAAATGTAGTCTGCGATACGTATGTCAGTATTTTTATCAGCAAAAATCCAAGACTAGTAATTCCAGAAATCAATAAATAAAAATAAATGGAAAATTAACAAAATATAAAACAAAGGATAAAAAGAAGCCAATGTAGAATCATTCAAAAAAATATACATATACAACAATCTCTCCATTGCGTTTGTTCTGTCTATATGCTTTTTGTATTTTAAAATCTGTCTACGTCTTGTCATCCACCTCTATTAAGATTGTGCCTCTCTACCAATATTCCTTGGCTTGTTTTTCTGGACTCTCTCTCTCTCTCTCTCTCTCTCTCTCTCTCTCTCTCTCTCTCTCTCTCTCTCTCTCTCTCTCTCTCTCTCTCTCTCTCTCTCTCTCTCTCTCTCTCTCTCTCTCTCTGTACATACGCTTACATAACCCGTATATGTATTTTCAATACCCCATATATTTTGGTTTGTGCTACAATTTGATTAAAAGATAAAAAGATCTATGAGAGACCTGTGAAATGAACATGATCTTGAAATCATTATAAATCTGTTCCCGGACTGACAGAAAATTATGCAGTTCAGGTGGAAAGCGCATGTTGTATGAGATATTAACCTGTGTGATATCTGCCATGTAATGATATATCAATCTTTTCAGGTAGATATAGTGGAGTTATCAGATTGGAGACTAAGTCGTAGGGACTAAAGTCTGGTCATATTTTTTTCTCTAGATATCCACGGAGTTAAGAATATTTTAGTCATGCATTATAAATAATAGCGATGTAATAATGTTATAATTTGTTTAGATAACTAGTCTATCTAGATTTTGAAACTTAATTAAGACATAAGCTGTACATAAAATAGCATTGATGCCCAAGGGTTCAGACGGGGCTATTTTAAGATCAAATCGTAGTGTTGCAATAGTGAATTGATTAAAAATACAAACTGGAACAAAAGATTTAACAAGAAATGTTTGTGTCTATTTCACTTTAAAATTTATGTCTCATGTATATCTGCAATGTATGGATAATGCTCTCTGTGTTTCAAAGAGGTACATGGAAATACAAGCTTAATATCTACAAAGGACAGGGACTGCTTTGATTTCATGTTCAAGTGTGGATCTGGGGAGTGCATCTGGGATTCATGCCAATGTGATAGTCATGTGGACTGCCATGATAAATCTGATGAATGGAACTGCCAAATCTTAAGTATGGATAAAGTTATTCCCGAGTTTTACTTAACGGCTCGTTTATATTACGATAAGAGGCAATACAGAGTAGTCAGCAACTTAATCACCAATTTACATCTATAAACGTACCAAAAACCTCATTTATTAGTTAATTGCAAATTGTTTTTCATGCCTTCAATAAAGCCATGAAAAACATGCTTAACCAGGGATATTTGGATGCAACTTTGAATCAAAGTATAAATCTACACCATTCAAATTATTTAAAGCTAAATATCAAGTGAGAATTACGCCCAGTAGATGCTGGATCGATAATCAGCTGGCGTGAAAAAGTCCAGGAAAGCTTACCCTTTGATGTACGGTGTTTTATTTTGTAAATATAATGTGACAAACTAAAACTTGGTAATATATGTAATTGAGTTTACAGGTCAAGCTGACTTCCCTTGTGGAAATGGAAGCTATATTCACATTTCTTCATACTGTGACCACAAACCTGACTGTAGAAATAAAGCTGATGAAGATGGCTGTTGTAAGTTGAGTGATATGTACAATTTTAGCTTTGCAGTCAGAAGAATATATATGCCTTCACAAATGCGGAAAAGCTCATTGTAAACATTTTATCACTCTGACACTTTGATGCAAATCTAAAAGTCCATTAAAGCTGTATGGCAGCAGCATGAGTACCAGCTTCTTCTAATCATTATCATGTGGAGAAGATGCCCTGCAAATTTGATGTAATTATGAAGGCTATGGTGTTTCTTTCTATAAAGAAACTTTTAAATATGATCATAAAAACGAGAGCTTCGTGGAAAAACATGCAGCATTTGAAGTTTGCCTCATTGTTGGATTGGCATTTACTGTCGCGTGTAATTTTTTTTTTTGTGAGCTATTTCATAAATATTTCATTAGCCTTGCTGGCTTCGGGCTGTGTTCTCTGTCTCAGTTATAAAAGAGGTAAAACATATTTTTATGTTCCCCTTTTCACGATTGTCACAAAAACGACGTAACTCTACTTTCGTCACTTGCTGTCAGTTCAGCAGACAGACAAGTCAAGAACACAAAAAATGACATTTCTATAATGTCTTTCTTTATGTGTGGTGCAAGTGATAAAATCAGGGTTTTAAGTTTTCTAGTTAAGGAAGAATATTTAAAGTGTGTACAGGCCAGGTTAAAAAATACCAGTTGCTAAATATTTTAACCACCTGTTTTACTATGTCTCTTTTATGTGTGGTGTAGGTGACGAAATTTAAGCTTTTAATTTGTAGTTAAGGAAAACTATAACAACTGTGCACGGGACTAGTTTAAAAACACCGGCTCGGTAACTGCGTGTCTCAAGCCAGACGTAAAATTGATGTTTTTTTTTTTATCGTAATGTTGAAATCTGTGAGCCAATGTTCTGGGAATTGTTGGGTCTTTTTTCATTGTTGGGTTGGAGACGATGAATGTTGGTAATGTTTCTCAGGCCTATTTCTATATATCTATCTATCTATCTTCTATCTATCTATCTATCTATCTATCTATCTATCTATCTATCTATCTGTCTGTCTGTCTGTCTGTCTGTCTGTCTGTCTGTCTGTCTGTCTGTCTGTCTATCTATCTATCTATCTATCTATCTATCTATCTATCTATCTATCTATCTATCTATCTATCCATCCATCCATCCATCTATCCATCCATCCATCCATCCATCTTTCTGTCTGTCTGTCCGTCCGTCCGTCCCTCCGTCCATCTGCCTGTCTGTCTGTCTATCCATCTAACTTTCCATCTATCTATCTATCTATCTATCTATCTATCTATCTATCTATCTATCTATCTATCTATCTATCTATCTATCTATCTATCTATCTATCTATTTATCTATCTATCTGTTTATCTTTCTATCTTTCTATCTATCTATCTATCTATATGTATGTATATATATATTTATATATATATAGTTATTTATATATATATATATATGTATATATATATATATATATATATATATATATATATATATATATATATATATATATATATATATATATATATATATATATATATATATATATATATATGTATGTATATATATATATATATATATATATATATATATATATATATATATATATATATATATATATATATATATATATACATATTGGTCTTTTCTTCAGGACCATACTTTTGTGTGCACACTTCCTTCAAAATATTTGGCAGTTCATTCTCTAAGTATTCATTTGGCAAGTGAAATAAAGTCTTTCATTACTTCGTAAAACCCCTGCATAGGTTTACTGTGTATTCACTTCTATCCGTTGGCATGAAAAATATACACAGAGTAGTCTGTAACTTGAAAATGGCTTGCGCTTGCTCGCATTTATTCCCTGTCAAATATAAATATATATATATATATATATATATATATATATATATATATATATATATATATATGTATGTATGTATGGATATATGTATGTATGGATGTATGTATGTGTGTGTGTGTGTGTGTGTGTGTGTGTGTGTGTGTGTGTGTGTGTGTGGCCATTAACATTTAAATACACCCTTTCTGTTTTCAAGATTATGAACCTTGCAAGACTTCGGAGTATCGCTGTAGGGATGGGAAATGTATTTCAGGAGTTAAAAGATGTGATTTTGAAAAGAATTGTGGGGACAATTCCGATGAGGAGTCATGTGGTAAGGCAGTGCGCTTTGTAGTATTTGATGTGTGCCTTCCCTGCAACAAGTGAAGGGAAAGTCGTCTATGACAAATGCTGATTGCTGCAATGATACTATTTTTATTTTATAAGCAAAAAAAAAACTGAGTTAGGCTGATAGATTTCATCCGTCATAATAATAAAAACTTGATCATAAACATCTGTTCCCATGTGCATATTCTGTTTGCTAATGTTTGCAAGAAATCATTCCATGTGCATTTCTGGATAACATTTACTTCTTTATATTGATATTGAAGTGGAAGATTAGTGCCGATCTTTTGGTAATTTATTGCATTTTGCCCTTTGCTGTTAACTTTGCTCTCAATGATTGGATTATAACTTATAAATATGGGTAACATTTTTGTGAACTATTTACTACACATGGAGTCGATACAGTGTAAAGGAATGTGTTATGCGTCGTTGTTTTGGCCATCCAATTCCAGTTAACCAATTATGTATTTCTGCCTCAATCCGATTGAGTTGATGATATGACGGTTCAGTCCCTTGCTGTACATATATTTTAAGTCTGAAAGATGGCCAACATATTTTTAAGAAAACCAACTGATGTTGCTTGTTATCAGCAAATGGTATCAAACACGAATTCTGTACCGATGTTTGTATTTTCAGACATATATGACCCTACCTCTGCTTTTAAATGCTACGACGGTTCCTTTATTCCTTGGTGGTACTTGTGTGATGGCATTGCCAATTGTCCCAGTGATCCACCAGAGGATGAAAGCTTTGAAAGTTGTATGTATGTCCTTACATTGAAAAATTCTTGCTAAGTCAACCTAAATAAATGACATCATGTGTATCGGTTAAAGGGCGAGTATACTTTGAAATTTGTTTTCTCGGTGTTCAAAAAATGCGGAACCATCCATGATAATATGATTCAAGAATGTTTGTTTTGAATAAATAGGGTATGTCATGAAATAACAGAGCATACCCATTTTTCTCACATATCGCCGTTGTCTCAGTGCATACGCAACAGCACATATGAGGCTATCTCTTTTTGTATGCATTGGCATTACCTATGTCGCTCACGTATAGGTTTATTATATTTATAGAGAATGTAATCTTTATATTTAGTTTGATTTTTTACGTGCCTAAATCCGTGCAATGCTTATTTATAGACACGTCAGAAAAAGTAATGGTTATAGAAACATATCTTTCTGCACTATCTCCAATTTAACAATCTACGCTTTCCTTGTGCCTACAAATTATTCGTATTCATGTTGTATAGTAAGAATATATGATATTAATTTATTATTATTGCATTGTAGCTGTACAGTGTATTTTTAAGTCATTTCCTGTGCAGCGTTTGTTAATTTTTATTTCTGGTAATCATGTATGTTGTCTATATGGAAGTACCTTAGGTTTTATCCAAATGGACAGTGTGACTCTGAGTATTGAACAAAATGCAATCAAGTATAGGCAAATCTGTTTTGCATTGCTTTTAATATAGCAAGTATTCATCCATTTATTATAGGCAAGGAAAACAGATCATCAAAATATCAGTGCAAATCAGCACGATATAGTATAAAATCTTCATTGGTCTGTCTGTATGACACTGATTCGTTAGGCGCCTACCGAGGATGTCGAGATGGATCACACCTGGAAAGATGTGGTGAGAAGTATATCACGATGACTGGGGCTTATTTTAAATTAGCTGAGTTTTTATGCAAATTTTGTTTATTTGTACATAAAGATGTCTCATGTAATATCATGACTAAATTTTCGTTGTCACCCATACTCTAAGGGATAACAAACAGGTTGACATGAAAATTGGGCATAACGAAATAGTAACCCTTCCAATGGTACAATTTCAGTGATCTTAATAAGTCACCATTATGAGGTAAGCTATATATGTTGTGGCGAGAGATATATACTTTTCCTGCCTGGTTTCACTCAGTGTAACTCTAAAGCGTGTGTGTGTGTGTAGTCACGTTTTGATTTGCAAAAATGAAAGTTCTTCAAGTACCAGCATTGATTATGGTATTTCTTTTTAATATTTAAATGATGTTCCATTTGCAGCTAAATCCTTAAACACACACGAAGTCAGCTATGTGTATATGCAGTTAAACTTGTACAACGCAGTTTCTGACTTCCAGCTTCATGTTGCTAACTAGTGACTGCTGCGGACATATTATTTAAAGCAAGATACTGATTCCAAACTAAACATATCAACATCAAAATACCAGTGAACCTCTTAAAGGCAAGAGCGTTGTCTCTTGCAGTGGAGCACATCAGGATTGTTAGAGTAGCAGAAGTGCATTTGATATTATTAGAAAAGAACGAAAACCTTATGATGAAAGACATTAAATCCAAATAATAGTTCAGAAAAAAAATACCCATGCTCATACAATTCTAACCTAACAATGTGAGCAACGTTAATTACAGCAAAAGGCAGATATTCAAGAATTACCAAAACTGCAACATTGATCATCCAACGCCTATGAGAAATATTTTTTACTGCAGACTTGCGACAGGCAGTGACCCATAAAAGGCGACTAGTTGTTTTAATTTAGTCCACTCGACCTTTAAAATATTCTTAATTATCGACATACTTTAGTTTCTTCCTCTACTGCGTAAACCCAAAACTCATCACCAACGTCAAACACAAAAGGGACATGATGGCCCTGCCAATTTTTTGTTTTCCTGATGGGTCAGTTGGATCAGTTGACAGCAAAAACAAAAAAGTAAAAACCAAAACCAAAACCAAAAAAAAAAAAAAACAAAAACAAAACAAAACAAAAAAAACAAAAAAACAAAAAACAAAAAAACAAAAAAACAAAAAAAATTAAGAAGACCAAGAAAAATAAGGTCTGCATCGTTTTCGGGATATTACTGCCAATTGGAAGTTTTGTCCTTTTCATATATTCAGTGAATATTTCATTGCTTAATTGATATTCACGTGTCACTGTTATATCTTGTGATGTTCATTTTGCTGGATTGTTAGTATTTGAAGGAGTTTCGCCTTTTCTACTTTCCACAATAGCGTAATGCAAAAAGAAGTATATATATATATATATATATATATATATATATATATATATATATATATATATATATATATGCTCAAAATTGTACAGCTGTTACAAAAGAGGCGATATGATGTTATAGGGTGCACATGCAAAATACATATGAATATTAATAATGGAACATCAACGTATGATAAGTTTACAAACTGGAATATCAGCATGTTAACTCAGTTAACAAGGATATTTGTATTAACTAGATACTTACAGCAGAAGTTGTCCAATGATAACAAATGTGTACTTAGAATGGGTCAATCTGGATATATTACCAGTGAATTATCAATTTGCAGGAAATGGAATATGGTAGCATGTATTCATCTGCATCCATATGTAGATATAGGTGCATATGGAAATATATCTTCATATTTTTCTTTTCTTTTCTTTTTTTTTTTTTTTGACACGGACACATATTTTAATAGCAAACTTTATATGCCCAATATCATATACCAAGTGTCCAAAAAGCTACTGCATACCACTGACTAAAGTATGTGATGGAACATACGATTGCCCTGACAGGCAGGATGAATTTGGATGTGGTAAGTAACTATGGGTAAACAATGCCGACTCCAATATTAGGTCACACATAATATAATGTTTATCAATGTACAGTTTAGATGCGCATAAAGTAAATATGGTGGTTGCACTTGTGTGCAGTAACATGCTCGACACATCATTATTTATTCTGCTTTCATTGTTTCTAACTGTGTTACAATATTTATTCTTGCTACGACCTCTTCCAATTAATTGTGCAATAAATTATCTGGTAGTAATGTATTTAAACGAGTGTTTCTGTTGGAGCAAGTAAAAGAATGCACATAAAACAAAGAAAAAAAAAACAAATGAGAAAATTTAGAAATCATGAAACAATACATATCTAACAAGACATGGCTCTGGTGCGCAAAAGGTGAATGTGATGCTTACTTCAACGTGTATTAATAAGCTTCACATAGCTCACATTTTTTTAGGAATACACAGCTATTAACATTATTTCATTATTTGTCATTTCTATGAGGTTGATCTCCCTGTAAGGCCTAATGTGATAGTAATCTATTGAAAATTGTTTTGTTGTTCAAGCAGGTAAAAGACTGCACATGAAGAATATTGTGTACAATAGGTTTACAGAGCTACTTTTCCTTACTACGAAACTTAAATTTTCGGTTTCGGTTCGCGTTTATGGTTTGTATTTGCAGATAATTTCATATGCAAGGGCATGTACAGATGTAACAAAAGAATGACGTGCATTAGTTTGGAGCAGGTGTGTGACGGCGTTCTAGACTGTATACATGGAGATGACGAGGATCTCTGTAAAATCACATGCCCAAATCAATGTTCTTGTAAACGAGCTGATTTCAACTGTAGCTACATAATTTCACTCAACGTATCGATATTGCTCGTGAGTCTGGGTGCAGACACCAGAAGAATTGTATGCACTCACAACAATATGATGGAGCTGGGTCACATCTTGAAATATCCCTACTTGTTTCTCTTGAACTTATCGCATAATAATATACAAAAGGTGCTACCTGGGACATTCAGGAATACAACAAATTTGCGGAAACTGGACCTTAGTTACAATTCCCTTTTAAAATTAATAAACGCTACGTTTCATGGCCTTTATCGACTTGATACTCTAGACATTAAGGGCAACCCATCCCTAGCAGTGATCAAGAGTGGTGCCTTCGATGGACTCGCGTCATTGCACACTTTACAGCTTAATCACCATTCAATAGCAGTATTAAGAAGTAATCAGTTTTCGGGCTTATCAGCATTAAAAAAGCTACATTTAAAATGGAACAGAATACATACTTTAGAAGCTGCGGTCTTCAATGACATATTACTGTTGGAAGAGCTGGATATGTCTGGCAATAACATCGAGAAGTTTGATAAATCCGTCTTCTCTAAGCTTGAAAATTTAAAAACATTGATTAGTTCAGATTATAAGTTTTGTTGCATAGCCCTTAAGTCAGTGCTCAAATGCCTCCCAACGGGTGATGTCTTTTCAAGCTGTACTGATCTTATGGCTAGTGATACCCTGCGATTATCAATGTGGGTGATGGGAAGTTTGTCACTCGTCGGAAATTTCCTTGTCATTGGCTGCCGGATGGGGTTTAGAGAACAGAATCAGGTTCATTCTTTCTTGATTTCAAACTTAGGCGGAGCAGACATGCTAATGAGTATTTATCTTTTTTCTATAGCCGGTGCTGATTTGGCTTACAGAGGATATTATATTGAAGTAGACAAAATGTGGCGCTCGTCGCCTATTTGCAGTTTAGTGGGAATAATTGCATCAATGTCAGCTCTTGGATCTCTTCTGATGCTTGTTGCTATTACATTGAACATTTTTCGTGTCATAGTGTTTCCTTTCACTACATTCCGATTAACAAGAACAGGGGCTGTCAAAGTGGTAGTAGTGATATGGCTTATGGTCCTTTTTACTGCTGTTTATCCTGTGATATATTATCCTTACTTTTTGGGGAAATACTATGGGCGTTCCACGGTATGTCTGCCACTTCATATTACTTCAGAAATATACATAGGTTGGCAGTACTCCTTTTTTTGTTTATCAGTAATTCCAGCACTTGCCACTATGGTACTAGTGATATCTTATACATGGATGTACTTGTCTGTTAAAAATGCCAGTTCCTCCGCGGGCAAAACGAAGACAAAACATGTCCGTTTGTTTCGACAAATCTTTTTTATCCTAGTGACGGATTTGTGCTGCTGGATGCCAATCTGTATTCTTGGTAAGTGCAAATTAAAATAATGAATGGAGGCGAATGGAGGAACGCTTTGTGTCAACTGTATTTAGAGAAACTAGCCTCTTGTAAAAGCTGATTTTAATTTTCATTCATAAAAATAACGATGTTCACTAACAGTACTGAAGGGAATATTTTATCTTATTTTACCTCCAGAGAGAATGTTTGTAGTATTTGTGTCAAATTTGTTGAACATCTGGGCCTTTTACTATTTACTGATATCATTGGAAGAGCAACCGCGAGTCAATCTTTCTTGTTCCAGCAAGGAGTTTCTTTGGTGAGCACAAATAAAACATATCACACCTTAGTATATTGGCAAATGTTGGATGATTAAAAATCATAACATATTTGATTATGAGAAACCCCGTTCAATTATGTAGTTTATATTTCTTAACGGAGATACAAAGGCAAGATCAAAATACTAGGTTTGACAATGTTATTTTAAAGCAGTTAATTTTTTCTCTTCTTTTATATCTCCGGTCTTTGTGGGTTTCATCAATGCTTGCAATATCATTATATATCACTTGACAACAATGATGCTATCTCAAACTCCTTTTTACCCAATATTTGAGATTCATAGTGTCTATGTGCTCTCATATTACCTCAATGGATACAAGGGTTTGGGAAACATTTGAGCACACAGGTGTAACATAATACTTCAGTGTTGGATCAGCTGAGCTGCAAGGAACTGCCATTTGCATCCATATGTCTTTATTGACAAAAACAATAAATGACAGCGTTAATTACTACAACTGTGCTATGCTCATATTCGTAGCTCAAATGCGTCACGTACTCTTCAATCAGAAGATACGGAGGGGAGAGCATTAGTTTTTACATTCTTTATTCCTTTAATGTCCATGAATTCATAATATTCACATCTATATGTGTGAAATTATGTCCTATTTACTTGAACTCAGTTGCACAAATGCGTTACCAAATCTTTGCTACACAATATTCAAAAATGTAGCTGATGTATCACTGATACTGATTAATATGGACAGTTTTTTCATCTCAAAAACTCTAGTCAAAAAGTCTGAGAGAATGTGCTGTTGTTCAAAGATCAAAGATCAAAGACGAAAGTTGGATTTAGCCTTATAGCTGAAAAGGTAATTGGCAGTTGACGATATAATTATTATGCATCTCCCTCAACACTTGTGGTGCTCATTTCAAACTTATTCAGAGATTTCAGTTTGCATACCACCACAAAGTGAATATCCCAGAGCTTGGCATCATTGACATTTCAAGTGTCAGATGTGGTCACCATAGCCAACAGACAAATTTAAAACTAGAAAAATCATTGTTATACATATGCACATGTGCATCCATTAAAAACACACTGCCCGCTGCATAAAACAAAGCCACCTTTGTGTAAGTGTACACGCAAGTGTCGCCACTCAGCAAAACAATACCTGCCAGATATACAGTTTACTTCATGCATTTTTTCTAAGTAATCTTCAACATGATTACAAATATTTGTCAAACAATTAAACAACAGACGTTCACTTGTAACATTGGCAGTGAACATCCCAAGGCCGCACAAGCAAATGCGCGCATTTGACCTTCACTGGTTCATATTCATATGAAGTTCCATGACTGTAGATCAGGCTTTTCAGACATGTGCTCAACACAGATTTATAGTGGATCATATAAAGGTCCATGAATAAAGGTGACACAAAATTTGAGATACATACTACAAAAATTTAGTGGAACGATCCATGGATGTTTGGCATTCCTGAAAAAATGAACCCTGCAGACATTCAATACAAGTACCCAATAACGCAGCTGATTAAAATTTTAGTTGCAAAATTGTAGTCCTGTTTTTCGGGTTTAAGTGTCTTAAAGTAGGATAACTAATACAATTTATTTTGCTATTCTCATTCAAATATATGTAAAACGTGCTCTTTTAGAGAAATAATTGACAATACAAGAAGGAAAACAATACACCTATGCAAGCAATGGCATTTGTGAATGCAAAGAAAAATAGTCCTTAGAAATAAAACGCAATTTTCATTCCATACTTTTGTGCCTATTCATGCATCATCTTTTCCATGCGTAACTGACAGAAAGTTCAGTCAGTTGCATTTACACACAGTAATTTGAGAAAATGTTAACAGTATGACATGTGAGTCAGACTCAAAGTCAGAAAAGCATTTATTTGACAAAAAAATACAAATCGTAGATACATTATGTAACAAAGCCGTTGCCCAACAGTGATAATATTATAATTTAAACTAAGAAAATGAGTTCTCTGCTTCAGTAGTTGTCATCAGTGCTTTTAATAAAGTAAAAGATCAGGCCAATAAGGCACTCGTCAAACTGCTGCAATACCCATTTAACAATATTGTCAATTTAGCACTGAAACTTTCGAGAACACTTGTTAAACCTGTTCTTGCATGTGGTAGTTATGTTTGGAGTATGTTTCCACTGGAAGGAGTGAATATTGAAAATTGCATTTAGTTATGTGATAAGGTTTCACTAGAAGGGCCACATAACAAATCATATAACTTTGTACTGGGTGTGCACAGAAAGGCCTCAAATGCAGCAGTTAAGCTGAGTTTGATGGTTTTCCTGTTTAAATTGAATTACTGCGTGGAGCAGCGACATATTGGCTATATACCCAATATAGTGCACAAGATAAATTATGGATGTCTCATGGAAGACTAAAATTTATGTAGAGAGGATAATTACTTGAGAGTGAAATATGAAAAAGAAATCCTAATTATGGCGGATATCATAATATTTGGATAAATTTAAATGGGACAGCCCCAAATACTGTGATAATGATATTCAGGCAATATTAAAAAAATCAATACAAAGTTCATTGCCTGGAGCAAATTCACAGAAACGACAATGTTGATTTTAAAGTTCAGACTTATGGTATACACTCTCCAAATTGAAGCTGAAACGAGTACCAAAAAGAAAAAAAAATATTGAATTTCGCAAATGTACGAATTGCAAAACTGATTCAATGGATGAGGAATCTCATTTTGTATCAGATTGTAATCACAAGTCCGAACAGAGGACACAACTATTGAGTGAACTCTCATGTATTTACAGTAATTTTGCACAATTGGATAAATCTGAAAAATTCAATTTGTATCAGATTGTAGTAAGTAGTCTGAACAGAGGACACGCTTATTTGGTGAACTCCTATGTATTTACAGTACTTTTGCACAATTTGATAAACCCAAAAAATTAAATTTTGTTATGACAGCGGTACATGGCCAGACAGCTGTATATTAATCAATCTTGTCATTTGTAAATTCTGCATTTGAAATGCGACATGAGTTTATTAGTTTATTGGTCACTAAGACAGCAGTGGCGGGAGCACCCGTAAATCTTCAGGTAGAAGTGAGCACATATGTTGATTATTCATGTATATCACTATGCTAGGGGAGTGTTTTGTTTAATTTTTGTATCGGTTTTATTTTGTCTTAGTTGTGTTTATGTCTCTTCGCGACACCGTGTGGATGGTATATGTCACATAAGTTAATATCATGCATGTGTGGGTGACCCCAATTAAGAACAAAAGTCTTCTGTCTTTGAATCAACAAACAAAAAACAAACAAAAAAAAAAAAAACAAAAAAAAAAAAAAAAAAGGATTTTACTTACAGGATAACAGACTATGTGAATAATTTCAAAATATTTAGATGTTAAAAAATTTTGTATCAGGAATCCTGTGAAGATTATAACAAAAACACGAAAAGATTGATATTCAAGATTCCAGCATCCGTTGTTACACACATAATAGTTTGATACAGAACATAAATCTTGATACCGGTTTATTAATGAAATGACGTTTAATGAAATTTGATAAACCAGAGTAACTGTGTTTGAAATTTCCTATAATACAGACTGGAAGGCCTTTAATTAGAGAGGGGACATAACATTTTACACATTTGCCACAAGTAATGTTGGTGGGCATGGGACGCAGAACATTATCTCTGCCTCTTGTAAAATATGCATGAGTGGGCACGGGAACGGTATATACTTGTCAAAGTATTATGATAACTCACCTTTAAAATATTTGTAATAATGTTTAATGATATCAGGTGAAAAAAGAGTGGATCTGTGTGTGCATATAACGTTGTACAACACACATGACGCACATTTTTTATATCTGTAAAAACAAATCTATACAGACGAGAAGTCCAATGCGAGAATACAATAATTAACATATGAACAAGAGAAAGAGAGAGAGAGAGAGAGAGAGAGAGAGAGAGAGAGAGAGAGAGAGAGAGAGAGAGAAAGAGAGAGAGAGAGAGAGAAAGAGAGAGAGAGAGAAAGAGAGTTATAAATTAAAAACTAAGGACATACTGGAATGTATTTACAAGGTTTTTTTTAAACATATCGATAGTTTAACATAATACATCGGCTATTTTGTTCACATGAGGGATCCAATTTTAACATTCCAGAATCCTTAATCTATGTAAACCAAATTATTTCACTTTAGCAACATGATTATCCTTTATATTTAGATTTTAGTTGTTTTAATAAAAGGGAAAAAGCATGTACTTCTTTTTCTTGATGTTTAATGATAATTTATTAGGAGCAAGCCAGTCAGCCTTATTTAGTTAAAAAGGTTAACACTATTTGATACGTCAAGTTCATTCTGCTCAGTATCAATGTAAAGCGACAAACAATAGAATGGGCTAATTAGAGTCTTATCATCAGCATACTAAATATATTTGAATTTTGCGGATGCATTATGTATGTCATCTGTTTTCATGATAAAAAGATCCTTGTATGGATCTTTGTAGAATTTCTGTTTAATTTGGCATTTGGTTGGAAGAGACATTGTCATGAAGACAACACAGTGATTTGTTCTTTTAGACAAGGTTGAAACACAAGTAATGCAATGTCAGTAATTCCTTGGTGATTCTTTTATGCAAAGACTTTGATGATCTAAGGTTTTAAAAGCTTCAGACAAATAAAAAGATACTCAAAGGCAAATTTCCAAGGTCAAGGATCTGTACGATTTGATCCAAAGGCTCAAGAGCTGCTGTCTCAGTTGAGTGCATTGTAGTAAATCTGTTTTGGCTGTCGTACAATAATGAATTGTGTTTGGAATAATCATATAACTGATTGTACGACTGAGAATAATCGACTCTTTCAAAGCTGTTTGACAGAATAAGGAGCTATTGATCTTTCTTGTATAAGCTAGCCACTTTAGTAATTATCAATATGTTTGAAAAAAATCATGTTGTAAGTGACAGGTCCAGCAAGAAAGGGAATAATTTTTTTAATAAGTTTAAAGGGATAGATCCTTATGTCCAGTGCTGGATTTTAGTTTGAAAGCATTTTTAATTTTCACCATGTGTTCAAAGTGTATCCGCTTAAAGTAAAAAAGGTGTTCAATGTTATCATTTAGATTCGAAGAAAATTATTGCTTATTCGATGAATCAATTTCTGCTGACAGTTTAGTTTCCACACTTGTAAAAATGTATTAACGACTCGGGATGCAATAGAACTACTGCGACTTTAGCCACTTAAATCTTCAAAATTAGACAGTGTCATTACCATATCCAAACCGTAGTCCTAACGAAACAAATCCAAGTCAATTCCGACCAAAGGCAATGTTCCTTGGTATGTATAGCTGAAACACATAAGTTTATAGCTCGTATTTTCCCAAAAGAGACCAAAACGTACGTGCAAAGGTCCATAGGGTCGAAAAAGCCATATCTAGTTTTAACATGACAGAATGCAAAAAGTTTTGTTTGAAATTATACGCCTATTTCAGTAAATTGGCTTGAACAGGTGCATCATTCATGCACAAACAGGACCATGCAATTTATGAAAAGGGACCAAAATTTGCAGCACATCAGAGAATTTGTTAGCGAGGGTTCTTAACTTGTGTGAAAATGTCAATAAAATTCAGTATCTAAAAAGGTACTAATTGCAATCACCATCTCAACAATGATCATCATCCATATAAGTCCCCAAAGCGACACCAACACCAACATCAATCCATCAGAAAAGCCCTCTAGGCCTAAATGACCATCAATAAGAATCCAAACAACATGATTATATAGTTCGATGTGTTTTAGGCATGTAGTGAAAGACATGATGCTGTTTTAAAGGAGATAAACTAAGAGTATTTCAAAAAGAAAAGTGTGTGAATTTGCAAATATAGTAAGTATATTGGTTCAAATGTTAAACATCAGCCAGAAGCAAGTGACATTAGGCCTCAAATCGTTAAAATGTAGTCAAAAAATGCATTACAATTGTCAAAATTTGTAAGGATAGCAGTAACATTTCAAGTTGGTTTCCAGAAGTATTTTTGAAAATACATTTAAATGTTCAAGAATGCATAGAATCCCACAAGTCATCTAATAAGTCAATTATTAGGGTAATAATTTAGAATTCCAAAAATGTAGTATGCCATTGTAAGTCATCTGTAAGTCAGCCAAACATAATGTACATCTAACTCGTTGTTCTATAAGGTTCAAAACATCAAATTGTAAAACAGTCCTAATTATTGTAAAATTCTACTCCCTTTATCAGAGAAAGAATTCGGTTTTATGAAAAGAAAGAGAGAGAGAGAGAGAGAGAGAGAGAGAGAGAGAGAGAGAGAGGCGGGGGATCAGGTTGAAATTCCTAAAGGTATCTGTAAGTATAACTGTTTTCCTGTAACAGTTTTAATTTTTTTCATTTATAATCAGACGTAGTTCAACTTCAGTCAGTTGATTTATATGCTAGTTATTTATACAAGAGAGAGAGAGAGAGAGAGAGAGAGAGAGAGAGAGAGAGAGAGTACATTAAACACTTTAGCCAACCTGACATGACTTTCACAATAACAAACTATATTCATCAGACAATTATGAAAAACAACATCAGTTTCACTACACTTGGAACACTTACTGCACTGCAATATGTGCAGAAAATGCCTGAATGTTCAAATTGTTACCAAATATATAAAAGTTCCATGAAAAGAGAAGCAGACAACAGTTTTCAATGATAGTGATGAGACCAAACCGAATACCAGTTGAACCTTATCAGATCCAGGACCATTTACTAAGCATTCTCTGTACAATACTCAACTGTTAAAAGTGTGTGTTCGTCGCGCTGTAAAGATCATGTACACAATGTCATCGGAGTTTTATCTCTTTAATTGTTAAACAAACAATCACTGGTATGTTGACAATGGGAGATGTTAAAAGCATCAGTATAAGTCATTGCGTGCCTGACATAAATTTATAAACGAAATTGTGTTTTATGTAGCTAAGATATTGACAGTAAAAGCTATACTACGATTTGAAACCCTGCTGACTTGTGAATCAGTGGAGCCTAAAGAATCTGTTTGTGTTTGTCGCCTGTCCATCCGTCCATCTGTCATTAGGCTTTTTATATTTTCGTCTGCTCAAAAACTGCTGCATAGAATGTTTTGATTTTGTATATGGGTGTTTCCCAGGTAAATATCTACGAAGTTTGCAAAGGAGATCGGGATGCAATACTTTTTTCTATTTTTTTATGAATTATAAAATTTTAAAAAATCTTTATCTCAAGAAATACTTGGCCAATTCCTTTGATATTGCACATAGGGCCACCTGTGGACAAATAGTTCAATTTTGGGCACAGGATAGCGCTGTGATTTTGTCCTATTTTTTAAGAATTTTTCAGAATATAGTTGGCCTTTAGACAATGAAAGTTTGCGATAATAATGTGGATATATTATTTTTTTAAAAAGTTGCTGGATGGCCAAATTTGCGACTAACTGAATGCTGCCACAGTATATGTATATATGATATTTCAGTGCTTTTATTGCACTCTCTTATTTACATGTTCGAATTTTTCTCAAAAACAGCTGCATAGAATGTTCTGATTTTGAACATGGTATTGCCCGGAAGAACCTCTACCAAGTTTCCGCCGGAGATGATGATGCAATATTTTTATTATATTTGATGAATATCTTAATTTATTTTGGAAAAAGATTAAAATTTACTTGTCTCAAAACTAGCTGACCAGTTGCTTTGATATTGCACGTAATCTTACATGGGGTCACCTAGATCCTATTTTGGCCAGCAGGTAGCACTACTTTTTTTATCAAATCTTTTCATGAATGTTTGTGTGTTGAGGCTATTTTCGACTTTTCTCCACAACGGCTAAACAAAACTGCTTAAAATATTATCGGAATAAAATTAAACTTTAGACATTAAGTTTGCTGAAGCAATGTGGATATATTAATTCGTACAACGTTATGGAATATCAAATTTTACAAATGTAAGTGAAGGCTGCCACTGTATAAATACAGATGCCAATACATTGCATATATTCCACTATTTACAATTTCGACTTCTTAAATACCGGTGCTTAAGTGTTATCACTATACATGTATATAGCTATACAGACTTCAGTGCATGAACTGCAATATTGTAAAAGTGGATACCAGTCAGCAGAGCACAAGATCATCATGAGCCCCTTGTTTGTATCCCGATTACTTTTGTCACTACAAGACCCCAAAGTTTGACATGCCCCTTTTCCCATTGACCTGTTCAACTTCTTTTGTCTAAGCAAGCAAGCAAATAAAAAGCACTGGATAAGTTTTTTTTTTTAGTGTAGGAAAACATGACCTCTAAAAACGTAATATTATCTATTCAATTCGTTTTTGATGAGCCGCACGCCTGGAATTACCATATAAATTTATCTGTCTTGTCCGTTTCGTCAAAGAGAGAAATTGAGTTTCAAAAGGTTTTGAAGACAATAAATTGAATGTGCAGCTTTGTAGCTTGGGCGAATTAGTTTAAGTCTTATTGTTTTTGATGCAATACATGCGTTGGAACATTCTCTGAGGTTGTCACTCAAGCAATTAGATTGAAATGAATTTTATAGCCTATAAAAGTAGCAATATTATAGTCGTATGAGGCATGAGAAACCACTTAAACTACTGGTTTTGCCCTCTAACGCCATGTGGAGGTGGAACCCTTGCACTGCCTAGAACGTTACCTGTATTCCAACCTGGGCATCGATACACATGTACACAATTGCCTACGCTTCCACAGTAACAAATAATCAACTACAATGTACTATCAGCAAAAAGGACAAATTTGCAAGATTTTGTGATTTGTGAGACTTTCCAATGTTAAACTGAATAGAGATGTCCAGATTCCATGACCATGGGTGCAATTACTAATCGGTTAAATAAAACGAAAACATACATTTTTGTAAAATAAAACCTTCCGACCCTGTTTTTAACAGATACCGTACCCGAATCCACTTTTGAAGATAAAGTACTTTCAGAAAGAGTACACTTTAAGCCATCGACTCTTCAATTTACGCAAGACATTACAATGTGTGCCTTAGGGGCCGTCTATAAAGCATTAAGCAGTGTAGATTTTAGAAAATCAAGATTTTTTATTTTTTTATTTTTTTTCAGAATAGGGATGTAAGGTACCAATCTTCGATACTGCCAAGTGTTAAGTTGGAAAATGAGAAAGTAGATTCTGAATATATCATGGTTTTTGGCCCAACACCCACATCGTTTTGTATTTACAACAAAATGTAAATGAGCTGTCAGTCAGACTCGTATCTGCTAGGCAATGGGAAACGACCAAGATCAGTGGGCTAGAGAGGTAACAATAGGCAGTCCTAGTGTGCTATTTTAGCGACTGAAACCAGCTTTAGGAAACCATATCTTTGTGATCTTTTGCTTGCAAAACTTCAAAAAATCCTTTTTAAACAAGGATTTAAAAGATATATTTTTATGTCAACACGACAAAAGTATAGTATTATGAGTGTACTTCTCCAAAAACAAATATCGATCAAAGGGAGTAAATACATTTTCTACAATGGCCAGTTTTCCGCTTGGAGAGAGCGATCAGACCTAAATTGCATTTTATTACAATTCTAATTTTTGTCCAATTTCTCAGGTCTTATTCAGAGGTTGCTCGGGAATGGTTTAACTGATTTTAATGAAATAATAAGCTGTTGAAAATATACGTTCTCACCCAGGAGTGGTATGCGGTGGATATTTCTTTCTTTTTTTTTGTTTGTTTTTGTTTTTGTTTTTGTTTTGTTTCTTGTAGTTAATGGCGATGTTGAATTACACAAAGTGAAAAATTGAAACAGTGCCTTTTTTGCCTTAAAATATTGCGTCCTTTGCTTAGAAGAAAACAAAAACAAAACAAAAGTATTTTGGTTTGTAGACCTAGAAAACCTGAAATGGACTCTTTTAGTATATGCCTCCTATCACCTAAAATAACGAGAAAAGCATCATATTCTTCTTCACATAATAAGCATATTATTATCTTAAAGAAAATGTATCATTTTGGGGCTAGCGGCAATATTAAGAAAGAGGAGTAGAATGAGATACCATGACGCTACCTACTCTGAGCTTTACAGACAGCCCCTTAAGCCGGACTGTGAATGAAATGTGATAGTCAACAAACAGCGTTAGACCACATGCCAAGCATTTTAGATTGTATAAGACCGTGTTGAAACTTATGTACATTTAACCATGTTCAGCTCACTTCGTTATTTTTATCCACGCAAATTTACTGCAATTTACTTTAATATCAAAATCAAATGTTACTTTGACCTTGTGCGACTGTTTCACAATGTATTGCATTATGTTCAAAATGTAGCTCACCAACACGTCCCTGTGAATTAAAGTTAAGACGGTAAGTCTTGTTTTCAAATTCGTTTAAGGACCGTTTGCTTAGGTATATTTGCAAATAAACATCTGGAACCTAGCAAATTATTATGATAACGATCATCGAACAAGCGTGACTGTACAGATATGCCATTTTTCCGGCCCAACTCCCCAAGTTTACCCTCTGGACAAGTGGAGAAAAAGTTGTGTTTGAGTTGACTTTACTGCAAAATACCAGGGCAAACATTTTCCAGCTTTGCCATTTACTTTCAACTCGCTTATAGTTGATTCAAGCGACCGCCAATTTTTTTTTTTTGGGGGGGGGGGGAGGGGGGGAGGGGGGGGCGAACAGGTGCTCGTTGGTTAGTATGGCTTCATTGTCTGTTCTTCTGCCGCAATTGCCCTATCTATTCAATCTTGTTCATCTTCCTCAGAAAATGTGAAGAATAAATTCATATTGCCAATATGATCATGATGCTTACTTCCATTGCTGAAGTTCTTCTGTCTTGCCACGTTTAGGACTAATGCAGGTTTGTAGGCCATCACATGCTGGCTGAGAGAGAGGTTGCGTTTGGGATGTCAGTAACAGTTTCCCGCCAGTGACAACAATCTGGAGGAAAACCCGCGCATTTGACTTGCCAAAGAGGCTCAATTAAAATAATTCAAATCATCATTTTAAATACGATATATGTGTAAAATCATCTGATGTTATTTTTGGGACATTTGAACCCAAATTTTATAAAAACAAGAGCACTGTTTGAACAGCCCATGCTGAGCTGATCTTGACATTCATCACACTTGCAGCTTTATGAACTTGGGAAAGGATCAAGGTCACCCATGTTCTGAGTAACTCTGACCTTTATACAACAACACTAACATATGCAACTTTGAGGTTCAAGTGGTTCTCAAGTTATAATGAAGAGTAAAATTCATGTTTGTTGCACTGTGACCCCAGAAACGAGGTCAAGGTCATTCATGTACTGTCTAAGCACAACCTTCATACAGACACATTAACATGTACAGCATCATGGTGCAAACTCAAAAAAGATCTCTTGTTATTAAGTAGACAGTAAATTTCGTGTCAGTTGTCATGTGAATTAGCATTAGAATACCCATTGACGTACGCAGTAATCAATAGCAAAGCTGCATTGACCGATAAGTACCTGAATTGAAAATCCTTAAAAATCGGGAATAGAAAGCAGTGCCACCTAGTAAACAACTTTGTTTGACCCTTCCACAAGAACATATCCATGACATTTGAGCTTAATCTGAATGACGGTTCTGAGAACAAGTGAAAAGTAGCAAAACCATTGTTATAAAATGCTGGAAAAGCTGCGTCCCCCCCCCCCCCCCAATTTCGCAACCTGATAGGATAGTGACACGAAAAGCTAAAATTATGAGAGGTCAAAGCTGCTTGGGTGCGATGACATTTCTTTACTGTATATGACTTTTGTGTGGACAATCCGATTTTTCAGGGACGTTTTGCTCACAAAATATCTCGCTGTGACGTTTATTTTAGTTTCCTTTTTTAGGATTAATATATCAAAGCATGGTGCCGCTTTATTGCTTCAACTTCCAAAGTATAATGCTAAATACTCTGCAGCTGACATTGGCGCTTTATTATGATTAACAATATTTATAAATTGCATTCAAAAATATTGTTTTCAACATCCTTACATTTTAAAATAGCATCAAATATCAAAAAACCTTTATGCTATGACGTTAATAAACCACATCCAGAGAAGTGAAGATTGATTATGTATAACATCCGTATATATTATAAAACGCAGGTTTTGCATCCCTTACGGGAAATGTTCGTCTCCCTGGAGAAATCTATGCCTGGTTTGTGGTATTTGTGGTACCCATCAACTCCGTCTTGAACCCATTCATCTACACAATATCACCAATTCTTCTGAGGCAAAGGTACAATGATCACTTAGTTAGCCTGATTTTGTCCCATAATTTGTTACAATAAAAAGTTAACTTACTTTTAATTCACGTTAAAACTACAAGGTGCACAAAACCATATCTGATCATGCTTAAATTGTATAAACGAGACTCTAGGTGTTATAAAGCAGCATCAATAAAGAATCTTCATCATGTAACGGGATACAAGTTCATGAAGGTGATGAGCAGGTTCTGTGTGAGCGTCAGCTTACAATGCTAAAGCAGAATAATGTGTCTCTGAAACGGAACATGCGAGTGTCATCTGTGAACTTGTATACATATACAATATTGCACTTGTATTTCTCCTAAGTTTAAACGTTGGATAGACAAAAATTTATGAGAGTGTTTTCGCGACAATACTAACGTGTCGGGTTAAATTGGTATGGTATATAGCACCAAGTGCAGAGAAACTTAAGTCTACTATAAATGCCAAAAAAAAAAAAAAAAAAAGACAAACCACATGATCTACATTATAATTTTAGTACTGATATGTGAAGTTGCACAAAAGGATGAAATAACTGTCATTGAAGATTGTGGTCTGCCTGAGAACACGCTGCTTTAGGTCTGCAATCATAGTGGACTTAGCGATCGATGGTGTGTCAGGTTTAAGTTGACAACACTCTAAGAAGGCAAGATGGCCATGCTTTTGGCAGAAATAAAAGCACGACACAGTCCCCAGGCAACATCATGGTGTCTGGCT
Source organism: Hermodice carunculata (assembly GCA_964020975.1). Classification (NCBI taxonomy): domain Eukaryota; kingdom Metazoa; phylum Annelida; class Polychaeta; order Eunicida; family Amphinomidae; genus Hermodice; species Hermodice carunculata. Next base: position 29,564,234 of record OZ026626.1, read on the forward strand.
TAAGGGCATCCAGGCCAAAAAGAGTAATGTCTGCATGTGTCTTATACCACCAATTGAAGCCATATATCAACTTGAAATTTAATTCCTCTACCTTGATAATGTTTAAATAAAAAATTCCTGATAGTATGCCGTGCTGAAAAAGTGTGAACATATATCCTAAGTCACGATTGGTAAATTCCAAGCTTCACCCACTGCAGCTACATATGCATGAAAATAAGCATCCAATGGTTTGAAAAATATCACTTTTAGCTGTATCCTTATGTGGAATTATTTGATTAAGGAGAATGCTTGACTCAAAAGTGATTAGGTGAATCCAGTTCATATGCCTTATATTAATAAGTTTGAAATTAGCCAACCTAATTAGCTAAGAGATCTGTTCAAATCATACTATAATAGCATAATGCATTTTACAAGCTTATCTGGGACCAAAAATAGCAAGTTTTTTTAGATGGCTACCTGTGTTAACAATTATTTTAAACTACTCTGAATGACGAATTTTTGTATAATCTACCTCCTTTTAAGCTTATGGCCAAGTCTATGTCAATATCAAGGAAAGAGCCATAGCTCTATTAACCAATCTGCAGAAACAACATTGACAAGAACTGCCACAACCCGACAAGGTATGTGATGTGTGTTTGCAAATGATCAGCATAGGAACTGCAAAACTTTAGTTTGGTAGTGATGGAAAAGAAAAGAAAAGAAAACAAACAAAAAAACAAACAAACAAACAAACAAACAAACCAACAATATATATATATATATATATATATATATATATATATATATATATATATATATTTCCATTTGGCAGTGTCATGGGAATGGACTTAGACAGCAACAGTGTTAGAACCACTCACTGCGAGCCTTAGGTAAGCATTGAACAGTTCGAAAGAGTGCTGTCTAAATTCACTCCCCTTGGTATGGCCGTGTGGGCTTTGTTTCTCCCATACAGCGTTAAATACCATGTTTTTGTCAAAAAACGCACTTGCTTTAGTGTGTTTGCCGCAACAGTTTTGACTCCATTTCGTTCACTCTCAACATTGTGTTACTAACGTATGTCAGTGAATAAAGAATTTTCAGTTACTCTTTTTCTATCTTATGTAATCTGATTGGCTCACAAATATAACAACAACCAATAGGATTCTCTCTTTTATTTCATTTCGGTCATAAAAATGTGTCTTACACGCGTATAGTGGGAACGATATTGTTTCTACATTGGCAAGTATGGAAGAAACAATGATCCTCAATTAAAACTTGGGATGTCGATCAAGCACATAAATGTCGATCTTGACACTTGAAAATGCACCTTAACGTTTTTATTGGGCAAATATCAATTGACCTTGAACAACGACACACATACTGTTCTGAAGGAGCATTGTTTTTAGTATGAGAATAGAAGGACGACAGCAAGATAAATGTTTATTGTTTGAAACTGTAGATACCTTGTACCAGGATAGGTTTGCACATATACATCTTAGTCTGAAAAGAATCTCAGTAAATTGGGCTGATAGAAATATCATTACTATACATAAGTTTCATTCTTCGTGTAAAAATCACGGAAGAAGCGACTGATGGCAAAGGAGCTTGAAGTTTCTAATGTTATAAAAAACCATTAAAAAAAAGACAAAAAAAAAAAAAAAAAAAAAACAGAAGGCCGAAAATGAAAAAAATACAAATGCTATTAAGGTTGCCATATCAAATTTTGTACCAGCGATGCAAATGAATGTATACAAATTAGACAGTGCCATTACCATATCCAAACCGTAGTCCTAATGACACAAATCCAAGTCAATTCCGACAAAAGGTAATGTTCCTTGGTATGTATAGCTGAAACACATAAATTTATAGTTTGTATATACCCAAAAGAGACCAAAACGTAAGTGTAAAGGTCCATAGGGTCGAAAAGACCATCTTTGGGGCAATGTATTATAAAGAATGTGAGATTGATGACTTGCTTATATACTTATAGGCTTGGGGAAGAATGAAAAAAGATGCATGCAAATTTCACTTTGATTGAAAGTTTTTATAACGCGTCCATGTTGTATATGTTTCCATACATCTAAAGCATTTGTCTCAAAAAAAGAAGAAGTTATTTTACATCACGTCATTATCATCAATACTGAAGTCTTTCAGCCACCACAACTGTTTTTATCTGTGGCACAAGTGACCAAATTTGGGTTGTCAAGCTGTTAGCCTATATGTTTTTGCACAACCATAATCTGTAGTTAATGAAGAATATTTTGAAGGTTGAGAAGGCCAGTTTTGAAACATCAATTGCCTTTTGATGGGTGACCGCCTGTGTCAATTCGGGAGTGAAATTTTGTTCTTTACATTGGTATTGAGACATTAATGTTGCTGATTGGGTGACTATTAAATCTGTTTCCTGTCATCTTTAGCTTGGTATTTACGCAGATTGGTAATGACTATTCTGTACTCACTTAGTTCATTCAGATCGGTGCCCACCCATAAAATATTAACACAGAATCACTGGTGAATGCATTTTAAATTTCTATTTACTTTTAACAGATATTGAGGAGTTACAAGAAGGCGTATTGTGAGCCTCATTCTGTGGCGTATTCCCAAACTGTCCCGAATTTGAACGTAAAATATTTTCTTGTAGGCTACCAACCCTTGATACTTGAGATTGTAACAATTGAACCTGCTGTGCCAACTTCGTGACTTGGTCAGATTCAGAATTTTGACTCTGCACTTGAACATGCTGCGCTGACTTCGTGACTTGGTCTAATTCAGAGTTTTGATTCTGTCCATTTTCCCCATGTAAGTCAGAACATATACTGTCGCCACCTGGTTCCGTAGGTAGTCCATTCTGGGGAATAAGTCCACAAAGTCCCTGTAAAGGACCCAGAAATGGGTTGAAGGCAACGTTCGCTATATCCGGGCTCGGGTTGTCACTTGCCGGTTTGTCACTTTGGCCACCACCCGCCTGTGTTTGCTGGTTAGCCGTCCTGGTACATTTTCCAGGGCCCCAAGGTCCAGCGTGTTCTTTGAGAGGGGTCCTACAGACCGAACAGCAACGGGCTGCCTTTTTCTTTTGCTTTCGTCCCATGTTAGCAGGTTAAGAATATTAGTAGACGAAAAAGAAACGACGACACTGGGACACACGACCACTTACATGACGAACAAAACTGAAGACTGACACAGGCAGGGAAGCTTGCTGCATGCGCACCTGGATTACATAATCACGGCCACAATCACGTGATCTAGAGTGGCTCCCAATCTAACCTCAGTTAAATAATTTTAACTTGAACTTAACAGATATACACTGAATAACGAGATGTTGGATTTTTTTTTCAGAGGTAAATTTGTGAATTGCGCAATTTGGAAACAAATTCTGCCTGTTTATGTCACAGGCTGTTTCATTCCTATTGCATGTCTGTTCATGTGTCACAACTCTGGGATTATTCAGAAAAGGAAGTCGATAGGGTATTTGTTTCCTGACGTCAATCGGTTAGGCTTTTAATGGAAAGTACCCAGAAGAACTTACTCTGTTCTTCTTCCATAATTTTTACATGGTGTGCCGACAGAAGAGCAAATATACAGACGATCCTTTCATTCACAGCGTAACTCACAGTGATAACCATGTTATAAAAACATGCTGTAAGTTAGTGTTTCAAGGATCCCATTTTCCTGTGGGAATATCGTTTCCTTTCCTATTAAACAGACATGAAATCGGTCCAGTTACCATGTTGGATGAAGAATTTGTTCCGAGCTTAGTTGTTAAATCCTGTACACAGTACCCTGATAAAGAAGAAGCACATGCCGCTGTCATCCAGGAACTATGAGACTAACCCCACCAGTGTACTACGGATGTCTTGCAGCTATATGAGGCAAAGTTATTCATTGAAGAATTGAACACAGAGATATAGTCTAATGTATATGTGTTGATATAACTGTAGCACCTGTTCTATTTTTCTGATTATTTACCATCTTATTTACCTTTTTGGTACAAACATACCGGTGTACAATGAGTATGAAATAAAGGATATATATATATATATATATATATCAGCCTGGAAGATTGAAATGAGCATGTAACATATAATTATCAAAGTGTGTTTTGGAACCTGAAATTGCCAGATTTTCTGTCTATAATACCGGTTCTTTGTCTCGGTTTAATATTTGACCAAGATAAAATGCAATATATATGGGTTTTTTTTCAATTATATATGTATCTATTGCGTATAAACCTTATATATTCTGCTCTTTTTTTCATAACTTAATGGCAAAATTAAAAATACAGTAAATCTGAACATGGCATTTATTTCCAAAATTAAAATATTTGAAGACAGTTGTGTGTTCTACACCTATTCATATGTCTTTCACATATTAACTCTGAATTTGAATATTCTGTAGAAAACTGAAAAAAAAATCTGTACACCTCTATGCCACTTTTTAACGCCACAAGCTCAAATGTACCATCTATTCACATTACTTCACAATGATACCATTCTGAAATCCATCTCACCATCAGCTGAATGTGTCTTGGCATATGGAACTCAGTGCACACAACATACATGTAAACACCTTGATATGATATTTTATTTTAACCAGTTGTATCCACCAGATAAAATTGTAGATAAACATGTAAGATGAACCAAAACATATAGAAGTGAAAACAGCATGTCGTTTCTTTAGGTTTATGTGTCCATCTTTTGATAATGTCTAGCATGACTTTATCCACAGCACCAAGGGTGATAGCGGAAATTTCCGTTTGGATAGTTTCCGTTCCACGTAAGTAGTATATACACTTGGGGGTACTGGAACACGGGGGATGGAGACCGCAAAAAGCCTTTAAAACCTCGGGGCGTCCTCCCATCAGTTGCCGTAGGTTGTCATCCCAGTGCCTGCCAAGGGTTTTATGTAGTCGAGTGGTTAATCTCGTGGAGCCCAAAATAAGGTCCTTAACCGATGTATTTATGAACGTATCACCACGAGCTATCAGGGAATTGTGAATAGCCTTCCTAGAGCGTGTCTTGAAGTGCCGCAGTCCGCCCGCGTGTTCGTGTGTGGCGACCCGATACTCAAGTCCAGATCCCCCGGTATTTCACATCATAAAAATTGGTTATGTATAGCAAAAAGCAGGGAGAATCAGTAATATTTTGTACTCTCCTGCTATTACGTGTCCTTGAGGATGTATAGACACATGGAGGACTGATTATTGTAACTCTTGTGAATAAAGATTATTTTCAATAAATGTTGTATACAGTAAAACGCAAGATTCCTCACTATAAAACACTTGTGAAAAGTTCACTTTTGAATTAATGATCTAAACATGAATGTAAACATCAGAAGCTGCTGGTCACATATTTAAGATGAGTCCACTGGTGTGACACAAATAAAATTATTGACCACAATTTTAACAATAAAAAGAGTTGTATACTTCAATTTAAAGGTCTGGAAGTCATCAGCACAACGGATACTATCATAGATATTGTTGTAAATAAGTGTAGCATCTTAGGCCAATGAACATTTGACATTTTCTATTTAATTTAATGAAAACAATGATCCACCTCATTTGAATTGTGGGAATGTCAATTTAATTTTGCAAATGTCGAAAACAAAAATTTGAAAAGTAACTTTAATATATTGAAGAATTGTAAAGAAATAACGAAACTATAGTTCTTGTGAAAAAATTGGAACTACATGGTTGGAATTAGATGCTCTTGTGAATAATTTCAACAACTATATATGACTGTGGTTTTTGTATTGCTACTATTCACACATGTGTAAGTTGCGTATACCCTATACTTTATTGTATTCGGTTTGTGCTGTTCAAGCAAAATGCCTCCACTTTTGTATCTGAGGTGTAGCAGTAAAGGTTCATTCATTTGTAATATATAGACTGCCAAGGAACAGAAATACCGACAACTTACACTTTATATGTATACTCGACACTGTATTTATTTGACATGAATGCAATACTCCTTTTACATGTTTACTCTTACATAGACCCTTGTGGTTCTTGATTCGTGAATTCGTTTCTTTGCTTCATATCAATTTGCTACATTTTCACCTTGTTTAACACAAACTTTTATTTTGTCTTTTGACCATGCATATCATACATTCTTTGTTTTTACAGATCATGTTTTATTTTGTGGATATTTTAATTTTGTTATATATATATGTTTCACCAAAATGTTTTGCTCTCGTTTCAAATCACGCAACATTGATTCAAATTGGTAGAAGGTTTATTGCAAGATAGTATCTGTTGATTATAACGTGACGTGTTGTTTTCGGGTGTTAAAACCAATAAATGGTTGATAATAACGATAATTTCCTTAATGTGCACAATATTAATGGCAGGTAGACAACCTGCTTTAGCTTTCCAGGCAAAACTGATGTTGAAGACTATATTTAACACGCTCTGTCCTTATATCACCTTGCAAACAATGTATCTCCTTGGTGCTTCGTACGGTACAAGTTCCTGGTCTTGTCAGTCGCAATAAAAAAAAGGTTGAACTTGTCTTCACCTTGATCATATTTCTTACCTCCACTTGTATACGCATTACATTCAGCGACTTCACGGGTCACCTTAGTGCTTTCTATGATGCATGCTCGTGGTTGCTTCAATTGGCAAGTTCCTGGTCTTGTAAGTCGCAATTAAAATAACGTTGAATTTTTCTCCACCTTGATCATATTTCTTACTTCTACTTGTATACGCATTGCATTTAGCGACTTCAAGACTATTTCTGGACCACCACAAAATTTGGTATCTAGTAAATTGTCAGCTTGGTTTAACACAATTTTTCATTTTTGTCTTTTGGACATATATTACATGCGGAAATAGATACTGTATTGACAAAACAGTACATGAAATATAACTGCGGTAACAATATTGAATAGAGTGTAGTGGCACTCTTCACTTGCGCACAAGGGTTCACTTACACATAGGTTTTGTGACGCGTTTTTGGAGGATTGCTCGCTGTCCCGTCCAAGGATAACACTAAGTTGTCAATGCAACGAGCGTCCCTTTTCTTATGTTGTGCATCACTTTCCCCATCGGTGTCTGTTCCAAATTGTCAGGTTAATTATTTTTCGTAGGTGATATCCACGATAATTATCACGCATTTCAAGCTTGTTTGTTTTTCAGTTTTTCTGTTTAACATATATTGTTTTCCCCGGTCACGCATTGTATTCTGTAGATTTTTTTAAAAATCTGTTTCACCGAAAAATGTTTTGCTGTCGGGTCATATCAGTAGCTGTTGTGAATGTAAGAAGAACACACGAACGTCGTGGTGGATATGTCGAGGGGAACTATAGCGGGGACGAGTCAGTTATGTCGTCCACTCGATTAACAACACCGACTCCGCCCTAAGTTCTTTACCAGTTTTCGCCACATACAATTCCCAACTTTGGCGGTAATTTTCTCATGTGTTTGTAAGAAACGGTTAGTCTCAGGGAAATTGGAAGTTCAAAAGCACAACTCATATTACCTAGGGTTTATTCATAATCGTTTACTTAGAAAAAGCTCAGATATATGTAAACGTGGATCGAAAACGAAGATCTATTTATTTATTTATTTATTTATTTATTTATTTATTTATTTATTTATTTATTTATTTATTTATTTATTTATTTATTTATTTTATTTTTTTTTTATTTATTTATTTATTCATTTTTTTATTTATTCATCTATTTTCGTTTCTTTTCTGCATTTCTGAGCACATTTGGTGGAGGTGGATACAATATCTTATTGGATGGGGTTTCTTAGAGGCGCCAACATTTGCTATAGTTGTTTCGTGTGTATATATATCAGAAACGGGTAGTCTCAGGAAAATTGAACGTTCATATTTATAAGTCGCATTACCCAGGGATTATTCGTAATCTTCATCATTTACTTGGAAATAGTTATCTCAGATATATGTGGGCGCTGATAAAAAACGAAGGTTTGAGAAGGTGCCAGATTTTCGGGGGTTTTTTCGTTTCTCTTCTGCATTCCTTACGTGGCACACGCGGATACATCATCTTATTGGAGCGACTTTGTTAGAGGGGTGTGAAGTAAGTCTGATTTCATTGGATCATGTACTGATTGCAGAGCCCAACAACCACTTTTCGTCCCTTTACTTTCATTTAGGAATGTTCCAGATACATTATAAAAGACGGCGCATTACGAAGCGCCTTCACTTGTTGAACAGTCGACAACACAACAAGAACGAACTCTCCGAAATATCCAGGGTCGACTTGGATTGCTCGTTGCTGTAAGTTTGTGGGGTTGCACGTTGTCAAAATATCATTGTGTTGTGATTTATCAGTGTTGTGGCAGTTACTTTGAGGTTTTTGTCTTTCTTTCAGGTTGGGGTTCCGGTGAATCTCGCACAGTTAGCAAGTGTGTAATATGTATGATCTTTTGGGTGCTTTCTGAGATTACACCCGTTTAAATGCGAGGTCCATGTTAAGTACCAACTTAGTAAGAATCAAAGGGAGATTGCTTGATAGCCAAGGAAAACATTTCAACATGAACATAGCAAGATTCACAAGACCTGGTCAAAATTCGTCGGCGAACAAATACATGACTTTGCTGAAAGGTCGGATAATATTTTTTCAATTTTGGCAATAATTTTAGCCTCACTTGACATGGTAATTTCGTTTTTATTTGACTAAAGAAATAAAAAAAAAACTTTTCTTGATATTCACAGTTTGTTGCAAAGACAAGTCGTTGTTGTTGAATTGTCCATGAAAGAAAATGTTTGGAAAGTTGTGTATGGAATAAATAACATAGTGTTGCTGGCATCAAGCGAGGTTGTGAGCTATTAAAACAAGTGGGTCAAACAGTTTTACAAATGTTCAAGGAGTTTGAGTTGTGTCAGTTGAGTAATGACCTGGTTAAAGTTTCTGATACTATTTCTGTCACCAATACACAATATTTATACATAAGATAAAAACAACCTACTACATGGCTGCTCAAGATAATAACTATCGCTAAATACAGCGTGAAAACTTAATCTATAGCAAATATTATATTTTGGGAGGATTTGATTAAAGAACTGAAATGATTTCCAAAATATTAGATTGCTTTGTTTTAATGCTTGAAAAAAAAAAAAAATACATACATAGAACAAATTACGCGCTTCCAACAAAATTAGGGAAAAGACCACTAGTTGACATTGTTGGTCAGACTGAAGCATCTTCAAAATGTCAAGAATTGCTCAAAGTTAATGTAACTACATACTTAAAATTAATGAATTCAGAATATCGTAAGATATTATAGCTGAACTCAGAAAGTCCCTTATGGTTCCCTCACACAGATCCACATCTAAGGGCGAAAAAAAGCTGACTTTTCGTTGACACAGAAATGCCCGATCTGACTTGAGTCTCTGCCAGAATTCCTGGCATGACGACTTTCTGCTGAAATGTATTTTAGTCTTCTCGCCCGAGCAAAAACATGTTCCATACATCTAAGCGTCTGGAAATTGGTCAGGTTAGAGTATTTTTAGTGTTAGAGGGCTCGAGAAGCTGTGTATTTCCCTTGAAAAGCTACTCTTTTCCATTCTTGTGAAGTGGCAGCGGATATGTGGTCCGGTATACGCGCTCTCAGTGAAAGGGCTCTGTTAAAAGGGTTGAAATACGCAAGATTTTGTCTGGTATGAATGTATCCCTTTGCTTCAATCATGGAATGTTCTAAGTATTCAGTAGAGGGCAGCATACCTCGATATTTCTGCACTTAGGGCGATACATTCAGCAAGTTGATAGAAAGCAAGGACACTATCCGTCAGTGTTCCCGGTATGGCTTCCGTTGAGCTAAAAATCGACGCAAATTGGGAAGTTTGAAAGTTTTAAAATTGTCGAATGAATTGGATTAAGCGGGCATGTAGCAAACCATTGTCCACGCAGACACAATTTCTCACACTTTGCATGCCAAGTCTGGTATTTTATTAGCTAACATTTTTGTAAAGAATTTCAGAAAAACCTGCATGCAGTTTTATGGGTTAGACCTGCGAAGTACTTTAGTTTACCACAATCGAGTTGGGTTGCGTTATTGAAAACGGCAGACACAAAATTAGTTCTTTTGTGCAATACAGATGAACAGAAGTTCATGGAATCTGCAACAAAAGGATGGAAGCTTTAGCAAGGCCAACAAACCTTACAGCGAAGATATTACTCTGTCAAAGGAAAAAAGTTACATACCATATAGACTGTGCTCCTTTAAATAGTTAGTGCATGAAGAAAATGATACCTGTGGGAGGGGGGTAGCAGTGGCTTTGGCAGAATTATATCGAGCAAATGAATCCTGCCTGGAACCCTGATGATTCTGAAACAAGTGATATGTTGAAAACATCTGCCATCAGCGCGCGAGGCAAACAGCTGCTACTTTTTAACCCAATTAAACATGCGAATGTCCTCTAAATGCTTTTACCAGCAGCAAAACTTATGTTCAAAGTTTACCTTGTATTAACGACAAATTTCCTCAAATTACACGATACAACAAAGGTCATCATGTATTTACTGCAATTTGAAAACAGTATCTTGAATTGGACCGCCGATTCAAGACTTAACAGAGTGCTCGCATTTAAGCACAGTCGGGTGGGTTCTTTTAAGCATTGTAACATGCAAATGAGGCGCAATTTGTCAAAAGATTTTGAGTCCTACTTCTGTATGTAAAATGACGCACAAGGGAAGACCTGAGAGAATGTCAACAAAAGAATAAATGTATGGCTGGTGAACTACTCGGTTATATTTTAAACGAAAGTTATCAAAATCAAGATTTCATTGAAGTAATAATAAACAAGAAATTGGCGATAGTTGTAAAGAGAGTCCAAAACAAACCTCCCCCCTCGTTTTGCAATACACTGCCGAAAATTGAGTGTGACTGCACAATGATTATAAAGTTTTCATTTCATAATCGATCGGGAATACTTTTATCTCCATGCTGTTTGGCCTTTATTAACTAGGACGACCCAGCTAATTATCAAACTTATATAATGGCTCTGGACAGCTTTAGATTTCTGTGGATGTCTTGTATTACAGACTGTGAAACCTCACTTGCACAAGCCTGTCACTTTTGCCGAGCTAAATTCAACAAATGCTTAAACTGCCACCTTGGCAACGTCTATGGGTTAATGATTATGATGGATGTACAAAATATCTACCCGCCCTCACGACGAAAAATACCGGCGGTAGCACCTGTAAATTATTTATTGCCAGCAAAATTAAAGTAGGGTTATTTTGCTTTTTTGTACTGGTTTCTACATTCTCTGATATCTTGGTATATTTTAATAATTTGGATATAGGTTATAAGCTCTTAGGCTCTTTGTGTAATTTTTCTTTTGTTCAGAATGTGTACAAAAGTCGTTTCGTTTTTTAAAAACTTGTGAATTGTGTATTGTTAATTTCTGAGGCACATATTTGGCCAATTCATTTTTAAAGTTGAAAACTGATTTCGTCTCTAAGCTTCGCTTCAAATAACGGTTGTACTAAAATCACCTTTCACGTGATTGTATTCGTAATAATGATCCAGGAATGGGCCAGATTATATTTTATATATATATTGTATCATCACCTGGCCGTATATGACAGCCACAGCAGGGAATAGTTGTCACAGACTGCTACAAATGGACTCATGGAGTGTGGTAAGTTGTATGTAATTTAATTGTTTGCAGCCATAAACACCAATACTCATTATCAAGAACACAAGCTTACAAGTCTTGGGGATTTTACTCTTGTGGTGAAAATTGGTATGGGACTTAGGGCCGAGTCATTGTTGTCAATCGAGGGGGCAACACAACTGGCTCGTCCCCGATATTGTTCCAGAACACCCCTCGACATATCCACCACTTGAGTGTCGACTCTCGAGCGACATGCTTTAAAGTTCCCTGCAGCCCCCCTTTGGGGGCAGCCCCAACATTTTGGGAAGACTTGTTTACACATTCACAATAATAACAACACTTATCGATTTGATATTAATTATTGAGATTAAGGATCATGCGTGTAGGGAATGAAAGTGTGAATTTAACAGATATAATATAGTATATACTTATTTTGCTTTCGAACGTAGTCAAGACAAGATGTGTGAAGGTAAGGCAGGTAGGCAACATAGGAAAAACATTAGATGTATAAATTTTGTGTTTTCAAGGACGTAGTCAGACATGAAGAAATGTAAAGAAATCGCATGGGAAAGCAAATCCATGTGCTATATTTTGAAGTGGCTCAGAAGTTTCATATGATATTTGTAAAGACTGAAGACTCAAGGCAATGAGGCATCAAGAGAAAATTGTGAATAAGCAGTTAGGAGTGTTGATGAAAATAATACCACTGACCTTTGCAAGTCATTCCCAATTTCCTTTATGTGTGGAGCCCACGATAATTAAACTTTCATAAATTTCTCGGCCCAATGAAGTAAAATTCGCCTCCTTAAATTGACACATAGATGACCATAAGATTCAAGTATAAATGTAGTTGTCTTAGTTTTTTAAATGTGTGAAAGACTGCTTGTTAGCATTTAACCAAATTTGAAATTTGTCAATTTGGTGGTAATACATTCATAAATTGCTTTCATTATTTGTTTGATGACAATAACTGAATGCAGATAACGTAAAATATAAAGATTGGCCAAAGAATCGAAATATGAGTACCGAAGTAGTCGCAGGTAAAATATTTGAACATTTCATGAGACTGTAAATTTTGAGTTTTTCTTTTTTGAATGGCTTTGAAACCATTTCAGCCACAGATTATTTAAACCTATATGTTAGGTTGTGTCAAAAATGTGGTGTTCTAACGTACAAAATGCTTTATTTGAGTCAAAATATATTACTGGATTCGTTTAACGGGCGTCTCCATCATGATAATTTCGGTCACGAAGTTCAAGTATAATTGCTTGCATGTTGAATGTGTTGGGTTTTTTTTGTGGAACAGTGCATTATTATTAAACTAATCATATAATTGTCCACAGGGAACAGTTTTTAGTTGCTCAAGTTATATAGACTGTTCCAATAACATTAATACTAACACACTGTATATTTAAGAGCAAGTGTTATTGCAAAGTGTCCTTTGGATTCAGTACTACATATATGTCCTATGAGCATAATCCTGTCTGTATCATTGGACTTAGTATATGGTATGTCTCACAGAATAAAGGGGTATATAAATTCATTTTCATCTTATATTTTGACCTTGTCAAAGCGTCTGTACCAGTGCTCCCATGACACTATCTATTTCAATTATCCTAACAGAGATGCCGGGTAGTTGTTATGCCAAGCACGGCCATATGAGGCAATTATTGCGCCCCTACTTATTTTGAAAAATAGGAGCATTTATACATCACGTTAATTGGGTCTCAAATGGTCAGTAGCAAGTTTCATTTCAATTTTAATCTTTTTTGTATTGAAGGATTTCTTTGAAAATCAAACTTCCAGATGTTAATTTAAATGACTTTTGATTCCAGCTATGCGGCAGCACATCAATAAGAGCAAGATAATATAAAGAAGAAACTTGAAATTGACATCAGACTTTTGTTGAAAGCTGTCAAAGGGGAATTTTTTTCTTGGTTCATTGATTATATCTCGCACAAACATCACACCTTTTTTGATACCAGTCCTAGTAAAATACAGACTTCCCATCCACTTTCTTATAATCATTATACCAGACGGAGTCTCTCAATTTATCGTTTTTGTGTTGAGTGAAGATAAACTTTTAAGCACGTTCCATTCACTTAACAATTCAGTATGAAATTGTGGTACATCTTCGTCCTTATAATCATTTGCCCTTCTTCTAAAGAAATCTGTAAGATTAGTCTTATTGAAAAAAGCTACTGCTTATTTTTTTGGCAGACTGTACGCAAATTTTGATACTCCATCGCATATATTTCCATATATTGTCAATAAAAATACATCGTTTCAACACATGTCTTTCTTAGATTTATAGTAACCTCAGCCAATCACTACACGAAAAGTTATGTACGGCATCCATGATTTTGACCATGCGCAGAACTTACACATGCGATCCCGCGCACATGTCCCATACTCTATAATCACATTGACCCTGTAAATGGCATACTAAGTGATCCTTTTATACCAGTCAAGTCTGGTTACTTCTCAGAAGGAGACTTGTGTCCATTTTAAACTGCTCTGTGTCAGCAGTCGCTTGACCCATGATAAGTTAAGAACTGCATTGAACTTCAAAATTTATGGCTATTTAGTCTGCCGCTTTCGATGCTTTGAAAAGTCACTTTATTTGTTACTTTGGCAAATTTTTTATCCCAGGTAAATTCATTTATCAACTCTTGAGTTTTTTCCTCATGCTTTCTGAAACTATATACAACTTACATGTGTTTCAATTAATACTGATTTAACAACCAGTCGTGCACCTTTTGCGTGTATTTCAATGCTTATGGTTCTTGTGTTTTACTGTACTTTGAGGTGTTAATTTTAGAGTGTAGGTCATGCATTTCACCTAAGTGTGTTTTGATATATTGATCTTGAGTTCCACCATATATTTTTATATATCAGTGGTTATATGTTCGCGACATGTAAACAATATTTACTGGACCCGAATGAAAAACAGCTCAGCTGATTTGAATTCCCATCATCATCAACTTTTCATTATTTGTTAACACATGATGGAGTGTGAAACTTTTTTTCAAGGAAATCGACGAAAACTGGATGACAATGAAGCAGCCACTGACACCATCCATGTTAGATCTGTTCCTCGCTTTATATATGGAGAAAATCTTACATAAATGCAGTAGCCTGTAGTGGAAACGATCACTCTTTCCAACTTATACCTTGTCAGGTTAATAAGAGGAAAAGCAAACGACTCGTTTCCATGATACAAAATACCGCGGGATCCAGACTTGGGTGTATATATAGAGTCACACACGGAAGCACTTTTTGTTATTTATATGACTTGTTTCCCATGATATGAAATACCGGGGGGATCCGGACTTGAGTATTGGGTCGCCACACGCGTGAAAGCAGGCAGGCTGAGGCACTTCAAGACACGCTCGAGGAAGGCCATACATAATTCCCTGATAACTGGTGGTGATACTTTCATAAATTCATCAGTTAAGGGAACTTATTTTGGGCTCCACGAGATTAACCACTCGACTACATAAAACCCTTAGCAGGCACTGGGATGACAACCTACGGCAACTGATGGGAGGACGCCCGAGGTTTTAAAGGCTTTTTGCGGTCTCCATCCCCCGTGTTCCAGTACCCCCAAGTGTATACTGGGATGACAACCTACGGCAACTGATGGGAGGACGCCCCGAGGCTTTAAAGGCTTTTTGTGGTCTCCATCCCCCGTGTTCCAGTACCCCCAAGTGTATATAATACTCACGTACCCGTATTCCAATCGATTGTGTTGGGAGAGAGTTATAACGTTGTGCTACAAATGAAATAAAAATAGACAATACATTTTTTTCAGAGGCTAATTCACATGAAAAGATCTTCTTTGTTCATTATACACGAGACACTCTGACTCTTCTTGAATATGTGCGGCTGAAGCGATTATCAAGTGCAAATGTTGCCAATATTACGAGAAAGATATGTATATTTTTGGTGGAACTAGAAAAAAGAGATGTCTATCCACTCCTTTGTGGTGACAATATTCTGCTACTGTATGACAACAAAGTAAGTAAAGTGGGTGTACCATCAAACTACTTTGAAGGAAGGGATGACCTGTTGCATTACTCGACACAGGCTTGTGTCATTTATTGAAAATAATGAAAATAGTTAGAAGGTTCTTAGTCTTCAAAACCCACTGGCACGACACCCCCCGCCCCCCAAAGAAAAAGACACAAAAACCAGGGTGAGTATATGCTAACATAACATGAAATTAATGGGTATTGATTTACATATATATTTTGGTTTACTTCATATCAGTACAACTCTTTGAAGGCTTCTCTGGTAAGAGCATCTTATGTCAGGTATTTTGGGCTCTGCTGATCGTGTATCCAGAAACAAGTACATCTTTGTTATGACCAGGCCATATTTGCACAGTCACAAACATAAGTAGAGGATTTGATATTATGCACAGGTCAACAATTCTGCTGCCCTTGCCTTAAATGCAAAAAAGGCCACAGGTAGGGGAGAAACAAACACAAGCAATTTATATTATACAAAAATGGGTACCAGATTGATTGCTTTTACGTAGTGCAATATATTGGCAGAAAACTACTTGGGAACTACTAAGCATGTTAAGTGTAGATTGCAATGAATGATGCACTATACAAGAATTTAAAGCCAACTAGTGTCTTTGCTCAGTTGTAAAAAATTGGAAATATGCATTTGATATCCAGGCATACAATATAAGCTTGAATGAATTCACTTGGCCAACATCTTGTTTGAGGCAGATTAAAACATATGCTGGGGAATTAATTCTTCCTATATTTGGATTATTGTCTATAAGTGGTACTCTGAAAGGGCCTGGGAATTCAGGCATGCTTTGTTGTTCCAGGTTTTGCACCCTAGTGAAACTATAGTTAAATTGCTAATATTTTGTAACTGATGAAGCATGTTATTGTGCATCCCCTATCGTACGGTATACATATAGTGTTTAGTCCCTTTGTACGACACTGCCGCGCATTTTATTTTCCTTATAGCTCTGCACCCTATTCGCTTATTTCCCCCAGGTTTGGTACAGATAATTTTTTTTGGATGTTTGAGGTCATAAGTCAAGGTCACAATACCTTGCAAATAAAGTGGTTTCAATGCCACATCTTGATATGGGTATGATTGTTGTCCATCAAACTTTGTTTTCATTTATCTATGTGGAACTTCTCTTAAATTTTCTAAGAGGTGACTTTCTGGTCAAAGCTCAAAATCAACTTTCTGCACAAGACTGGTGGCCCTCTTAGAGGGGTTGCTTTCGGTGAGAGGCACCTGAGCGGGGAATGCAAATGTTTTTTTGCACAAAAAACTCGTTTTTAATTTGGACGTCTGTTTGTCACTAAGTGTTTCTGGAATATATTTGTGTTTTACATTTAGATGCTTTTATCAACAGGGTCCTTTTCCAGCATTGTGCCATGCTTCGATGAGATCTTCAGCCAGCAATGGAGAATATAGAAGCATTGCATCTTTCGGGAGACTGTTGGCCATGATGCTTCGTGCTTTAGGGCATCAAAGAGACAATATTGCTCATTCACAGCAAATATACTCATAATTTTAAGGAGTGTGTCTGATGCAGTTGGACAAAACAAGACCTATGATAGCAGAATACATACTAGAGGATTGTGGCGCTTCAATAGTTTGCAAAGTTCTATTCAGGAAAATATTCAGAATCAACAGAGGCATAAGTCGACATTGGTTCCTTTGCCCTATTAAATCCCATACTGCCCGACCTTGAACGTAATAATTGTCTTACTACATGTAACATCACATACAATATTATTTCAATAAGATAAACAGATTTGTGTGCACATTGCCCACGGATCCAACCATATGTGATCGCTGCTATATCATGATGATATCAGTTAACTTCACGTGGAAGTAGATGTCGGTGGTCATTTAGTGAATAGACAAATCGTCCAGAGCTGTGATTAAAAAAGAAAATCTCTACAGTGCAGTATTCAGACGGTGGCTGCAAAAGTGTGCAATATGATATTGAATTACACTGCACATAATCTAATGTGGTTCAATGAGCAAAAGAGTGTCATTTTATTCCATCTATTGATGATATAAATAATATTTCTAACATACATGTTGTCAGCTTAACATTTCTCTGACACCGACCTCTCGGTTGACAAAGCAAGCATTTTAATGGTAGGTTAGATACACACAAAACCCTTAAGGTTTGACAGAAGTAAAAGAACAATGAAAAAAGCATGTGTGTGTGTTTTTTTGTTTTTGTTCTTGTTTTATTGCACACATACAAGGTCAGGTTGATTTGTGACACACACACACACACACACACACACACACATATATATATATATATATATATATATGTATATATATATATATATATATATATATATATATATATATATATATATATATATATATATATATATATATATATATATATATATATGTGTGTGTGTGTGTGTGTGTGTGTGTGTGTGTGTATGTATATGTGTCTTTTTGCCCAGGACCACTTCCCAGTAGTCATTACGCTGTTCTGCAGTCCAAACTCTTTACTCTCCATAAGCTAACCTGTCCCTGTCTAACCTACATACATAAGGAATTACTATTGTCCATATTGCACACGTTCCTCTCTTATATTTGGACATAGGCTGTATCAGCCCAAATAAATCAAAGGGTTTCCAGCCGGTAACAACTCAACATGTTTAACATATTATCCGTACGTGTCTCTCTGAGTAGTGGCTCCTTGTCTAAGCTAAATATCCAGCAAAGACAACCCACATAATAAAGTATATATATATGAACCTGGCAAATGAAGAATAAGCTACATACGTGAAGTTTTGTATAAATGCAGAGCTTCATTATGAAAGTAGAATGCCTGTGAAACAAACCATAATTACTAAATTTGTATAGGACAGGTTCAGATAACAGGAATTTGACTTACCCCTGAACCAATATGTACCCTTTCTAGCTGGACAGCTTTTCATAGTTAAACCACCCGCCAGTGTATAACTGAAGTGGTAACAGGCTGGGGCATTATGTTCAGTCCCAGTGATTGTAAAGTTAACAGAAGCAGGTAGACCACGTCTACAAACCAAGGGAAATCCTAAAAGGAATGCAACAATGGACATCCTGCACCAGAAATGTAAAACAAACTCCATGATGACACCTACCCCTCAAACAATTAAGCTCTGTTTCACTGCCAACCCTGAGTCAATGTATGAACGCAATGTGTCAGGTTTGTGACAACTGAGAAAATACTGTCAATTTTGATTTTTTTTAATGAGTAAATGTGCATTTATGCATTTCAGAAAAGAATAAAACGTATTAGCATATATGCCAAAAACATGATTTTAAGCACAGTTAGGCAAGCTTGTAACTTTCGTGAGTAGCTGCTTGCTACCTATAGCCCCTGGGGTTTGACCTAACAGAAAACAAGCCAGCCTAAAATGTCTGAAAGGTGAACATTAAAACAGAATAATGCCAAAAGATAAAGTTAAGTAGCAAAACAGACAAGTCTAAAAACTGTAAATTATTGTAGGCAAACTTTCTTTGGATATAAACAGCGAAATAATAGGGCAAGTCAGAAAAGAATGAAAGTCATTTGTATATAAGTCAATAGAATGCACTGAAAATATGATATTTCTAAACCAGATATCAAGTGCAATTAGGCAAGCTTGTAACTGTGGTCAGTAGCTGCTTGCTACCTGTAGGCCCCTGGGGGTTTGACCTAACAGAAAACAAGCTAGCCTAAAATGTCTGAAATGTGAACATGAAAACAGAATGATGCCAAAAGATAAAATTAAGTAGCAAAACAGGCAAGTCTAAAATCTTTAATATCATTGAAGCCAAACTTTCTAACCATCTCGGGATATTTACAGCAAAATTTGTAGAAATATTTGATCAAAAGTATATGTTTGAATCCTCTTGACACAAGTTTATTGTAAATAAATTTGGTTACAGACGCAAAGTCCTGAAATTTAGAAGAAATACGACCAAATCTCAAAATCTGTGACAAAAAAGGTATTATATCCAATAGTTTCCGAAATTTACTGTCCGGGAAAGGGTAAATAACTACTTCAAAGTTATACTCATCTATTTTGTGATAGACTTTAATGCAAAACCCGTCAGTAGTGACCTGAATATCCAAGTCCAAAAACACATCTCTGATACCCTCTGAATCGTTACCCCCCAAAGTGATATCTTTTTGGTTAAATTTATTTAGCAATTTCCCTGACATTTTGTACATTTACGCAACCAAAGTCATCAATATGACTTGCGTTGTTTGATGACTTTATAGCCATTTGAAAGTCCTGTTTCATCAATTTATCCATATACTTAAATTCAAGCCTGGTTAAATCTAAATCTGCAAGTAATGATGAGCAATTGCTATCCAAATGAGTGCCTTTTATTTGTTGAAAAACCAATGGTCCGCATTGAACAAAAGTATTATCCAAAATAAATTTGATAGCATCTTTCAAAGTTTCAACGGTGTAAGATTTAACGTTATTTTTTTGAATATTTATTGTGTGACCGATATGTTTTCTCTATATATGAATTAATATTTATGGATGGTTAACCATACTGTTTTAACTTGTGCTTATTAATTCTGAAAGTGAACTTTTGACTTCACATATGGGTAGATTTGTGTACAGTGTAGAAAAATCAAAACATTTGATATTTTATGCTTCAACATCTTTCATTTTAGATACAAACTCGAAAAAATTGCTAATACTCCAAAAGCAATTTAGTTCACAGTTTCTAAAACTGCATTACAGTCTTTACGAAAATGATTCTTAATTGCAGTCAAACGCAATGTTACTTCTTCTGCTCTCTGTTTAATTGTTTTGTAGTACATTTTGAATCACCGGCTGTGATTCTAGACTTGTAACGGTTTTTATCTGATTTGGGTATCCAGAACAAAAGTGGAATAGAGGATTCCTCTTCAGACATTTTGATATTAAAATTCCTTTACATCTCATCTTCATATATATATATATATATATATATATATATATATATATATATATATATATATATATATATATATATATATATATACATATACATGTATATGTACGGGAGTGTTTGCGTATTTGTGTTTACATTGTGTCATTATTGCAGGTATAAAGTATGGTTCATGATGGTTTTACCTTCTTTAGTTTTACCTCCGTAGAACATGTGACGTTTGCTCGAAGTATAATTCCAAGCAAAAGTCAGGACAAAGTTTGTATTGAAAGAAGGAAAGAAAGATAGAAAGAAAGAAAGAAAGAAAGAAAGAAAGAAAGAAAGAAAGAAAGAAAGAAAGAAAGAAAGAAAGAAAGAAAGAAACGGAAAGGAAGGTAAAAGATAAAGCATTTCTAAAATGTAGAAAATGATGTTTTCTATGATATACATCTAGAATAATTTGATAAAATAACATGGTGATAAAAACATTTAAATCTGTTCCCATTTCAAAGAGAAGCAAACAATATATTTCATGAGTGAAGATTGTTACCGTTTCCACTTGTATGGTCATATCTAGGTCCAGTACATGCAGCATACTTCCCCGGAATATCTGCAATGTAATAGTAAAACTTTACAGAAAAGATATATATCAGTTAAGCCATATGGATTTTCACACCTTTGTAACAAATCAGTATGTCTCTTTAAAAATCAGTTCACAAATTTTAAATTTTGTTCCGGTTTGGATTCTTTATATGATATAGTTTTCTACAATTAGAAGAGAATCTGAAGCAACAGCATGGGGCGCATCTGGTGACTACAGACTATAGCTCAGGCCATGTTGTCTTTAAACATATGTTTCTGCAGTGCAATGGTGATACTTATTGTAGGCAATGCAGTGCATTATATTATACAGGATATTGACAGCAAAAGTGTGTCATAGTATGTGATGTTTCTGCTTCTATCTTGAGTTTTGGTATGCTTATATTTACAGGTAGTTAGGCAGGTGACTTTGTTGGACAATTATCCTAAGCATGGCAACACCAGACATAAAAAAAAAAAAAACAAAACAAAAAAACCCCAAAAAATACAAAAAACAAAAAACAAAAAAAACAAAAAAACAAAAACAAAAAAAAAACAAAAAAAAAAACAAAAAACAAAAAAAAAACAAAAAAAAACAAAAAAAAAAAAAGAAAAAAAAGAGGACCCCCCGCAAAATATGCATTTCATGAAGATGACTTCATATAGTTCAGAAAAAGCATTATAGAAGATCTTTATTTTAAGCCATCAGATCCAGCAAATTACATGAATACATTCAGAGGCAAAACTACATGTGATTTCACCAATTATCATACCTGGAGGTGGGGGTGAGAGCATATTCTGCGAAACGGTACTAATCTTTCAGAATTGGATCTCATACCCTTGTCATGAGCTTCTCTACTTCTATGTCAGACCAATTTTCAATGACGTTGCACAAAAACTAATAGTTCGGTTTCTCTAAACAGGTACTGGTTAACACCCAGTCACATTTGCAATGAACCCCTTAATTTGTCTTTAAAGTATATACTTCCTGACATTTCGAGTTCAATACCTTGATCATGCTGAACACAACAAAGCCAATGAAGTTTTCATGAAGCACTTTACGATAACATTGTTTATGAATTTCCACCAAACAATGGCAGCAAAGAGAATTATACCAAGCTACAGATTCAAACATAGTAAAACATTACCATGCATTTTCTTCTACCAATGTGAAGAAATACATTTTAGTTCTGATTCAGAGAGGCAGCCACCTTAAATGGCAGCTGATGGTTTTAAACCATTTCATCCAACCTTTGAAATATTATACATCAACTATGGACTGAAAGTTTTGGTAAAGCAGGTAGACTAAACCACTAAAACCCCCGAATTTCTCACTTGCACTAAAAATAAGAGATACACGGTAGGCCGGGCAATTTTAAGTTATCTGGTGCTGTCAGTTAGGAGGAAAGACAGCAAAAAGAGACAGTTGACAAATTGTCTTAATCGTGTCTATAAAGACATTTAAGATAAAACTTTGTAATTCTAAGTATTTCTGCATGAACATTGTATACATGCGGCCAAGCACATCCGGAGCCACTTCGATCATAATTATTACATTGTTTTATTTAGAAAATAATGATGATAATAATGATAATAATAATAATAATAATAATAATAATAATAATAATAATAATAATAATAATAATAATCATAATAATAATAACGATAATAATAATAATAATAACAATAATAATAATAATAATAATAATAATAATAATGATGATGATGATGATGATGATGATGATGATGATGATGATGATGATAATAATAATAATAATAATATAATAATAATAAAACCTGACATGGGAATTAATGATAGGCAACTGACTAACTGAAGATGGATGGTCAATAGAAATCAAGCAAACCGGTCCTAAAAACTGATCAGACTGACATGTCCACTTATGTCATTTCAACTGTATATTCACACACACACACACACACACACACACACACACACACACACACACACACACACACACACACACACACACACACACACATATATATATATATATATATAGGAAAGAATGATAAAAAATGTTAAAAATATGTCAATTAGGATTCATCTGATCAGATTTCCATTGGTACTTTCTGCAGTATCTAAGTATGTCTGCAGACTTGTAGGAACACTCTTTTTTTTCCCTTTTTTCAGTTATAAGTACACATGGATAATTCTGAACAGTGTCAATGGGAACATTATGATACTGGTTGTGTTCTTATTTTTTATTTCATTTTATTTTTTGTTTGTTTGTTTTGTTTTGTTTTGATTTTTCTTTTATTTCTAACCACGTCCATTTTTCGCACTCAACCATTGGTGCTTTCGGGCTCGAAAAATCAGCTACTGCCTGTCTCAACATTGACCAACCATGGACTTACACGCCTGTCTTCCCACGTGTTTATATTCAGTCGTATAACACTTTATGCAACGTGCAAGATCCGTTTGTGATTGACGGCAATGACTAGAACATGAATCTTACGGGAGAAGTTTCTGACCTATCAGCTTTCTACCTGACCAAAAGTAACGAATATCACATGTTTATAGATCTTAAAGGAAAAACATCGCTTTAGCAAAGCTGGGTTTGCTAATGTATTTGTTAGTGTCATATACATTACTGGCCATTAAAATTCACGTGTACATGTTACCATAATGTCCGCTAAATTTTTTACCTGCTCCATTGCAAGTTTACTTCTAGATCATATGTGAAATGGCACACACTGATGTCAAAGGTGCAGCCGAAAATTTCACTTTTAACCACCAATGGTCGAAAGGCTGTGGAGGTAAACAGTAGCAGTTAAGTATTACACTCTCGTTGGGTTCTGTTTTTTTTTTTTTTTTTTTTTGATACAAGATTCAACACAGGGATGTCACATGCGTACATCATGATATTATATTAAGCAGGTTATAAATTTTGTCAGGTTTTCATCCAATAAAGAGGCACATGTACAGTTACATTTACATTTATGTTCCCATATACTAGTAAATAAACTTGCCAAAAGCTTTCAACTTCCATTTCATAACACAAAGATGGTGGTTACATGTCCTCAGTGTCATGCAAAAATGACACTGTACGATAGCATAGATTTGAGTGTGTTAAACGGCAACAATATGTAAACCGAAAATGAATGCCTTGGCATGCTCATGAGGTTATCCAGCAGTCTGGATTGAATTACTAGAGTTATTTATACAAACACATACTACTACTTCAGTTTCGGTCGATGACAGACATTCTAGCAGCTACTGCAGACATAATTCCAATGCGCGGGTAGCAATATTTACAGAATACAGGTTTTTTTTTGTTTTTTTTGTGTTTTTTTGTTTTGTTTTGTTTGCGCATGATAGCATACTGAGACAGTCTGGGATCAAATATTTTTTTATTAAAAAAGCAATTTCAATAATTGTGACGATATATAATATATACATCGTATTTTACCATTGATGCCCATGATGGTGCAAAAATTACTAAGTTTGTAGAAATACATGTACAAGCACAAAACCGACATAAAGCAGCTGAAGAAACCAAGGTTCATCAAAATCTTTTAAACACAACAACAATTTATTCTGAACCTTGTTACCCTTCCAAACAATTTACCTCTTTCATACTGGTGTCATATGCCGATGTTTTCGATCAAATTTATCTTGGTAACGAGATGAAGTATACTGCATTGAACACGAAGTTAAAAGCAGATAAATGGGCGGAAATGTTTAAGTCCTGCATTATATGCAAGTGAGCTTTATGCATAGATTATATGTAGTGATCCGTTATATCAAATTATTTACAATGTGTCATCCGCTGTGATAAATACTAATATTTATGTATATTTCGCATTAGCTGTATAATCTCCACAGAGAATTGTGTCAATGTACTACGGATAAACCCCTATGTAACGATCATATATCACGTAATCTTCAAGCTTAAACTTCATTCAACCATAGGCTACATGTAGCCTTGCATTTCTACTACATCCGTCTATGACAATTATCTAGATTTGCCCTTTTTCATCATTTTTGACCACACAGTGGAAATCGGTCATCGAAAGAAAGTCACTGTCCTAATTAATAGGATTAATTTTGAATGTCCCATTGACCAGAAAAAAAACTTCAAGTCATGATGCTCTGATATGCTAATGAATCACGATGTGTGACTCTATTTTTTTTTCAAAAGAGCCAAGTACGTCAAATTGGAGCACCATTCACAAGGGCCATCCAGGTTGTAGAATATTATGAAGCAGCATCTATCAGACTTGACTAAGTAGCCAGCAGCCATGCGTGGCCTTACCAATAGCGATCATGGCTGCATATTAAGTGGGACATGCCATATTGGCTTTCAGGCTGATAAGATAAGATAATTATCACTGGAATGAAATATATAGTGGTCGCTCGAGTTCTAACTAACCAATTTGGGGCCTGCCTTTTTTTGTCATATATTAGAACATGTCACAGAAATGTATATGGCAAACAAGGCAAATTCATGCGTTTTGGCTGTGTTTGTTAATGTGTGTGTGTGTGTGTGTGTGTGTGTGTGTGTGTTAGTGTGCGTGTGTGTTAGTGTGCGTGCGTGTGTGTGTGAGGTCTTAAAAAGTGAGCAAGACGACTGTGACAGTCCCGTACTCAGCTGATATGCACAAATGCCCTTGCAGTTTTTCAAAAAAATTATCTCAAAAAGAACAAAGAAATTCCATTTGCAAAAGATCTAAAACTCAATGGAGCGTGTCCATTTTAATAAATCTGCTAGAAAACTACCCAAGGTACAATGCCACCAAGTTTGAAGTCAATATGAGAGACAGTTACGGACAAAAAAGTAAAAAAAATGTGAAAAAGCATTACAATGTCCATCGGCTTACATAATAATCAGCAGGAAAGTTGGATTTACCGACAAGTACCCGAATTGACAAAATCGTTAAAAGTCATGAATTTGCAGCATTGGCTCCTAGTGACCAGGTTTGGTATGCCCTTTCACAACAAACAAATCCACCAAGTTTCAGCCTAGTCAGAGGAACAGTTCTGGAGAAATCAGTAGGAGCAATAACATAAAAAAAAAAATCATTAAAAGCATATAGCGCCATCTGGTGAACAAATTCAGAACCAGGAGTTCCCGTGTCATATCAAAGCAATAGTGTGAGCGGTTTCAGAGAAGATTTTTACCTTTTTTTCCTTTTTAAGATTTGCCCCGCCTCCCCCCCCCCCCAAAAAAAAAAGAAAACATACATTTTTTTTTTTCAAAAATCGATGAAGCGTGCCCGTTGGAACAAATCTGCTGGAGACACACCAAAGGTATTTTGGCAACAATTTTGAAGTGAATCTCACTCACAGTTTCTCAGAAGTCATGAATGTGAATAAGCATTAGAATGCCTATTGACTTACATTGTAATCAACTGGAAAGGCGCAATTACCAACAAGTACCCGAATTGAAAAAAAAAATCGTTAAAAACCAAGAATTTGTAGCATTGCTGCCTATTGAACCACTATGTGGGACCCTTCAACAAAAACATATCCACCAAATTTCAGCTTAATATGAGTGGCAGTTCTGGAGAAGCGCTAGACAAAATCCTTAACAGACAAAAAAGTTTGAAAAAAAGAGCAGAAACTAAAAAATCTGAAATCACTTGAGCATAACCAAATGAACGGACTTGGTAAAAACTCACCTAAGATATATTGCCACTAAGTTTGAAGTGAATCTGGCTGGCGGTTTTAGAGAAGCAGTCAAAAATGTGAATTGTGGATGTACGGCGACAATGATTTCGACAGCGATAATGACAAGGGACGGACAGAGGACGGACCATCCTACAAGCGCAGCTCACTGACAAGGCAGCTGAGCTGAAAACGTGGCACACATCTTGATAAATTTTGTTTTATTAATGCATGTCGTCTCTTACAGACCTGGCTAAGCACCACCCAGAAGATATCTAAAAGCAAAGCTGCCTCTGATCCATCAGTACCAGAGAGTGTGGCTGCAGACTGTACCAACTTGTCAGACAGACGGGTGGATAAGGGTATGGTTGCTACAAATCTACCTTCTAGTGATGTCATTGCTATAATGAAAACTAGATTGTCATTTGTTTTTGCAAAATTGTACATTGCATTAGCTTGTTATAGGTTCGAGTCCCGCTCGTTCTGAACATAAGATATATATATATCTGTCTGTGGACTAATTTCGGTTTAAATCCCGACAATTCGTCTGGATTGTTGACTTACCACATATAATTATGTCATCAATTGCAATGTGACCTTTGAAATTTGATCCGACCTCCAAAGATAATCTGAAAAGAGGACAATATAGTGTTCTACTTCATGTGTTAGACCATTCCCCATAACGGTTTTACAGCTTCCGACAGGGTTTTGATTTAAAATCGGCGTTGTAACGTTCTTATAATCAGTTACAATACAGCAATAGCATCTTCATAAGATAATGTTTAAATCAGCAAATTTATTATTTTGTGCATCAAATCACTCGTAGTCTTGATGTGTGATAAAGACCCAACATTCGAGAAGTATATTAATTCAGATCTAATACCCGCAGATAATGTACATATGTTGTTACTGGTTGACAAACTTACAGCGGTTGGTGCAGTGAACACTGTTTGAAGATTGACTGCATGCCATTGATCAGTGTCACCCTTTTTGACGATAAGAAGCTTTGGGATCCAAAGCTTTGCCCAGACTTTCAGCTGCCCTGTATTAGTTCCGTGCATGGGAAGATAGAACTGAATATAAACGGTTCCAAATACGCTCATTGCTCCAGACAACAGTCGTGCCGTGCCTACACGTTTGTGTGGGCTTGACGATCCAATGTACATATAACAGCCTGTGAAGGTATATGCAAAAAACATTATTATTAAAAGCAGAAGTAGGAGCAGCAATGATACTAATAATGATCATTATTTTTATAACATTAAATACATATAAAAATTGTACATTGATGTACTACTTTTAGAGGAAAAACGTTTATAAATGCCAGGCAATGACTATACTCTATGGGTTTGGAATGGAGCATGACATATGCTGAAAAAGTTCTGCAGCCGAAACACATTACGACTTCCTAGCTACGTCAGTCTCCTTACTATCAAATTATCATACAAACATCAGTAGGCAATCAATGAACTTGAAGATGCTCATGGGAAACAGTTTCCTAAGACCACGCAGGCGATATTGTTTCCTGATAACGCCACCATAGTAATAATTACAAAAAAAAACTAAAACAAAATAAAACAAAACGAAAAAAAAAAAAAACATATTTTCGTAAATAAACAAAACAAGACATGTACAAAAAGGTGTCCATGCATATGTACATATAAATAAATATAAATGTATACATATATATGTATATATATATATATATATATATATATATATATATATATATATATATATATATATATATATATATATATATATATATATATATATATATATATATATATATATATATATATATATATACTACTACTACTAGGCCTGCGGCAAATCTGACAAACAGGCCTTATTTAAGGAGTTTGGTCTACCCGTCTGCCTTATAGCTGTAACATACCTCATTATTTTGCAAATCTACTGTAGATTTCAAATATGTCTGTTGTGGAACTCTCAAGTGGTCCAGTTTAACGGTATATGCAAATTAAGAAACCTATATAGTAGAACAGCTAAATTTTCAACAAAAGGCTTATTTTCAGTTTTCGTTCAACCGGAAAAATATCCGGGTGGATATAGTATCAATCCGGGTGGATATAGTATCAATCAAAAGATAAGAACCCGAGGTTTAAAGTTTGATTAGGTGTATTGACAATTTCATGAAGAATTTGTATTTATATCGGTAACCATGGCAATGAAATTAAGTTTTCATGAAATGAGGCGAGAATCACCTTTTTAACTATAAGTTTATACACATACAGGGTGCCACCTCACAACTTTACATCAACATACCTTCTATACAGGTGTTTGATAAAAAACCATGTTGAGATAGCAATTGCCAACAGTTGGTTGCCATGGCAACAGAATGTTTGTAAAAGTCACTTAAATTTGCATGTAAACACTAGGAACTTTTATAGTTTTAAATATCGGGAATAATTTTCATAACATTTGATGTTAAAAATGTAAAGAGATTCTTTCTGCACTAACAATGAGGTCAATTGAGTGAAGGAAGCCTATTTTTAGGTCGCCAGGCAACGTTCTTGCAAATGTTTACATTATTCAAAATCAGCATATTTTGTGGATATTGAAATTGGTCATATGGCCAGTGCTGCGCATTGCTGAGAAATGATACATACATGTGATAATATTGCCAGAAAATCGGTCCTTAAACAAAAAAATACTTAGCTAAATTTGGTATTAATTGAAAGATAAGAATCCGGAATTGAAGGTTAGGTAGAATGTACCATCGATTTAATGGGCAACATATGTTTTTATTGGTTGCCATGGTAACGACATTTTTTTGGAATAATCCTGGGAAAAACACATTTTAACCATTGTGTAATGAGAATGCAAGGTACCACTTCACAACTTTACATCAGCACACCTACTATACAGGCTTTTCCAAAGAAACCAGTTTGAGATTGTAAGTGTCAAAAGTTGGTTGACATGGCAACGGAATGTTACTAAAAATCACATAAATTTGCAATCAAACATCAAAAGCTTGTTTTAGCTTCAAATTTTAGGAATACTTTGCATCAAATGTTCTTTTAAAATGTAAAGGGACTCTTTCTCCACTAAATTTGATGTAAATTGAGTGAAGTAGGAGTGTTTTATGGTCACCCAGCAACGTTCCTCCAAATATCATGATTATTTGAAAGCAGAGTTTTGAAGATATTGGACACGCATTATCAACACTGTTGCAAACTGCTGAGCAATGATACAGGTGATAATACTACCAGTGGATGTTGATATAAACTTTCCATATTTCCTTGTAGTTACTCCTGTCCTAAAGCAACATTATTATGGCTTTTTTACAATAAAATTAAATAAAGAATTTGTTTCAAATTTTGTGCCTTTTTCAAATATATTTTACATTAACTCTAATTTAAGTTCTCCATGACACTGAGCGCATACTTATCAAGCATATATATTACTAATAATATCCAGCAAAAAGATGGTAAAATTGTCAGAGCTCCCAAAGAACGTCCTTATCGCAGTGGGCGGATGCGCACCCAATCAGCGTAATTTTATCTAAATTGTTTTGTCTCAATGTAACAAACCATTTTATATTCAACACACTATGCCCCCCTTTCCCCCCTTCCACAAGAAAATATTCAGACGATTAACATGCAAAAAAGCCTCAAAATTGCCACATTTAGTTACACCTCTAGAACTTTTGTTCACTGCCCATTGGCAGATGTCTCAAACTTACATGTGATAGGTAGAAGTTTGTGACTGTCTAAAATAGTTTTGAAGATATGGAGCTTTTAAAATCTTAATTGTCCCTAATTTGCATAATTTTTAACACCATGACTATTCCAAGCCAGGTGCTTAATTTCACCGGTAGGTGAGTCACCATGTCAAGTTTCCTGATTGTCTGAATAACAGTGGCCGAGAAAAACTCCAGACAAATTTGGTCGTAAAGAAGAAAGAAGGAAGAAAAGAAAGAAAAGATGGAGTTTTTAAAATCTTAATTGTCCCTAATTTGCATAATTTTTAACACCATGACTATTCCAAGCCAGGTGCTTAATTTCACCGGTAGGTGAGTCACCATGTCAAGTTTCCTGATTGTCTGAATAACAGTGGCCGAGAAAAACTCCAGACAAATTTGGTCGTAAAGAAGAAAGAAGGAAGAAAAGAAAGAAAAGATGGAGGAAAGAAGGAAGAAAGGAATGAAAGAAAAACATAATTCTTTGAAAACCAAAATGTCTGGGTGCAAACCCAGACATAATAAAGCCAGTGACGCGTGTCCTATAGAACAAAGCTTGCTGGAGATCTATCCAAGGTACATCCGTAGCAGAGCCAAGTCTGAAGTGGATCCAGTTAACTGTGTTTGGGAACATTACGTATAAATGTATTCACAGCAGCCAATCACTGTACCAATGACAATGTGTACTCTCATTCATAATTTTGTGTGTGAAAAATCCAGGGCAAGGAGGAAGCATCGCTTAGCGACTTTGATGGACACCAAGTCAAAGTAATAACCACCACCTTTGAATAGAGTTCAGTCAGTGATTTTCGAGAAGTCGAAAACAAAAAGTGGCTAAAAAAGATTCGCTTCACAGCAAATCTGTCTGGGTACCTTGAAAATGAGGACAGTTTGAAATGCTACACTTTGCCATTGTTCAGCATAGTCTAAATTTTGTGTATTACGCTAATTTACATAAATTATAATGCAATAACTCTTTGGTTCTTGGTTCATTGGATGTGGCCATGTCACAAACTTACAAGGTAAAGTTTGAATGATACTACTATCTGAAATAGTTTTGATAGCTATTCAAAGACTTTAATTTTGTGTATTTGCCTAGTTTGCATAAATTAAAAGCCTACAACTTTGGTTTATGGTTCATGGGATGCGGCTTTGCGACATACCTACAAACTCAGGTCGGAATGGCACCTGTATGTATAATAGTTTAGAAGTTATTCAAGATTAAAATTTCTTGTATTCATCTTCTTTGCATAAATTGAAATTGTACAATTTTGGATGATGGGTCATTGTATGCAGCTATGTCACAAAGCCAAAAATTGAAGTTGGAATAGCATCTCTATCTATAATAGTTTTGAAGCTATGCAACATTTAAAATTGTGAATATCCACCTAATTTGCATCAATTAAAAGCCCTATAACTTTGGTTCATGGTTCATTGGATTTGGCTTTGCCACAAACCATTATATTTCTTTTTACAACATACCTACAAACTCAGGTCGGAATCGCACCGGTATGTATAATACTTTTGAAGCTATTCAAGATTAAAATTTCTTGTATTCATCTTATTTGCATAAATTGAAATTTTACAATTTTGGATGATGGGTCATTGTATGCAGCTATGTCACAAAGCCAAAAATTGAGGTTGGAATAGCACCTCTGCCTATAATAGTTTTGAAGCTATTCAACATTTAAGATAGCGGCACCGTTACGAGCGCGTAACACAGACTCGCGACTTTGACCTGATGTAACTTGCCTATTTTTCTTGTGTTACCAGCAAAACTATTTATTTTCGATATATCACAGATGCATTATCAGGAATCATACTTGAATGTCATGAAGTTAATTTTGATGCTGTTTGGAGCCGTTTTGTGAATGGGTATGAAATCACACATTTTGCAAGGATTTCTGATAAAATATTATTTTATTCTGACTGACAACTATCGAAAATTAAACTATGGACCAATACGCAGGAAACGTATCCTGCTTTTGACATAAATATGATAAGAAAAAAATGTGCAATTTTTTTAAGTTTGGTCCGTAAGACTGTACAGGTTCTTTATTTTTGGGGCCACAAAAGTCACGGAAGGAAGGGTTGGAAAGGTATGAAAAAATACGTTTCCTAGCGCAGATCCGTATCTTGTCAGAGCCGTTTATTTTGTGAAGATATCTTGATCCGTTTTCAAGAAACGCCTCCAGAAACATTGATCGATTTATGAAAAAAACTTGCTTTTGCGAAAATGGCGATGAAAGGCATGATTGTCAATCTTGAAGCATTGATTGGCTCTTACATGAAGAATACTCACTCCCGCGGCCCAAAGTTTCTAGCACAAATTACAAACATGTAGAGGCTCTCATATCTGGCTTTGAAATTAAAAGAATCGGCCTTTTAGTGGCTTAAAAAAGGACTTTTTGAAGTCAAATCCTTCAAAAGCCACCATGCAGTCAGCTTTGTGTGGCTGGTTTCACACGCGCTGCCCGACACGAAAGGGTATAGTAAGCGGATTAGCGGAGTCACCTGACCTTGACCCAAGCAACAAGTTGTTTAAAAATGGCGACTGCCTAATGGAGCGGGGAGCGGTCTGACAGTTTGTTCGGTAAAGTGCACTCATCTGGCAGGATTAGCTCACCCACTTCTCATCACCTCCGATCAAAGACAGAAATGCCTTTATTACGGCGATGGTTTGGTACTTCGGCCTGCAGTGTTTTGGAAAGCTTTGAGCGAGTACAACCTACAGTTAACTTGGAGAATTTTTACGATTGGAAGTGGAGGAGACGAAACCTGAAAAATGCCCAGGTATCAACGGACGAAGAAGCGGATGAAAGGGAGTGTAAAGCAACTAGTGGCAAAGAGGAGAGACGAACAGACTACAGACACAGACGCAGTCAGTTCACAGGCAAATTGTGCAACAGGTAGAACACATTTGAGCGATGCGGTCCAGCCCCGGGACGTGGATCAATGCACGGAGGAGGCTGTCTTGTGTGACCCTTTGCCACCCGAGGATGTACGCCCGGTCCATCCACCACCGCCAGCTTATGTTGAATAAAATATTTTTTTGTTGTTTGTCTCATTGATTGTTTTCTTGATTCTTTAGCCAATAAATCATTTTTGCCAACTAGGATGCATTACACACACACACACACACACACACACACACACACACATATATATATATATATATATATAACGACTACATTTTCAGAAACAGTAGCACTGGATTGTGAATTATAAATGACTGGCAAGATTCATTTCCAGATATGTGACAGACCTATAATGAACAATCAACATTATTCCAGAGAAGTTATTTCATGCAAATAAGGGGAGGGGTATATAGATTTCCATATGGCAGACCAAGCTCTGGTTTTTATCTACTACACATAATTACTGTATGTGGCATACACAGAACTTCGTCCGTGTCAGGCAATGCATCAGCCGTAGTCCAGTCAAATCTATTTTTTTCAAAAGCTTCAGTTAGTCTTGTAATGCTACAGTTGAAATAATATGGCCTGGGAAAATAAGGACCTTGCTGCACAATTTGAAAAAAAAATACATCATAAACTATATCCATACTTAAATTTACAAATTTTATTTACATGAAAACTATATGTACATGTTCTTATCACTTTGTGGTAAGAAAAGTCCATTGTATTCTAATCCAACTTGACATGAAAACTTTTTTGTCCATGTTCTTATCGCTTTGTCATGAGAAAAGTTCACTGTATTCTAATCCAACTTGGTACAAACAGCCCTGCAGAACTGTGCCATCTCAACCCTGTACGCCTACTTGCAGAACCCCCCCCCCCCCCCCTTGTAAAGGCAGCATAGCACGCAGAAATGCCCGGATCTGGGCCGGGTAGGTGCACTGACAGCCTTCGGGACCAACTTCCTTTTCCTGCAAAAACAAAACACGACAACATGACTAGTTAATTAAACTGCCCCCCCCCCCATTTTGTTTATTGAATGTAAAAATGTTAAGTTGCATTATTGAAATACTGCATTACATTTTTGAACAACCCATAAGAATATAACGACAAGCAGAGACATGTTATAGAAGCTCCCTGCTACAAGACAAATTTGGGTAACACTCTGAACTATCAACTTGGTGAAAAGAAAGAAAGTTGTATAAATGCTGCATTATTGAATTACTGAATTAAAAAAAAATAGCTGTCAAGTAGACTGTGATGAAATAAAAATCTTCTGCATATGAACTTACATACGTACATTGACATCGTTGATGTATTAGTTTCAATGGGCAATTACCAGAACGGAAACATTTTTGGTAATATGATAGAACAAGGCCTACAGAAATATTACTTTTCATTCTCTGTCATAATATCGATGACCCATGGTCATATTAATGCTACGCAAAGAACAAACAAATAAATAACAAACACACATATACTTACCCCAGTTGCGTAATCTCGTCTGTAAGTGCTGTCTCTCCCACTGCAACTAACTCGGCTGCTTGACGTTTACGTAGCTGGGCTGTAGTTACTTTTTTCACTTTAGGCATTTTTCTGAATTTGCTTTTTGGATTTTACACCTTCTGTGCTCTTGACTGTACTGTCACTGTGTGAACATGAACGGAGACTGATTGTAAGTTAGTCAGCTGGATCATGTATGAATGCCACATTGGCACCACCAAAGTTGAACCAGAGAACCACCGAAAATTACATGAGTGTGCTAAAGATATGCACAGTTTTGCAAGCAAGTCTTATTGTAGTTTTGAAATAAATACCTAAATCCTTTTCCAATATGTCCCAGATTTTTTTACGTATCTAAACTAATCACTTATTTCATATATATGTAAAGGGTTCACATATAGGTGTGATTGTATTCTTTTAACGTATTCTAACAAAATCAAGTGAGCTGTGCTGATATATCCAAAACTAGAACAAGATCTTGTCCAAACTGACGAAACATTCCAATTTCTATGCGTAAGTAGTTTGCCATATACAACTGACCAATGCAGATCCTGAATAATGGAATTTTGAACTTGTGGAGACAAGTGTGCTTCAACTATAAAATCTAAAGTACCACGACCATTATAATATATGTTGACCCTAGTGCCAGTACTTCATAAGCAACATGTGATTTTAAGTCGTTCTGTGCAAGAACCTTTGGCAGTTTAAACACTAAATGATTTCACCGCACAAATACAAATTTCACGAGAGATTCTGCCCTTTGTATTGACCAGTGCTCATTTGCTGAATATTCAAATGTTCGATCTTTCAATTCTTTTTAATGAAATTGAACTATTATGACTACAGATTTTATTTTTTCTTACACATCTGTATTATCATGATTACTAGACTGTAAATTTAGTATCCTAGTAGAGAGATGATTGAGGTTCAATAGCACCTTGCTAAATGAGTCAGTCATCAGGAGAATGTCCACAGTCGAATCAGAACGACGGAAAAAATCTTGACGACGTATGGCCTGATACACACGTTTACTGATGTGATAAACTGTGCTCCAGATTTATAACTAGGGTTGCCTTCTATTTTCTCATGAAATAAACAAAGGCATCCTGAATAAACGGTATTTATGTGTGTTGCCTTTGCTGGGCTTAAAACAAACATATACAAAACGTTGACAGAATAATAATAATCTTAAGGCTACATTTTATACCAGACTGTTACAGCTGAATTAATTCTACTCAGCTGTCAAGGGTAATTTTGACTCTGTTGTCCTTTCCCAATGAAGACTAATTTCCTGCAATGCCAAAAAACAGATTGCTGTGAAACAAGTACTCTTAGGAAGCAGTTTGAGGAAAAACTTTACCCATATTTATAAGATTCAAATATACACAGAGAGCAAAGTTAAATACAGCAAAGGGCCGAGATTTAAGAACTACCAAACATTAACATTTATCCTTAATTACTGAAGTGAGGCAAAAAACTTCGCTCCTGACAACAGATAGACAGGCATCCATAAAAAAAAAAAGAAGAAGAAGTGTTTTTAAACTGGTCCTCACAACCTTTGAAATATTCTTCATTCACGAGAGGCCTTCGCTTTTTGCAAAACAAGTAGCTCCAACACCTAAAATGCAGAATATATCACTTGCACCAAAGACTGCCTAACATCTACTCATTTGTAAACCGAGTTTTAAATAAACTATACACATGTACTAAAATGATTTTGTGTAGTGGTTCTCAGAAATTTTATTCCGATCTATATACCTTTGCTCTGAACCCATAGTGACTTTCAATTCCTTGTATGACAAAACTGAGGAAGGGTAATTTAGAGGTTAATAAGTATGTTAGTAGCTTGGCAACGTTTCAAATGTTTCTCAAGGTTAGCCAACTTTGTTGTGAGACTGTTTTTGCTTATCCTATGTTGCATATGTGTTTTTATTCTATGTGTACGTCAGAATAAGACACTATATATATATATATATATATATATATATATATATATATATATATATATATATATATATGTGTGTGTGTGTGTGTGTGTGTGTGTGTGTGTGTGTGTGTGTATGTATTCACGCAGAAACGGGATGGACCACACTGACTCCATTAAAATTTATCCTCTTTCAGCTTCTGACCTTCTGGGGTTGTGCCCTTCAATGATTTGAGTTGTGTGCAGATAATCATTGTAAACGTCTTATTATTATTATTATTATTATTATTATTATTATTATTATTATTATTATTATTATTATTATTATTATTATTATTATTATTATTATTATTATTATTATTATTATTATGCATGGCATGTAAGTGTTGTCATCATGTTCATTAGAGTTCATTCTAGTCAGGCGCAAAGTGTGCTCTGGGATCTGGCGAACAGCCCCACTTAAAGACTCTGTTGTACTGTTGGGGCCCTTTGTCCATAAATCCTAAACACTGGTGAGCCATTCTGCAATTTATTTTACTTTTCCGTGCTAGACAGTGCTGGTCGATAGTACTGCCAGATACCCCCACTGCGGAAAGGTTTTCTGGTCTTCAGAAGTGTGTCCACACCATTGTAAAGAACATGTTTTTTTCATGCTTCGATAATCGATTTTAAGTTGTCGCTTGTGATGGCCATTTATCTCGAGAATGAAATATAAAATGTAAAATATAAAATGGTCACCATCTTTTTGTGCCCAAAGGTTACAATGGTTAAACTACAAATACCGTCTAGCCTCCTCTATTGGCTTTCGTCAGTTAAACAATGCTGGCTACAAAATGTATATTTCAATTTCCTGTTTTTCGTACGAAACAAATGTCAGTCACGCTTTCAGTTTATCTATAACATCTCCATATGTATTTTATACTCTAGATCGAAATGATCCTTACAGAAAAAACACTTCACAAATTTGGTGGAGTTCCTAATAATTCATTAACAAATGTTCTTGCTATAAATGACCAAGATGAAGATCGTCATATCGAACAAATACAGCAGTCGCAATACTATTTTGAAGATTTGATACAAACATTAGTTGCACACAAGGACAATTTTTGTATTCTCAGTTCTAACATAACCTCAGTAAATGTTAAATTCTCTGAAATTGAAGCTTTTGTCTACGAACTGAGAGTACACAACTTTGAATTTGGTGCTATATGTTTGCAGGAATGCTGCATCGAAGATAATACTGATCTTTCACTTGTACAGCTTGGAGGTTATCAATGCATTGCTCAAGGCCAAAGTTGTTCCAAAAAAGGTGAACTCATAATTTATCTCAATGAAAAGTATACATTCCAAAATAAGTTGTTGCCCGTCAGACCAACGGTGTGGGAAAGCCAATTCATTGAAGCAGCAGGAGAACAATTGCCAAATAGTATAATTATCGGAAATATTTACGGACCACTCAGAGATGTTATTGAAAACTATAATTTATTTACAGACGAGTTCTCACAAGCATTGCAGTCTTTTTAAAGAAATAACACAGCAATCACAATCTCTAGAGATTTCAAAATTGATCTACTTAAAATAAATGAACGTTAGGTTTACCATGATTTTTTTCGATTGCATATTGTCGAACAGTTTCTATCCAAAAATAACATTCCCAACTCGTTTCTCAAATACCAAAGGAACACTCATTGATAATATTCTACATAAAGGAAATGATATAAGTTCAAATGTTACCTCCGGTATAATGGTAAAAAAGTTCTCAGATCATCAACTAATATTTGTCTGCCTAGAAACGTTGAAACAAACAGAAAAGTATCCTAAATTCATAAAGATAAAAAAACAAGAAATCACTGATATGACATATTTTTATAATGAACTCGAAAATATGAATATTCTGGATAGAATAGATCAAAATCCCACTACCGATTCAAATGAAAATTTTGAAAAAGCTCAGCACTGTGGTTGAAGAAGCCAGGAAGAAACATCTCGAGGTTAAATTTAATAAACATAAACACAAAAAACAAAAATGGATTACAACAGGAATTTTGGGATCGATTCAATATAGAGACAGTCTCTATAAAAGACTAAAGTCTACACAGCAAGATACTCCGTTATTTGCTACTCTTAAAACAAATTTAAGTACCTACAATAAAATATTGAGAAACGCAGAGCCAAAAAGGATTATTATGAAGCTTTTTTAAAAAACTACAAGCATGATATAAAGAAGACTTGGGCAACAATAAAGGAAATTTTGTCTAAAACTAAGAAAAAGAAAAAAAAATTCCTGAATCATTCTCTCATAATGGGCAATTAATAAACGATAAGTCCACAATTGCCAACACATTTAACAAATATTTCACAGATATTGGTCCAAACTTGGCTACTGAAATACATCATTCTGAAATGAGAAACTATAAACAATATCTTAAGCAACCAGTAAATTCCACTTTTAATTTCATTAAAGTGGATACTGACAGCATTTCAAAAGTAATTGATAAATTACGTCCTAAAACAAGCTGTGGTATCGATGAAATATCTATTAAACTACTTAAATTCATACAAAATCTCATCACTGAACCTCTTCGCCTTGTAATCAATCAGTCTCTAAATACAGGAATATTTCCTGATAAATTGAAGATAGCAAAAGTGATCCAAATTTGTAAGAAAGATAATGAATCCTTGTTCTCAAGTTACCAACCGATATCAGTTCTACCTGCCTCCTCAAAAGTCTTCAAAAAGATAATTTTTCAACAAGTATATGATTATTTTGAGAATAATAAGCTCTTTTATGGTAGCAAATATGGTTTCCGTGCTGGACATTCCACAGAATTTGCTGCCATAGAGCTTCTTGATAAAATAATACAACAAATGGATAATGAACAACTCCCAATTAGTATCTTCATTGACTTGTCTAAAGCATTTGATACTTTAGATCATCAAATTCTACTTGCAAAGTTAAAATGCTATGGAATTAAAGGTCTCTCCTTAAAGCTCTTTGAAAGTTGTTTAAGTAGCCGAAAGCAATTTGTCGAATTTGATGACACAAGGTCTAATCTGCTGCAAATTACTACTGGCGTACCACGAGGTTTTATTATAGGACCTCTCTTCTTTATTATTTATATCAATGATTTAGCGCACGCAAGTGAAATATTTGACCTAATAATGTACGCAGATGACTCTACTCTTTCTACAACAATCTTAATATGGGGTTGTAAGTATTCCAAGATTCAGAAACTACAAAGGAAAGCAATAAGGATTATATCATGTGAAAAATACAATGCCCATACAGAACCACTATTTAAAAGCCTTAAATTACTCAAACAAGCGGACATTTTCTCCTTATCTAAATTTAAATTCTATCATAAATATATAAACGTGGAACTACCAGAAAATCTACAAAGTTTGCCATTCCAAACAAGTCAAGGCATACATAGATATAATACAAGACAAGCTGGTAACATTTATATACCTACATACAAGCACAGTTATGCTAAAAACTGGTTACGCTGTGATGTGCCTGAGACTATTAACAAATTTTCAGCCAATTTACGTGAAAAACTAAATACGAATAGTTATAATGGACTAGCAAATTACATAAAAAATACTATATATTAAAAATTATAAGGAAAATTGCATAATTGAGAACTGCTACATTTGTTCCCGAGAAGATTTACGTTGAAGATTATTTTAGAATAATTATTGCCTTCACCAGAGTGTATATGTAAGTACTTCATATTATCATAATTTATTATTTCTTCGTGGCTGAACATTTTGTTTTATTTCCCCTAAATACGAATAGTTATAATGGACTAGCAAATTACATAAAAAATACTATATATTAAAAATTATAAGGAAAATTGCATAATTGAGAACTGCTACATTTGTTCCCGAGAAGATTTACGTTGAAGATTATTTTAGAATAATTATTGCCTTCACCAGAGTGTATATGTAAGTACTTCATATTATCATAATTTATTATTTCTTCGTGGCTGAACATTTTGTTTTATTTCCCCTCATTCTGCAAATACAGTCGCCATGAAATATTTAGTTAATTTGTACAGGGTGGCCCCATGAGAGCGACAGTTGTTTCTGTCTTTATGGGAGTCTTCCTGACCACACAATATGTTCATTGATTAATCTACTCTATTTCTGTAATTTTTTGGTCGAATAAAACTGTCCTTAGTCCTGAGTCCTGGTTTTATGACCTTAGAACATTGCAAATCCGTTGGTAATGATCACAGTCCAGAACTGTCAATGGTGAATCAGTGTCAAATGAAACAAAGCGCATTGTTTGGTTAATAGTATTTTATCATGATTATTGTGATACTGTTTGCGGTTACCCTTGTCTAAAGTAAAAGTTATAAAAGTTCTGGTAAGACTTGAAAATCAAGGTTCTCGCACTGTGAGTCTTGTTTGTATAGACCACGCGATCTTTTGAGAAACTAGGCTTCAAGCAATTGAAGGAGTGAAGGAAATGTCGTCCTGCGACTTTGATTTCCAAAGGTCTAACACCTTTTGTCCCCAATATTTAGTATTCAAGTTGACATTCACAGCAGAAATACCTCAACTCACAAAAATTCTGCATATACCTCGACCTTGCACGCAAAACTTTGAAAACATCAGTGGCATAAGGGGGTGCCAAGACTTCGACCACGCTATAGCAGAAATTCCTTCACCATGTTCCCAACATATATATATATATATATATATATATATATATATATATATAGAGAGAGAGAGAGAGAGAGAGAGAGAGAGAGAGAGAGAGAGAGAGAGAGCGAGAGAGAGAGAGAGAGAGAAGCAGACAGACAGACAGATGGAGAGAGGGAGAGAGAGATACAGGGGTATTATTGTATCATGATTAGGTGCAGTCACTGGCCGGTATCTTTTGCTGACTGTAATCATGGTTGACTGTGATATTTAATCATATGGTATTGTGAGCTGTTATGTGTATGATGGGCCTTCTTCTTTTGTCTTTTCGTCCACAACACTTCCTGCTAGTCATTACCCTATTTTGCAGTTCGAACTCTCTAAACACCAAAACCTAACCTGTCACTGTCTGACCTGTATATAGATGGAAATACTATACTGTTGCCATGTTCTTCTATATTTTCACATAGACTGTATACACCCAAATAAATTTGAGGGTCTCAGCAGGTAACTTCTCCGAACATATTTGGTTCTGTACCCATGCATGTCTCTCTCTGTGTAGCGGTTCCTTGTCTAAAGTAAATATTCAGCAAAGACAACCCACATAATAATGAATAAATATGAACGTGTCACATGATGAATTAGCTAAATAATGGAGGGTCTGCGTAAAAATGCAGAGCTTCAATTTGAATAAAGAATACCAACCAAACCAAATATAATTACTAAATAGTATAGAACAAGTTAAGATAAGATTAATTTGACTTACCCCTGGACAAGCATGTGCCCTTTCTAGCTGGGAAGGACACATAAGTCTAGTCACCTGTAAGTGAATAACGAAAGTAGAAACAAACTGGGGCTCCATATTCAATCCCAGTGATTACAAAAGAAACAGTTACAGCAGGAAACCTGTATAACACCTTCCTATCAAAGTCTGCATGTCACGCGTACTTCTAAAATGTCCTTAGACGTCGGGGTCCGGGTATAAGCAGACCTCTTTTTTGTTACCATGGCAACACTCAAATTTTATTTTCGTAAGGGTTTGCAGGTAACAAAGGCTATTTGAGACAATAATAAGCTCGTATCAGGCAAAATGTTGCAACAAATGTAACATAAGAC
The DNA here is from genome assembly GCA_964020975.1 of Hermodice carunculata. Lineage (NCBI taxonomy): Eukaryota > Metazoa > Annelida > Polychaeta > Eunicida > Amphinomidae > Hermodice > Hermodice carunculata. Next base: position 29,606,739 of record OZ026626.1, read on the forward strand.
ATTTATTTCTTATTTTATTGCATTTCAGTTGAATTCATTATATTTATTGCGTACTTGAAGGAATATCTATAAAAAAATCGGTTTGCCTGTTAACCTGTATAATGGAAAAATTTACTAGTTCATATCACTACAAAACAAGCCGGCTTCACTTCAAACTTGGCTGCAATGTTTCTCTAGAAGGTTTTTATCAAGTTTGTTTGAATGGCCACGCTCCAATATTTTTTTTGTATTTTGAATTTATTTGTTCTTTTTTTTGGTCAAATATTAAAAAAATTCCTTCTCCAAAAACCGCTCATCCAATTGCTTCACATAAGGATCGTAGGGACCCTAAGTAGTTAATTTGTTTGCCAAGTGCGCTGCAAGTGTTTGTTTAATGAATAGTAGTGCTTTTATCCTTCATATCTCTGCTTATATGGACACGGTTGTGCATCAACGTTCGCGCTGAGACATGAAATATTAGCAGCGTTTGGTAAAACGGATGGCTGTTGTGAAGACAGCTTCGCTTATTGTAGAAATAATGAGAATAAGGAGAAAAAACAGATGTTGGACTGATCATTGTATGACAAATATGGGCTTCCATATCAGTTTTATGGCTCAGATATATTTTATGTGAATTTGTTTGCAGTTTCCACAATATTCAAGGGCTTTTGTGTGGCATGAGTATGTCTAGACCACTGACTTGATTTCAGTACATGAACCACAACAACATGACCCAAATCAAAATCGCTCACCCTGCACTATCAAACTATAGCTAGAATTGTATCTGCGCTGTTTGATTCAAGTGTCTGCTTAATTTCTTCACAGCAAGTGCTGCGCAGGTGCAAAAGAAACTGTTTTGTTCAGATAGACAGATATGTGTAAATAGAGTGTTGAATCCCAGACAGACGAGTGTGTGTTTTGACATTTTTTGCAGGTTCGTGTAGACACTGTAGTCCACGTTCAAGCGTTGTGATAGAAGGTAGCGTGGCGTTGATGGTTTGGTACCAATTTCATTAAAAAAGTTAATGTATCATTTTATTTTTCAAGCCCCTACCAAAATTTAATGAAATTCATACATCTAGTAAGAATATATAACTGGATCCGACTTTAGATTTGCTATGATGTGTGCACATTGGCATGGTCATTGGCACTTTTAGTTTCACACCAGGACACACGCATGTTTTATTTATAAGATTTTGTTAATGCATTGCTACTTCCTTGTAATAAGTCACAGTTAATCCATTAATTGAAAAAGAAGACTGGCCACAACTACAACTTTGCAAACGTAAACTGTGCACAATTGTTTTTATTTACTGGAAGCTTTGATCTGTCATGGTATCGCCATTGGCGGGTAAAATACGAGACTACCACCCTCGATGGAAACATCAATTTTTGCTGAGCATGCGATTTTCACGTCTTAAAAGAAACAAGTATTCCTTTAAAAGGAAGTGTTCGTGGTGTTGTCACTTGTAAAAGGATTAAAATATGGAATTGGGTTGACCTGACATGGAACTCTGTCTGTCTTTTTTTTTTTTTTTTTTTTTGATACTCAGCCATTTATTGGCAACATGCAATTTTATGACACCATGCAGCAAAGTAGTACTTTGACTTTCTGGTCAAGCCCACATGTGCACCAACGAAGCATAAAAGGCAGAGCAAATGGCGTGATTTGTTTGTTTCTGTCCAGAATACATTTTACCTCCCTTGGTTGCTGTCGTCTTCCATAGTTGTACTGTTGTAAGCACAGAGTTCCTCTTGTATTTTACGCAGCAAGGTAAAATATACTTGCATAAACTTACCTAGTCCTGTGAAAGCTCTAGCCGCTTCCATCCATAAAAATTTTACCGTATTTCTGGTCTTTGTGCATTTCTCTTGTACTTTTATGCACTGTATTGACGAATTATGATTTGGTGCTGCATGAAAAGTTGTCAAAAAAAGTGAACCTTGAAACCTTGAAAGTGGAACATATAACCCAAGGTAAATTAGCAAACAGCCAATACCAGCCTCTTGGGCCAGAAAAGTTTGCCTGACTAGAAAAGGCTGTGTATTTATATATATATACCAATATACATAATATACATACTACGTTTAAACAGTTAACTACGCCATCCAAGTGTGGCCAGTACCGTATGTGACACTGTAACTTACATTGTAAATTCGCCTGTAGCCTGGAAGCCTTGGCTACTTCTCGCTGTGGTGCTGCTTTGGTTTGCAGGAGGCTCATGCATAAAGGTATGACCATGGCGAAGGCAGGGCTACAGCCTAGTGCATCTGTAATGGTTGTGCCCCAAGTTTGACCCACGGTAATTGTGTGCGGGAGCGGCCGAACACACACACACACACACATACACACACACACACACACACACACACACACACACACACACACACACACAAATGGCAAAACTTTACAATGCTTGCCTACCAAATTGCTGGGGGTTTAGTTCCCTGAAGAGTCCAATGTCTGCTCAAATGCTTTGGAAATTAATTCTGATTCAAAGTCCACTGCATTTTCAGATTAAACAATCACCTGATTGAGGAAATAAGGGAATCTTACATTTGGGGTTACCACCGTGTAATTGTCAAGACCACTATTTTCTTTGCTTTTGGCCATTTGTAGTTTTTTTTTAGTACTATGGCAGAGATGAATTTCTGTAGAAAACACAACTAAAAGTGCTTTTTGGGGTTTGTGTGGTGGTGGTGGGGGGGGTGGTGGTGGTGTCCAACATACCTTCATTTCGGTGATCAAAAACATCGGGGGGGGGGGGCATGGGGGTTTCACCACACACAAATTTAACACGACGAAAATAATTTACATTTCAGATAATCAATCGGAGGTACTAGTCTCATTGCCGGCCCAGGTGGTTTCACAACTGAAACAACATATTTCTCCTGCTTATCTCTTTATTTTTAAAGCTTTCTCTGCTTTTTCGCAAAGCATCAAAGTCTATTTTATTTATTTTAGTAGTACCATTAGTGGTGATAACTTAGATGGTTACATCATCCACTTTTAATTCTGGGGTCGCAAGTTCAAAACCCATGGTAGGACATGTCAATCCTTTGGGGGAATTAACCACATCGGCCAATTTGTAGGCAGTCATTGTCCAATTGTGCCAAAACGATCGAGGTGAAGTTGCTTATAATCTATGATTTGTTTATTGGCATTTTAGTTTGAGCAATTCACTTTTTTGTTCCAAATTGTTGTTTCACATAGTTCCTTTTGAGGTTATAATAAGAGTACATACGTGATTCTTGACCCAAATTGTCAGACTGTTTCTTAGATTTAGATGCATTTTCCATGAATTGTTTTCTGTAAATCATTCATGAATGGAATATTCGTCCTTGAACTGTTAAAGCTCCGTTGATATTGATTAGTCTAAGGAAAAGGGAAAGTAAAATGAACTTATGTGTTTTCCAATGTACCACTTTCATTAAGTTTAAGTCACCATAATACATGTCACAATGATGATATCTGTATTCTGTTGAACGTTGTGCTGAATACATGTGTGTGTGTGTGTGTGTGTGTGTGTGTGTGTGTGTGTGTGTGTGATAACTAACAGTTCTTAAGTTTCACTCGGCTGTTCGCTACAATATACAACATGTTTTGGGTTGTATTTGGCAGACAAAATTTATAGCTCATCACCTTGGCGCAACCATTTTCTGAAATGTTGTAAATGCCATTAGACTCCTTGCTGTGCAAGAGATTTGCATATTGTCTGAATCACCTCAATCCTACCTGGATTTATAAATATTCATGATGTGTGTGTCTGTTAATGTACAAGTGGTCTTAGTATAGGCTTCGATGGTGGTAATTCAGACAAGTGTCAGTGAAACCAAAAGGTAACAACAGAGAGGAGATTCTCACCTTCCTGTTAACATACTTTCACTCATAATGTTTGTTTGTTGACCTCACATTAAAGCGGGACTATTCTATGCTGTATGGGGCTTATTCAGTGCTCGCAATAAGGATGACATATCACTGTTATAATACAACGCTAAATGAAAGAGGTCGGTTTTCTTATGTTCAAAATAAACGAGTAATACAGTTATGCATCTGCTCCAAGCAAAATATAAAAAGCATGTTGTCGCCTTGTGCTCAGATGACCTTGCATGCACATACTTAAGAATTCCTGTCTCAGAGGTACTTCTTATCCTAGTGCACAGTACAGAGATGCCAACATAAACATTTTTCCATACTCAAACCCTTTGCAATTTTATGTCATTTTTATCATTTGTTTAAATAAAAATAGCAACTCCACTGTATAGTGGAAAATAGTGGACATTTCATTTCTTCTGAGTTTGGAGAGAATGCAAGACATACTTTTGTGTTGGAAACAGAAAAGATAAAATATAACAAAACGAAAGTGCACAAAAGTTTGCAAAATAGAAAAAGAATCGCAGCGCTACCCCTGTGAAAAGTATTAGGGTCCGGGGTTCAGTGTCAGTAATTGATGAACAATATGTGTGATTTTAATTCGTTCTTAGCAAGACCATCTGGCGGTTGGAACACGAAATAATTTCACTGCACACATACATATTTCACAACGGGTTCTACCCTTTGTATAGACAAGTGCATAGTTGAATAATACTGAAATACGGATATTCGATATGTCAATACTTTATTGTAATCAAACTATTATAAATACAGACATGATTTTAATTAAAGATACGCATTACTAAGTAGTAAATATAGCATTCCAGCAGAGAAACGATTGAGGTTTCATATCATATTGCTGAATTTGCCTGTGATTAGGGGAATTTCCACAGTTGAATCAGAACTACAGAAGAATTATTAACATCAAATGTCATGATACACACCTTGACTGATGAGATAAACCACGCTCCAGACTCATGACTCTGATTCCTTCCTATTTTCTCATGATATTTACAAAGTCATCCAGCATAAATAGTGTGTATGTGTGTTGCCTATACGGGGCTTAAAACAAGTATATACAGGAATGCATAGAATAATAATACTAAAAATACACGTTAAAACATATTGTCACAACTGAACGAAATCTATTCAGTTGTCATGGATACGTTCTACTCTGTTGTTATTTTCCCAGGAGGTCCAATTAAGTGTGATGCCAGTAAAAAAATTGTAGTGAAACAAGTACTAATGGGAAATAGTTTAAAAAACGTCACCCATGTTCATAAATTTCAAACCAACAATGACAACAAAGTTAAATGCAAAAGGCAAAGATATAAGAATTACCAAAACATCAACTGGCATCTTCAATTTTTTAATTAAAGAAACAAATGACACTCCTGACAGGACACAGACATTCACCCATAAAAAGGCAACGGGTGCTTTTAAAATGGTCATCTCAATCTTGGAAACATTTTTCAATGACTACCAACTCAAGATATATTTCCAAAACATGTAGCCTTAAAATTCAACACCCAAAATGTATCACCTCGGTCTAAGACTGCATACCATCTACTCATTTGTAAAATGATGTTCAAGAAAACCATACATATGCACTGTATATTGCCAAAAGGAATTTGTGTAACCGTGCCCACAAATTTTATTCTGCTCTTTACATTTTAATCACCAAGAAAGGAACTTAATACTTTCGCTCTGCACCCACTATAAAGGAACTTAATACTTTCGCTCTGCACCCACTATGACCATAAAGTCCTCATATGACAATGTTACAATAGTGATTTAGAGGGCATTATATATGTTATTAGCTTGGCAACGTTTCACATGATTATCAAAGGGCTAGCTCAATTTGCTGTGCGTTTGTTTTTGCTTTTCGTATGATGCATATGTGTCTTTAGCGTCTGTGTATGCCAAAAGTAATATATATATATATATATATATATATGTGTGTGTATATACATACATACATTCATACATACATACATACATACATACATACATACATTCAAATAGGATCGACTACACTGACTCTATTCAAACTTAAATATTTTTCAGCTGCTGACTTTCAGAAATTTTAGCCCTCAATAATTTAAGTTGTGTACAGATTATTATAACAAACGTACAATTTTTTGTGATGCATGACATGTAAGTTTCATTATCATGTTCATTATGGTTACTTTGATTAGTCAAAAGAGCACACCACAACAGCTGCTCTAGTCACTGTCCCTTTGAATTGAGTCAATAAGCATTGCCAGGGCCGCTTTTGTGGAGTGACCCTCCCTGAAACCAAATTGGGTAGAAGTGAGGAGCCTGTTATCTGTCAGAAAAATATATAGTTGGCTATGGACTGCTCGCTCCAGGATTTTCATTGTGACCGGTAGTACAGAGATAGGTCTGTAATTACTTACATTTGAATGGGTACCACCTTTGTACACGGGTGTAACCTTTGCCTCTTTGCATTTATCAGGGGCAATTCGTGATTCAAGAGAAGAATTAAAGATATGTGTAAGTGGGGGAGACATAAATTCTGCCCCAGCCTTGAGTATAGGTGTACCAATCATGTTTAGCCTAGTGGTTCTACCATTTGACAGGAGCAAAAGTTGTTCTGTAATAAAATCAATGCTGACCTGGGAGAAATGGAAGGTGGCATTGGTTTTCATTTTGCATATGGCTGTAGGTCGGCTTGGTATTTTACTCGATTGGACGTCACCAGCAAATAAATTGTTGACCGTTTCTGATATATCTGCTGGGTCCTTACCCTCCCTTTCATCACTGATCAATTCCGTTGGGCTGGTTATTTTGTTTGAGGAAAAAAGTTTCTTTATCGTTTACCAGAGTTCTTTATGTTTGTTTCTGTTTCTATTGACTGATGAATATAGTCCTTTTTTTTAATTTGTCGACTAAGTTGTTTACAATATTCCAACATTTGTTTGCTTTTGTCCGAAAGTAGGCTAGGTTTGTATCTTGGGCTCTAGCTCAAAAAATAATCACGGTCATTACAAAGTGATCTCACTCCTCAGTGGCCCAGGGAGTCTCAGCAGAGCGAATCTTCATATTGACATGTGGTGCCTGTTTATCACATGTATAGGAAGGAGAATGTTTGTGAATTTAGGCCAGGCATTAGATGGGTTCTGTTCAAACAGATCTTACTCCCAGTCAGCTTTGCTAAGATCCTCGTTAAAGTCACTGGCGTTAAAATGTCTGTATGTTCTTGCCTTGATTTTTTTATGGTACCTTTTGGTCTGATGCCTTTACGTACCAAGTAGTGAGGTCGTGGTCACTCAAACCACATTGAATCACACCAGAGCAAGAAATTATGTTGGGATTTTTTGAATACATAAAATCTATTATGGTAGCTGAATGTTCGGATATCCTTGTAGGATGTGAAATAAGCTTAGAGAAATGACTGATATACTGAAGACCATGCTTAAGCTTACTGGTTGGGTTATTTTCAGATTTATAACCAATGTTTAAGTCCGCAAGTAGAAGGATTTCTTCATTGGTAGATGGGCTATCCAGGGAATTTTCCAGGTCATGGAGGCTGTCGGGTATAGACATGTCCTAAGGTCTGCAAATGCCACACAGAAGAATTGGCTTGATTTTGGGTAGCTTGAGCTTGATCCAAAGACTTTCTAAGTTAGATGAGGTAAGGCTTAAATCTGGTAGGTGTCTTTCACACAAGCATTTTTCCTGCATATAGAAACAAAGTGCTCTACCCTTTTTCTGTGCAGGTCCTGCCTAATTAAAAAAAAAATATCCTGGAATAGCAAGTTCCTCATTTAGATGAGTGGGATTTAGCCATGTTTCTGAGCCGAGTAAGATATCCAATGCTTTGTTGGCCAGTAATATCCTAACTTAATCAACTTTCCCATAGAGGCTGCAAATATTTAGATGCCATGTCCTGATGCCTCTCTTGTTTTTAACAATATCAAACAGATGAAAGTGGGGGTATGGCGGATCACTAGGGCCATGGGTACTAGTAAATATGTCATTTTTACCAAAAGTAGAGGTGTCGTGATCAGTGTCTGATTCTCCTATACCGTTATTATCCTTGAAGAAAGAATCAGTAAAGTCAAATGGTGGTGCAGTGCATGAGGCACAAAGCAACTGATCATCACGGTTTCCAAGTTGTCTGAATTCCACCAGAGTTATATTTGAACATTTACGGTGGCACCGGGAGTTACATTTATCACACTGAATAGCTTGGTGGGATTTTTTAGACTCCATTACCACATTCAAGACATGGAACTCGAGGAGGTCTAGGGTTTGTATGAATATCTCGGCCCGTCAAAAGTAAAGAATTTAATAGCCACTGGCGTGTGAAACTGGTTGACCTGTGTACTCTCGTAGACGTGTAAAACGAGGTAGGTCTGGTAAGTCCAAGTAGGGTCTGGAGTGCTTGAATCCGTATGTCATCTGGACCTGTGTGGGGAGCCTCAATGGTTTGGTTATTTGTGAAGTATGGTCTCAGACGGTTACTGAGAACCATCGTGCCAAAGCAGAGTGCCAATATTATGCCATTAAACATCTTGTTTTGGTAGAAATTCCCGTACACTAGAGTTTGTGTGAAAGTCTGTACATGGGAAGAGTGGACGACAATATATGAATTTAACCGCATCATAAAAATTTGACAGCAGTAATACAATGACCGTGCTGTGAGCTGTGTTTTTTGCTGTGTATGAATGCTTGGATTTGTTTCATAAGGACTACGCTTTGGATATGGTTATGACACTATCTAATTAGCACTCCATACAAGTAATAAACTCCTTCATTGCTTGCAAACGAGCATATAACTAAATTACTGGTACAGGTCGAAGTCGGGTGTAAACGGCCCTAGCAAGTGGTGGCCGGATGTGACTCAAGTAGGTTTATCCACTTTCTTTCAATTAAATTATACCAGTATTATGACATTGGGACATCACGCATACACAGGTAATGATCACACTACATAACTATCAATGGTGAACCTTTGTCAAATAAAACACAGACCAAGTTTTAAGGCTTAGTTGCAAGCTCTGACCTGCATTTGTGTTGCACATTAACCACTTTGTTTCCAAGGTCAGCCCCAATGTCAAATTACTTTAAAAAATGTTTTTGCTTGCCCCAAGTTCAGTAAATGTTGCAAACAATACTATAATAGTATTTCATTTCGATTATTGGGACATAATGGGGAATAAGTCTTTTCAAAGAATAAAAGTTCGGCAAAACCTCCAAAATCGATGTGCGAGCAAGTCTAGTCTTCTTGACTAAATAACATGAGTCCTATTGAGAAACTAGGCTTGCAGCAATTCGAGTTGTAAAGGCGTTTTCGTTCGCCAAATTTGACTTCGAAAATTCTTCACCTGACAGTCCACAATATATAGTAAACAAATTGACATTCATGGTGGACATACCAGAAGTCAGAAAGACCAAAATTAGTATACATACATCGACCTTGCATGCACCACTTTAAAACGCCGCTGGCATAAAGTGGTGCCAAGACTTGGAACATGCTGAAGCTGGAATGCGGGAATCCCTATCAGCATATTTCTTAGATATATTTAAAAAAAGATAGATACTAGGGGTTTACTTTCAATATTGGTTAGGTGCAGGTACTAGCTGACATATTTTGCTAACTGCATATGGTTGTGTGTAATATTTAATCATGTGGTATTGTGATCTGTATTTTGTATGATGTGAGTTTGTGTATTATATTACATGTCAATTGCGTACTTGCTATTTTAAATACGGAGTAACTGGCCGCGAGGAAGGTACCTGTTTTGCTGATTAAAGCAACCAATGTAAATATATGTACATTGGTTGGCGATTAGGAAAACCCAGAGCTGCTACAGCGTGTAGGTAAATTTAGCTTTGGACATATATAGTTAAGAGATAAACAGCTGGGAAAATTTATGTGAAAACCCTGTAGTAGATTTTACATTTAGTTTGCTCGAACTTGTATATATATATATATATATATATATATATATATATATATATATATATATATATATATATATATATATATATATGTGTGTGTGTGTGTGTGTGTGTCTACAGACAGGCGCATATTTACATATGTATATATAAATAGATTGTAGTTTCTTATTTCTCTAGTCTACTATGTCTCGTTGGAGGACAGCATTGATGAGGGTTTTACTATTTATATTTTGTTGTTTGGTATGAAGAACTCTTCAAATGAGTCCCAAGATTTGGTGGAAAATTTATAGTGAGAAGTACCATGTCAAATAGAGAAGGGAAAAATTATCGATTTTACAACTAAAAGTATGGAGAATCACACACACACGCATATATATATATATATATATATATATATATATATATATATATATATATATATCAAGTTAGCAAACCAGATGACGATATTAAGGCTGTGATCACGCCCGTAGCCAAGGGGTTTTGAGGTGTCAAATGACACCCCGACAGGCACCAAAAGGTCCAATTTTATTTCCCTTCCAAGAAAAATAGATAAATAAAAAGACAAAACCAAATAAAACAAAACAAAAACATCAACATATAAAAAAAATGAAAAAATGAAAAAAGCATTGGACAAAAAAAGGAAGGTATCACTTAAATGCATGTTTACAACTAAAATGATTCTCTACGTATGATCGGCACAATCATTCAATCAGCCAGTGATTGATTATAGCACTTTCAAGAACGAAACACTTCATTTTACTATTTTCACATTTTTCAAGATCTGTTTAGGTTCATATTTGCAAAACACTCTTCCTGCTGGAAAGCATTCTATTGATGGCAAAAATAGCCCACGAGTGAAAGAAAATTGTTGGACGTTTAACCTCTTATCAATTATTTATTTCATTTATTGCTGTTTGTTAAAACATCAAACCCAGCTACCGAAATACTCTTTTGAGACAGAACTGAATAAGTACCTTTCTTGTTTTGAAGGAACGAAAACGAGCTGCTTAGCGTTCAAGGTTTCTTAATATCTGTTAAGTCAAAACTTGATTCTTTGATATCAGACCTGTAAGTTTCATGTCAAAACTTGGTTCACAAATACTGAACTTTTTCAACATCTAAAAAGCAACTTCAGGTCCACATTAAAACGTGTCACTTTAACTAAACCAGCATTATTAGTATGTCGGTTTGACTGGAAAAAACTATTTTAATTGAAAATCAACAAATGTACTCTTGTATTAAGTAAAAACCAAAATAAAAAAATGAAAAAGCAAAGAACAAATACAGCAGATAGAAGACGTGAAAACAACTAGAAATGCTGAAATAACACTAAAGCATCTAAATACAAAAAGGGCAATTTGTACCTGTTATAATAGGGTAAAATTTCTTAAATAGCTCTATGTAAAGATAGCTGTCAACTTTGTGAAAGTTCCACGTTCGTGCATTTACGTTTATTTGATAACCAGCTTAAATGAATTCACAATATATTTTATAATGACATACCTGGCAAAGCAATAAGAGAGTTACGATAGATTTAGGGCTGCATCACAATAAAGACTAGTCTTAAGGTAGTCGAGCTATTCATCGGTAAAACGCAAAGAGTAGTTTTAATATAATCAAGCTATTTGAGCGAAGTCCACTATCCTCTGTCCGACGTCATGAACTTGCAGTTTCACATATAACATGTGGCAGGACAAATCTGGACTATGAACGCAGTCCGGATCTGTCCAGTAACGTAACTCAAAAACTATTCACAAGTATTGTCTAATATCTATCATGTAAACATCTCCGTTCCTTACCATCTGACAAATATATGGAAAAAAATCCAGTCATCTATACTTTTTCAGATACCGAAAAAAACATCCCATTGGATCCCACGGGATCCTACTGGATATCCCATAGGATGACCTTGTATTCCATGGGATCCCATGGGATCTAATTGGATCACCAGCTTCTGGTCCATCCCATTGGATTATATTTTACACCTACAAATACAATTTAAAGTCATAAGCCATTCACATTCCCTTCATACATCATAGGTCACGGGTCCATACATCATAGGTCATAGGGTCCGTGATGCCAATTTTGTGTAAAAGTTTAGATGACCATAATTCAGATACTAGATTTGATTACAGAGATTGTTTTGATATTAAAATCTAGTATGATCTCAGTTTGATACCAGTTTGCCTTCAGGTGCTTCCAAATGTTTTTATGGATTATGTTATTTTCAAAGAAAACACCATCCTTCTTTGTTTTTACATGTTCAGTCTCATTCCTTAGGACTGTCCCATTGGATTGTCTGACTGGACCATCCCATTGGATGCAGTGCAGAAATTGCACAAGTGTCAAACTTAGTATAAGTATCCAATCATATAGTGAAGAATAACAAATATACAATCAAACTATTTAAAATAAGTGGGTTTTTTTTAGAAAACACCCATAATTTGTTTATTAGTCAATATTCATCTCCATCCTGCAGGACCATCCCATTGGATGGAGTGCTGAAATTGCACAAGTGTCAAACATAGTATAAGCATCAAATCATATAGTTAATAATAAATGTACAATCAAACATTTAAAATGCGTGTTTTTTTTCTAAAAAAAACACCCATATTTTGTCACTAGTCAATATTTATCTCCATCCTACAGGACCATCCCATTGGACGGTCCCATTGGTTACAATGCAGAAAGTGCATAAATACCTTTTACTAGTGTCAGCCAAGTGATTCACTACTATTCCAAATACAATGAGTTTTTTTTTTTGTTATTTTTTAAGAAAACTCCATATTTTGTTCATTTGTCAATATTCATCTTCATCCTACAGGACCATCCCATTGGACGGTCCCATTGGATGCAATGCAGAGTGTGCATAAATACCTTTTACAAGTATCAAGCCAAGTGATTCACTACTGCAGTGGTACCTATTATTTAAGGCCACCCCTACAGCCAACAAAATGTGGTCTCATACTGCAGGTGGCCTTAAATTGAAGGTATATTTAACATGTAAATACATCAGAGGGTCTTGAAAGAGTGGTCTTAAAAAGGCATGCAGTCTTAAATTGGAGGTGGTCTTTAGAGCAGGTACCACTGTATTCCAAATAAAATGAGTTTTTGTTTTGTTATTTTTTCAGAAAACACCATATTTTGTTCACTAGTCAATATCTAACTCCATCCTACATTGGATGAAGGGCACTTACTTCTTTTTCAGGCATCAATCTGTACAGTTCACTGCTAAAACTATATGTATTCAAATAATTCTAATTCCAAATGGGAGCATGTTGTAACATTTTCAAAGCATGACCAGGATCTTTTATCATATTTGTAAATACTGAACTTCATCCAATATAACCATCCCAGTGGATGAAATGTATACACACTTAACACTGGCATAATCAATTCAGATATTCCAACAAATACAACTCTTGGTCTAGGCTGGCTCCTGGCAGTCGCGTAGGTGGTGTGATCTCGTGTGACCCAACAATCAACTGCATGCCAACCAGCAAGATGGATGTGTATATGCTCTTTTCACCGTGTTCCGCATTTTATAGTCAAAATTTAACGTTATACTGGACTCAGCTACAAGAAATGAAACCACCATCATGATCCTACTGGCATACACTATCCATCTTTTCATTTTTAAATGCTGAGTGCGGCACAAGGAGTTTTAATACATGCAAATTGGCCAACTTTGCATCATTTTGTGCAGAAAAATGGCAAAAAACTTGGCTTTTTATTAGCTGATTTCAATGAAAAACACATCGATGGACCTGCGCGGTTCTGATTCAAATGATGAGACTGGTTGTGCAAGCATAAATCCCCCCGTTTTTGAACTTGGTACATTAGGACACCAGATGTAAGTGACCAGACACAAGCGGAAGTGGAGCCATAGATGGAACAACAAAGGGATGATACTGAACACGCTTTGTAGTTGTCATGCGCAGTTGGCCATAAAATGAATTAGCACTCCCATTGGTAGTCCATCCCTGGTCAAACCCTAAAAAGTCCCCGCATAACAGCTAGAGTCTTCATTTAAGGAACTTTCCTTAAATTTAAAATGGCCTATCATTTAAAAATAAGGAAAGTTTCTTAAAGTCACGTTCTGTAGACTTAAGGAACTTTCCTTATACTGGTCTACAATTGAAAAACAAGGAAAGTTCCTTTAAATGGCTAAATCCGATTCTGTGTAGATTTCAGAAAGATGTATAGATTAAGGAACTTTCCCAAAAATGGTCCTCTATTAGAAAATAAGGAAAGTGCCTTTAAATCACAGGAATCACATTCTGAAAATTTCCTTAAACTGGTCTATGGTTGACAATTGTGGAAGTTTCTTTAAATGGATAAATCACTATCCTGAAGATTTACAGACATTTCCTTTAAACGGTCTATGATTACAAAATAAGGTGAGTTCCTTAAAATATAGAAAGCACATTCTGATGAATAATTAGAGTTTAGATGGTAAAGACTAGTTTATTCACTTAGTACACAGGTTTTATTAACGTGAAGAAAGCGCAGTTGCACAAACAAGCTAATAAAGTTTCAATGACCACACGTCTATTAGTATCTGTCAGTAAACACCCACACTTTTTAGGTAACTTTATTTGGAAGTTAAATTTTTGCAAAATATATATTTTTTTATATATAATTAGCATTACCTTTCTCCAGTTTTACTCCAAATCTTAACATATGCTCCCCTTTTTTGTCAGGCTTGACAATTCATTTCAAGACTCAACTAAGCAACATGACAATATTTTTTGTCTTCCTTAATGAGCCTGGTAAAATCATCAATCCCAAATAAGTTCATCAGTTCATTTTGAAATATATAGTTATACAAACTATGTACATAAATGCTGCACTGACTGTTGCATTATGCAAAAGGCCTCTTACATATCGGTATCCGTTTTCGATATAGGTACCACTATAGCATGCCTTTTAGGTTTTTCCCGGCACTGCACCTAAATACTTCAGCACATAATGCTAATTACTAAGCATATAATCATAAACATACACAGAATCATAATTTCAAATTGGTAGTAATTAACAAGCATTTTCCACACAGTTTGTGTGCGTTTCACAGTCATGCTATAATGTAGCCCTATGGCCAGGGTACAATGCCGTTAACCCTCTTACAGCCGATAGTTGAGTCTACCTGCCTGTATTTAACACATTAAAACGTGCACAGGTGTAGCGAAAAATCTGATGATATAAATACCCCACACACATGATAAAATTATATATATATAGAGACAAATGCATGAACTAGCCTGGGGTGTCCATTACTGAATGTGGTTAGAGGTTCCAGAACATAGCCCACCGATAGGGCAAGTCATTCAGCACCTGTCCTTACATTGACTTCTGACACTCCCCCAATTACAGTTATTGTTATATAAATATCGGACATGAATTAAATGTTGGCATCAGTATAAATAGATACAAATTTTAATGAAAATTAGGGCATATGTAAGGCAGAATCCCTACAAACGTGGTAGTAGTTCCAAGGCAAGGGTCGAAGTTCCGTTACTTAACCCTAGTATAGACAAGTATTCAACTCACCTCCATAAGGGTTTGGAAAAACATCCTTACATGCATCAAATTGGCACAGTATAAGGTAAATATGTATTATTAGGAAAGCTCTAGTATTCTACATGTGAGATGTTTAGTTATTCAGAGCAACTCTCTCCTAGATAGATTGACAACCAAGGCTAAGGGACTCTATCTATCCAGGACTTGTGTGCAAACTCGCCAGTATATTTTTGAGATAGAATATACAAATTATCGATATATAAAACAGACCAGTCTTTCGTCATTTAAATCACCGATAATTGTTAGAGTAACAGATTAGACCAAATTCACAGTCCCTCCTTACCGCCGGTCATAACATCCCTGGCATTCTTGTAAACGTGGTAAAAGGCCATGGCCCCAGAGTGTTCTAGTTAGGCCATTAAGGGATCTACACAGCCCAGTCGACACAATAAATGCCAGAATTGAAATTCACAGACAGGAGTGAATAACTAGATGAACCCCCTTTTTTATCATGGCAATAAAACTAAACTATGGTGTCAGTATATTTTCGTTTTTGTGGCACTTCCGTTAAAACTAGTTAATTGCTCTACCTAGAAAAATAACTAATCATGCTTAATAAAAATATCAATGCCTCTTATATATCTTTGAAGCAGTGATGCAAATAATGATGCATCATCGTGTTAACAGGTCGTGTTACTCATGAAATTCAACATGCATTATCGTTGACATAATATCATTTCATTCCCATTAGGGCAGGGGAAACACACCAACATCAACCAACGTGACAGCACTGATCACATACCGACACTCACCAAAGTTAGACCCCTGGCCCCATGTGGCGACTTGTCTAGGTGAGCTGTGGAAATACTTGAAGGTTTTCCCCCCATACCCATTATGGGATTAAAATTAACTCAAGACGTTAACCGAAAACACGCGACCTCTTTAACACGTTCCATAAGACCTGTTGTAGTGACTCTACCAAAAACTCATGTCTAGATACCTTTTCACAATTTCACAGCCATGCTGTTGGCTGTAACTTTAAAGAGTTTGATCAGAACTCATACCTTTACCGAAGGAGTTCATAATATACCTCTCCCAAAGGATTTCACAATGTTTGCCCTCCGAAAAGAGTTCACAAATGCACCAGACACAGAATTACTGTTAGAGGGCTAGTTAATTCAGCTTACTTAACATATCGTTTAGGCTCTGGCCAAAAAAATTTTCTGAGAACCATACAGAAAATCCCATTCACTCTGGCTAAAAACGTACATATATAACCACGATCATATGTGAAGCCTCTACAGGCATGAATTTCCTCTCTCTTGCAGGTACGGAGGCCCACTTTCAATTACAATGACAATAAACCTTATCAGACAAACATAAATGTGCAGCATAATTTCAACGAAATTCGCTCTTTAAAAACTAACCCACACATTCTTATGTCTAAAGTTCCCAAAATGTATATAAAAACTTAATGTATCTTCATTTACATATTTACATCTTATGGATGTCCTATTACTATGTCTACAGTAGATGACATACATATACAAGTGTAATTTCTTTTTGATGGCATACTGGATGACTTTCATCTTTCATTGCAATTAACTGACCAGAAAGAGATACAGGTAAAAGTTTGTCAGTCAATTGTTTTATACCACCTACCTAGCCCAAAACAGTGACCGCACTGAACCCTTTAATGACTAGTTTGTCATAAATCACCCGGCTACTTTCCGTGTACAACAACTTTTTTTTTCAGCTAAAGTTGTGCCTGCCTAAACAACAATAATGTTTCTATAGTTTTATTCCAGTATTCATGCCAACCCCTAAGTACTTCCTTACTCAAGAGATGAGACACAACCTCATGCCTTTTGACCTTTTTTTGTGAGATCACTAGTTAACATTAAGCATCCACATTAGGGCAATTTTAATACTTAATTTCAGCAATGGACAATCACTGTTTCATTCCTTCAAACTAATTCAGAGGCATTAGCCTAATAGTGCAGGAAACAAAGTTCTGAATCAGAGCAGTGACGTAGTAATTTTGCATATTATGGAGCTTTACTCTCCCTTTTTTAAAGCCGTCATATTCTAAGGTAATTCACGAGCAGACCCCTTGCAAAGAGACATAAGTTTTGACTGATGCTGCAGCAAAATATGAACACAAAATTTACAAACTTAAATATAGGTTGACAATACTTTGAATAAAAATCCTTTCAACAATTTTGCTTACCAACTTGTAAAGCAGCCTGTGTTTCTTCATCTTTTTCTACGCATGAACAACATCCCCAAAATGGTCCATATCCTTGACCTGTGCCTTCTCATTGTCCTTTACGAATTACCGGTATAAATGTTCCAAAAATGGTCGATTTCGCCAAGGTTCTGGCCTATAACTGCCGTGTGCTCTGCATCAACTCGATCTCAAATTCGATCGACTTTGTTCTTTCCAAAAGTATGGTTTTGTAAAATGATGCCCCAGGGAGCAAGCAGTCTGGGTGGCTGTTCTGGGATGCTTCCTCCCTTCTTCAGTCCATATTGTAGCCTCTTGGTGTGGACCTGATACCTCTGTTTCACCAAAGTGTCCGCAAATTCCCGAAAATCTTCCAATGCTCCATGCCCATGCCAATGGGAACAAACATCCATCACGCAAAGCCAGTGTTGCTTCACATCAGACAGTTTTAGAGCTATTGGTGCTGTCATTGTCCAACAGTAATATGAAAGGTCTATTTTTTACAAGTAGAAATCCGCAAAAATGCTTAGGTGGAGCACTGCTCCTCTTTATCGTAAAAGTGAATTGTCGAACATGGTTAAGTTTTCGTCCTGGGTGCTTTGCCTGCTCACAATGCAGACACATATGCTCAGTCGTTCTGGTTATTTCTTGCTGTGGGCCTGTTTGCACAAATTCAAAGCTGCATCAACTGCATAATAACATGTATAAGTATTGCAGTCCACAGTGTTCTGCAAAAATTTGTTCAATCAAAGTATCTACAAGGGTGAAATGCGTCTCACAAGGAGTGCACAAATAATGGACAGTCTGCATAACTCGATGACAGATATGATATACTAAATCCTGGCAACCGCTCGCCAATGTAAAGTTCTTCTGTCCCTTTACTATTGTCTTGAAATTTCGAGCTTGTATGCACACGCGCTGACCTGCGTCAGAGATCCAGTGTTCTAGGACTTAAATGCTTGTATCTTTTAAAACATGCAGAAGCAGTGGGAGCTGCTAAGAACAACCCGACTCTTTGGAGTTTACATGTTAAAGACTAGTTTATTAATTTAGTACACAGGTTTTATAAACCTGACGAAAGGCCAGTTGCACAAACAAGCTAATGAGGTCTCAATAAGCACAGACTCATAAGTATATGTCAGTAAACTCCCCCACTTCTGAGACTTTCAGTCGCCCATGTATCTTTAAACATACAGTACCTGTAAGTAATGACTTTTTGATGGCCTTCTGCCACTAAATGATATTTTGACATATGGCAGTGAGGGAGAATCTGGTGTTAATTGATGTTTATGAAACAACACTTTAATTATCCCTTTTAATTACTTGCGTGTTCGGCCGCAATATAATCTGCTTTAGGCTGGTACAGACTAGATCTATTATTTACTGGAAGCTCAGCTTTACAAATATAAACCCTTTGGGTAATAATTTGGAAGTACAATTTTTTTTGTAAAATATATTTTTTATCATTAACATAACCTTTTCACAAGTCTTACTCCAAATCTTTACAACATGTTGAAGTTTTTAGGCTAATGAGTCGGTGTATTTGTGAAAAGTTTGCATGGATCACACTGTTTTAGAATTTGTATAGTAAAATGTGTCCTTTTTGCTTCCGACGGATAACCTAACGCTGTGTGTGTAGTGTGTGTGTAGTGTGTGTGTGTATATATCTGTGCCTGCTGATGGTGCTAACTAACATTCATGAGCCTGATTGCACACAAGTATACTGAATATGTTTCGTGCTCAGGAAGAATACCAAAGAAGGAATACAGAGAGCTCTGTCGTACTTTTAAATCAATCAGCAATGGCAAGTTTCATCTAGTATAGAATAAATTGTTGTTTTACTATATTATTTAGAAAGGTTTTGCAATTTAATGATACATACTTACAGAAATTACAAATCCTGCTGCGCAGTAAATATTACTTTAAGAACACCATTGTACGTAATAGATATAGATATAATAGTAGGCGTGGACAGTTGTAATCATTTTCGTCTTGAATTGTTTGCACAAAATGATATACATATATATATATATATATATATATATATATATATATATATATATATATATATATATATATATATATATATATATATATATATATATATAACTCAGAACTCAGAACTCAGAAACGTTTTATTTGACAATGAGGAATCAAAATACAAGAAAATTAACATCAGTAATGTACATTCATTAATAACAAAAGCTTATGAGAAGTCTTGTCAGGATGACCCAGCTAAGGATTGAGATCCGCTATTGCTGGGGCCACCTTAAACGGGTAATTAATTTACAGCATCTTGCACATGGATTGCTTAACTGAAATAAAAGAATCACTGGGCAGTCAAAACTTTGGATGATGAGGAAGAATAAATACAATACATTCTATTATCTGTTACATACAAAACAATCTGGCAGGGTACAGAACTCTTGGTATTCATTTATCTAGATTTTTTTTATATAACTAGAAAAACCGTGGTATGAATGGGAATAAATTTTATCAGTTATACAGGGAGGTGTAATAAGAAGTAAACTTGGGATGTAGTATCGAATGCAATCTTTTGATCTGGTTTTGTTGGGTATTGTGAGGGGAGGCACGACTCTGGTACGAAAGTAATAGGTATGAGTGGGTTGTTTAACTTGATACATGCCTTTGAAATAATAAGGAAGTTCGTCATGTGTATATTTGTAGTAAAATTTCAGTGCTTTCAACTTTCTCAAATCCTCTATTTTTAATAGATTTAGCTGCTTAAAAAGCGGGGCGGTATGTGCATTATAATTAGCATTACAAATTGTGCAGATAGCCTTTTTTTGAAGCATTGAAATACTCTCATATGAAAATCCCCATACAAGAATACAATAGTTTAAATGTGATAAAAACAGTGAATTATAAATATGCAAAAGGCCACTTTTTGGTACAAATTTGTTGATTTTCTTCAAGATCCCATTTACTTTAGCAAGTTTGTTTCCTGTTTTACTTACATGAGCATCCCACTTTAGGTTTTCTTGAATTCGTAAACCCAAAAAGTCAAATTCTTCTGTCTTAGAAATTGGAGTGTTGTCAATCTTTAAGGTTAAATCAAAATCCAGCTTTCGTTGGGGAAAATGAAAGATCATGAACTTTGTTTTCCTTATATTTAAGGATAATTTGTTTGCAGCTAGCCAGTCATACACTTTATTTAGTTCAACATTGATATTGTCTGATGCATTTTGTGCATTATTGTTTCCAGAAGGGAAAGTGAAGGAACATAACGAGTTGAGTAATGTGGTGTCATCTGCATAGAGGATTGAATCAAATTTTGATGAGGCAAAATGCATGTCGTTAGTGTAAATTATGAATAGGAGAGGGCCGAGTATTGATCCTTGTGGGACACCTGTGGTTATATGAAGATGATGAGAACAGACATCTTCAACCTGAACATACTGAGTTCTATTTGTAAGGTAACTACGAAACCAATTTAAAGTAATGCCAGTTATGCCATGGTACGCTAATTTTTCGATGAGAATCTGATGGCTTAAAGTGTCGAAGGCTTTGATAAATCAATAAATATGCTTATTGGTAGTTTCCCAATGTCAAGGAATTTAATAATACGGTCAACAAATTCTAATGCGGCAGTTTCTGTAGAGTGTAGTTTTTTAAACCCATGCTGACTAGTATAGAACAGAGTTTTGCTAATGAAGTGTCATATAGTTGTGTGTATACAAACTTTTTCAAATATTTTTGACATGGCAGGTAAGATAGAGATGGGTGTGTAATTGTCTGGCAATGTATTATCATCTTTTTTGTAAATGGGTATGACTTTAGCAATTTTTAGTTTTTGTGGAAAATACTGTTGTTAATGATTGATTTATAATAAGTGCTAGTGGTTCATGAACTGAGGTAATGCCTTTGAGGAGCTTCATGGATAAGTTGTCATGACCTGTGCTGGACTTGGGTTTGAGATTTTTAACGATATTTTTAATGTCCTCAGGGCCGATGTGGGAAAAAGAGAATCTGTTGTGTGTTTTTTTTCTTTCAGTAAAAGGAAAAGTTTGGTTTATTTGACACGTTTATGTTAGCAGCTAATTTCGGGCCAATATTTGTGAAAAAAGTATTAAATCTGTTGGCGATAATTTCCTTGTTAGTTGTTTCAGTAACCATCTATCATAAAAATGAGGGAACGCTTTATTTATTTTTATTCATACCTAAGACTGATCGAATTGTATCCCAGGTCTTTTTCACGTCATTCTTAAATATCTCAAACTGAGAATGGTAATAGTCTTTTTTACATTGATTAATATTTTTTCTTAAAATATTGTTATACACTTTAAGGTTTTGCTTTAACATGTAATATTGAGGGTCATCCTGACGGGTACCTCTTAATTTTTTGTAGAGACTGTCTCGTTATTTAATAGAATTCATAATGCCATTAGTTACCCATGGACATTTTTTATGCTTATATTTATTAAATTTAACCATTTTAGTCGGAAGGTGCTTTTCTTTGACTTGTGTTATTATATTTTCTAATTTTGCATAGTTTTCATTTGGGTTACAATTGGGATCAAGATTTAACTGTTCCAAAATATTTAAACCATTTAACTCAGCATAAAAGTTCTGCATAGATACAGTATCATTTGTGTAAGTTTTTACATACCTAGGTGTACTTTGTGTACTTCTCTGAGTGTCAATGCATGTAAAGCATGGAAGATGATCATATATATGTATATATTATATATATATATATATATATATATATATATATATATACTATATATATATATATATATATATATATATATATATATATATATATATATAGGTGTTTTATGGGAAATTATATACACTTACCAGAAACTTATGCAATGTAATTTGTCCTTCAACCGGTTTGTGGGTCATGGCCATTGTCTACGGGTCCTTTGCAGGTCCTCAAACTGACCATGGGCAGTATATACCAAATACAGCTCACCAGTTTCTGGGCATTTACAGCTTCCCATAATGTCTGGGCAGATATGCGATTTTGTACACTTCTGAAGCCCCTTAGATAGTGCATTGAATTACGGCAAGCATGGTTTATTGACATATTTCAGCTGCCAATAAGCATAAACAACTTCTCACCAGACAGTCAGGGGATTACAATTCTGCCCATAAACCAGCCAAAGTATAATTATATATATTTTTATATTTATGCATATGGTTGAAATAACGTCAGAAATAATGTGTTTGTTTAATCAGATTTTCTAGTAAAATAGTGCATTTTAAGAGATTGTGCGAAAATAATCACTTCATATAAGACTATAAATACCTTCTGAGGGAAAGCAAAGAAGAGGACTATAAAGTCAGTAAATGCCAAATTCATCAGCAACATGTTTGTCGGGGTCCTCATATCCTTCGTACCCAATACAGTCATAACAACAAGAATATTTCCCTAAAATGTATGACAGGCTCGTAAATTCAAGTGAAGGTGGTTGAAAATATGTCTCCATGCGGTTCAAGTGCTTGATTCAAAATATTTCATATAAAAAGTAAATTCGTCCTGATTCTTATCAAAAAATTATGCCATCTCTCTCTCTCTCTCTCTCTCTCTCTCTCTCTCTCTCTCTCTCTCTCTCTCTCTCTCTCTCTCTCTCTTTCTCTCTCTCTCTCTCTCTCTCTCTCTCTCTCTCTCTCTCTATATATATATATATATATATATATATATATATATTATATATACACTTGCTGTGTATTGTTCAAAACTCTTTTGTTGTTGTTTTGTTATCTGTCTGTCTATATTTTACGTTATTAACACTATATTCTTTTCTTAATATCTTCTCGTACAGCTTAATGTATTGAAAATCATTAAATCGTATCACATATGATGAGGTACTATAGTTTGAAATACAACAATAGTGCCTGAAACGTGGTCGCATCAGACAGGATTCCTGTTCACATGGTCAGGGGTCTGTGTGTTTGACGTGCGTGACGTATACGGCAACACCAGTGATTGCGAGAGTGATTTTATTATCAATTTGTAATTATCTCGAACAACATTTGTCAAGTAACTATGAATATCTGTTAGGATTTATGCATATATATATATATATATATATATATATTTATGTGTGTGTGTGTGTGTGAGAGTGTGTATACATATATACCTACATATGTAATGTAATCATTCAAGTCTTTAGTGAACGTTAATGTTAAATGTCCGTCAAAATAGTCAGAAAAAAACATTACACAAGCTTTAATTCATTGTAAACGGCCGATACAATGTGCCATAATTTAAAGAAGTATTAGAGCAAGTAATCGCCTAAGGCTACTGTATTCAAGAGTCAAAAACTTAGTTTTCTGTGATTCAATGAGACTTGGAAGTGTCACCAAAGTGGTTCAAGTGGGTATTTGTAAATATATACTTTAAATGAAAGGACAGTAGAATCGTTTGAAATTTGATATAACAGAGACAGTGACTGGAGTATGAAATAGATAAATCACAGCAACTCCTTGTACTATAGATGTCACCAAAGATTTTTCACTAATGTGACTATTTTGACTCCCGACATTTCCTTCTGTTTAGAAACGTGCGAAACATTTTCTTTTAATTAAACTAAAGCCATCGTTTTTTGACGTTTCTAGATAGAAACGACAATGTATGATAGAGATGTTAGGTGCATTTGAGGCATTGTATATATTTTGCAGTCAATGCATAAGCCTAACAATTGGAGCTGACATTATTTTTTTTACAATGAAGGTATAAAGCAGATATATGTTTCAATCATGAGCTGTTATCATACACTCGATTTAAACTTTTTTCAATGAGGAGAGATATGTTTTCTTTCATACTGGATTTAGTATTCATTACTTCATGATTTCGACTGCTGGTTTAATGACAGATGGGTTGCGATCATAGATGTCTCCTGTCTCCTCGAAGTTCTGATATTTGTCAACCATTCTTGATAACAGCTCTCCACTTCTTTTTTCGTCGGAGGTTTTGTTTCAATGTTTTCATTTTACCATCTTCAGAAAATCAATGATTAATTTATTGATGGATGGACATTCATGTCCTGCTGGTATATCCAGTGATGCGAATGTTGAGGAATTCTCAAAATTTGAAAGGATTTCAAATATTTGTGCACAAAAAAAAAAAAAAATGATAGATGACTAGTTTGGCTTCTTCCTTTCTTTTTTTCCTTACTACCCCTCTTCCTTTCCGTTTTGCTTAAATCTGTAGAGATCACAAGGCCAAACACAGGTGCTGTTCGCTCCTGGAACCTTTTTACAAAATAAAGGGCACATTAAGCTTGCCCTAGGTTTTGGCACTTGTTCTGTCGCACACTTTTTTCAAGTAAAGTGTCTTCTATTTGTTACATCGTATGAGCTTACTCATAATATTCTACATCAAAATGTGTGAAAAAAATCTTCTGCAGGAAAGTATGTAGTTTAATTTTCAAATGATAAGAAATTTTGCAAAATATTCTCACATTGCCAAATAAAATATATCTTCATTTGAATATACTTTTGCCTACCAGGCGGCAGGTGCTCTTATGCTTATACAATACCTGCAAGCAATCAATTTTTTTGCAGGTTGGCCAAGGTGACTAGTAACTATTTATTCTTTCACTTCCGCAAACGTAACGTTGGTTGTTTGGGCAACTATGGGCAGGTGAAATCAAATGAATACGACTCTTAGCTCAAAGAAAAATAGAAACGACGACTTTATGAATGAGTGGTTATGCAAAATGTACGTTTGCACTGACCTTTTAAATTCGAAATTCTTTCTAAAACCAAAATGTCTGCGTTGCAATTTAACAGTGTAGTGAATCCTACCATTTTCTCTCTTTTTATTTTATTTTCTATTTATTTAGAGCAAGGGTTTCTTACCCATTCCAAGTGCAGATGTCATTGA
>OZ026626.1:29637130-29644630 GCA_964020975.1 Hermodice carunculata
GTAAAACTGGTTTATGTCACTCAAAAATAAGTAAAGATTTCAGTTTTTCCGTTAATTCCTAGTCTGGATCTTATCGGAGGTTTCGGTGGCGACTGTTTTTTCTAATTCTTAACACCCGGCGAAAGGCATAGGAATGAGGTAAACGCAAGTTCATGGCTGAGGCGCATGCGTCATGTGGGCTGGAAGGTGTTTTTTTTTCACATTGAAATGTCCATTTGGTATCATGCACAAATTTTACCAGTAGGCAGCCTTGAAGTTCCACGTTTGGTGCTTCTGCTATATATATATATATACATATATTTGAAATTTAACTCGCTAGAACATATTTCCTCCACACGATTTTTGTTTTTGTCATTTGCATCACCTAATGTTGCTGTCTGTGTTGTTGCTGCAGAGGTAACAATCATTCTGTGCTGGTGGTTTTTGTTTTGGCAGGCCGCTTCTCAAAGGTGGCAGACCTTACATTTTACCCTACTGACCTACTACTGGCTAGTCACACATCTGCAGGTTGAAGGAATGATTATACCATAGATTGATAGCCTTATGACTAGCCAGTAGTAGGTCAGTAGGATAGAATGTAAGGTCTGCCACCTTTGAGTAACTGAGCTAAAAGTGTAAATTAAGGTGAAAAAGTAATTAGGCCTGAACACATTTGACCCAGACATACCAGGTCTGCATCCACCAGAGCGGAAATTAAAATGAGGGACAATAACCAGTGTCATCAACTTCCTTTAAGTCACACGTCCATCACCATGAAGCATCACATCATTAATATTCGGCAACAAAGATATAAAACTGCATTTTTTCATGATAATAGATTTTACATTATCTCCTCCTTTTGAATTTTTACCAAATGGTGTCTTTGACAATATGTCGCACTTTCTGCTTTTTTTTTCCATTTAATAAGTTCTTGTCACAATTATAGAAGATATTGATAATATAAATAATAATAAAATAATAATGATAATGATAATGACAATAATAGTAATAATAATAATAATAATAATAATAATAATAATAATAATAATAATAATAATAATAATAATAATAATAACAATGACAATAATAATAATAATAATAATAATAATAATAATAATAATAATAATAATAATAATAATAATAATAATGATAATGACAATGATAATGATAATAATAATAACAATAACAACAACAACAATAACAATAACAACAACAATAATAATAATAATAATAATAATAATAATAATAATAATAATAATAATAATAATAATAATAATAATAATAATAATAAAAATCTTAATTTCACGTCGAGTTTATCAATAAGAAACATTAACGCGTCAACACTCTTGTTCGAAAATGGAAAATCACATGAAATAAAGTAAAAGCAAATGATGAAATGGCATGTACAATGAACTTACAGTGAAACTATGTACAGCCGGTCTAACAAGGTTTACAGAGGTTAGGAGGATATTTGATCCTCTTTTATCTGGTTTACATAAAAGTCACATAGTGCAAGGGCAGGAGAGGCCAAAATAGGCTTTGATTAACTTAAAGTGGTTGATATTAGTAGATCACAGTTTAGCGCCTTGGTATCGGAGACAATGTTTATGGTTTTGTAGTCAGGCTGCTGCAGTTTATTATCATTTCATACATCAAAAAGTGTTTCTTATCTTACGTACGTGCCATTTAAGAAATGTGGGCTTACTTTACTGAGGATTTTGTAAACATTTATAGAAAGTGTCCTGATTCTGCTGAGACACAGAGAAGGTTTTTTTACCTCATTCGAGTATTTTTTGATATGCGGATACAGGATCATTTATTTATAGAAAAAGTGTAGGTCTCTTTCTTGGGTCTTTTCCATTATTAAAGATAATGTATGTCCACATAAGTGCCACACGAGCTGATAATAATTCAGGTGGAAGGTCTTAAGCTGGCACAGTTGGATAACCTCTAATCACTGTTTCATATTTTCGGATAGTCTGATACTGAAACTACATGCCCCCCAAAACTCAGATGTGTGAACATAAAATTTCAGTGAGATTATTGATCTCAAAACTTTTGTTTACAATGAAATAGTGCAGGGCACATGTGTTTGTTTGCATAGGCATGATAATGAACCATGTCATTGTTTGCACAGCCATTGGTCCATGACCCCTGCATACAATTGAGCCATTGACAAGGGTCACTCACAGGAAACCAATAGCCGTGGAGGGAAGAATGGGCCGATTCAGACTAACCACTACCATTGTTCTGATTACTTTGAAATTCTCTATTGATGTAAAAACAAATTAGCACAATCCATTTGCTGGTCCCCAAATATGAAAAGCTGTATGTGAACCCAGTCCACAAAAAGCCAAATGTGGTGTCCCCAGGTTAAAAAAGTCGAGATTTAAGCCAGAAAATATACTTTTGTTCAATAACAACAACACAGAGGTAAAGCTGCAAGTTTATTTCATACAATAGTTAAAACATAGGACAGAAGAAATGAGTATGTGTCATATTACAGCTAATGAAAAATACAATAAATTTTATGTCGACCTGTATGGGATTCGAACCCACTACCTTCGGCACACTCGCCTAGCCAAATGAAAGTCGAACACGCTGAGCTCTAGGCCATCGGGGCAACCCCAAAAAGATTGACCGAAGACTCAGGGTAATGTTATAGCAGATGTGGTTTAAAAATGCGTAAAAATAAGGCCCTTTTTCTTTCAAGGCTTTTTCTCCTTTTTTTTTTTTTGGGGGGGGGGGGAGGCTCAATTTTTGCAATTTGTATCTCGCCTTACAACCGTACGAATTGCCCTATCACATAAAAATCAACGGACATTTAAAGAAGAATGTCATATGCAGGAATGGTTACCAGGATTTTTTTTTTCTGACAACCGCTTCCGTGAATTTTGAAGCAATTTATAGTAGGAAAATGAAGAACCTCTCAGGACTAAATTAAATAGTTTATGACTTTTTATTTATGCCATTTCAGAACTAACCATTGAATTAGATCCTGGATATGTATGTTTATTTTAATTTCTTCTCATCCAAAATGAAAAAAAACAAAAAAAAACAATTTTATGTGACTTCTGCGCGAAAAATATGAAAATCCTACCAAGTCAGAAAGAGTGCTATAAAATCTCACACAATTCCAATCATGCAAAAAAAGTCTGTGGATACAAATCTATGGATATGTAGTGATCAGAAAATATATAGGTTTAATGTACTTGTGAAAAAATTTAAATGGGGATTTGCGATTCAAAGTTGCCAGTATCACTGCGCACTAGCTTCACAGCTGCCACCTTAAATTTAGGAAAAAATGCATTGAGGATTTGGAGGTTTTCCTTTTTCAGAGAGAATATTGCTAAACCTGTGGGGCACACTTATTTGCTTAGCAGCCTACTGACAAATATGAGAAACATCATCATGAAACTTTTGTTTTTCGTTAATATACATACTTAATAATTTTGCACATCAATTTTAAATAGAAGTCATATTTTATTTGGCTGTCTTATCGTGGGCATCAGATCGTAGCCTAGAGTTTGTCAAAATTTTCCGACATACTGTTTTCGATTAGCCATTTGATACCCCTACAAGCAGCATTTTCAAAGACAATTTAACATTTTGTAAGTCATGATCATGAAAAAAAAAAAAACGTGTTGTCGTCGGCGTAGTTGTAAAGGCTAGAAACCCACCTACGGTAGATATTCCCTGAAAAAAATATCGAGAAGATGTGACCATGATTGTAGATAGCCGACGGAAGACAGATGACCATCCATTCTCGGAGCTCAGCTTACAAGTCATCTGTACAAAAAAACAAAAACTCTCACGGCCCATCTATCTATCTATCTATCTATCTATCTATCTATCTATCTATCTGTCTGTCTGTCTGTCTGTCTGTCTGTCTGTCTGTCTGTCTGTCTATCTATATATATATCTATCTATATATCAGTCTGTATGTCTGTCGGTTTGTCTGTCTGTCTGTCTATCTATCTATCTATCTATCTATCTATCTATCTATCTATCTATCCATCTACCTGTCTGTCTGTCTATCTGTCTGTCTATCTGTCTGTCTATCTGTCTGTCTATCTATCTGTCTATCTATCTATATATCTATCTATCTATCTATCTATCCATCCATCACTATCTATCTATCTATGTCTGTCTGTCTGTCCGTCTATCTATCTGTCTATCTATTTATCTGTCTATATATATCTGTCTATATTTCTTTCTGTCTGTCTGTCTGTCTGTGTATCTGAGGGTACAAGAATGGCGGAGCTGCAATACGCTGGCCTTTCACCATTGCTGCGCAGGTTCGATTCACAACAGGAAAGCAAGTGGAGAAAAACTCCTAGCATTCTGACTCTGCACGGTGGTTTTCTCGCAGTCCTTCAGTTTCCTTCACCAACAAATAGATAGGCAATTACACGCCACCACATGTGCCATAGAGAGTAATTAATACAAGCTTGGTCTGCTTCACAATCCATGTAAAAGATATGGGTCTACCCCTCCATCCATCCATCCATTCATCCACTTATCCATCCATCCATCCTTCCATCCATCTATTTATCTATTTATCTTTCTGTGTCTGTCTATCTATCTATCTGTCGGTGTGTCTATCTATCTATCTATCTATCTATCTATCTATCTATCTATCTATCTATCTATCTATCTATCTATCTATCTATCTATCTATCTATCTATCTATCTGTCTATCTAACTAGGGGTTTATCTATCTATCTATCTATCTATCTATCTATCTATCTATCTATCTATCTATTCGTGACTGTGCTTGCGCATTTATTTGTAATTTTGATGTACCATAGGGGCAGGGATTTCATATGATGTATCATAGGGGCAGGGATTTCAGGTAATAATATATCACCTGACCTGCTGATTTCTCGCCTGATATCGCACTGAGCGCACCTTAATTCGCGCTCGTGTTACCTTGCTTGGAGAAATACATTTGTTGTATGTTGTGTCCGTGCTGTAGAAATAAAAAAATAAAAAAAACAGTATCAAGACTGTTATGATTCAAAAATGTTACTGCATCAACGTGGTCAAACAATTTAAGCATCCTGTTTTGTGGTCATCACTGTGGCAGTAAATAATCCTCAGAATGACTTACAAGCTTCGCCTTTATGCGATTGCTTGAAAAGAGATTTGTTTTTAAATATTTCATTTTGAAAATAAAGTGAAAAACAGGGCTTGGCCCTACGCGTGTTAGTGTTGCACATGAGGAAGTGGTGGCACACCTGAGACAAATAACGAAGCAATTCAATGTTTAGACAAAGGCCATTAGAAAATACGGATAGAAAGGTACATCCACACAAGCATAAGCACTGGTAACAGGGCAGGGTGCCCCAGAAAGGGGTGCAAGCAGGCCTTCCAGTTGTTAACACATCAGCGATGTATGAATCAGCATTACAGTTCAGTTTTTTGTTTGTTTGTTTGTTTGTTTGTTTATTTGGCTGGTTGTTTTGCTTTTGGTTTTATCATTAGATTGGTGTCGCCTCGTACTCTTCAGTTGTTCAGAATAGATATAGACGGATTCAACAATGATAATTTATTTTCTTCTGTAGTACAAATGGTAAAGGCAAATAAAAGAGATTGAGGAGTACAAATGTAATCATTTTACTTTAAAACGATTTTCTTTGATCAGTGACTCTCACAGCAGTGGCATACATCATTACCATTACCACAAGTACATTTCGGAAAATCTGGGTGGCCCATAAACATTATGTGTTGAGTTCACCTGTTATATTCCTTGCGCATGAGCATGTGAAATACACCGAGTGCTCTTTCGCCTACAAAATTAGTTGTTGACAGCTCAATGTTTCAGTGTGACTAAAGATGAGCTTATCTATAGATCGGTACAGAGTGGCTTCAGTTGTCGTTTCGTTAACATCTTCCTTGATGCGCTTGCCCATACATATGGCATTGCCCTGCTCTCCCTAACCATCACCTCAATATCTCGTCTCCTGACGATATGCTCTACCAATGCTGAAAACTATAATGTCCTTTTCAATCCTGCTAAATGAACCAACTTATTATTTGATCAATTTACAAATGAGAGCTTGAGAATGCCATTTTTAGATTTGGAAATAGAATCAGTTCAGTATTTCAAGAACCTAGGCCACATTGTTGCACTGGTGTTATAAAAGATGGCGTACAAAAGTAGATACGTACATTAAATGCGGATATTAATTTTCAAATGGCTGAATTCAAGCATGTGCATTCAACGACTTGGTATTAATTATTTAGCACACATTGAATGCCTCTGTATTACGACCAATTATGCAATTTTCAGGTAAAGAAGTTGCAACGTTTTTCTCTGCATGGAGGAAAGGTATTCGGCACCTTCCGAAATTACCCTGTACATATCACTCTAATTTCCTCCCTAACATCTGTAACGACTTTGTTACCGAATCGCAAATGCATTTTCGTTTCGCGATTTTTTTCCAGAAGTTGTTAGCCAGTAGAAATGGTATTGCTCAATTAATGGCACAAACTGTGTAATGGTGACAGTCAGTCAGCAGTGTGCAAATCTATACATTATGCCTTCATTGAATGTTGTTTATACAACCCCCCCTCCCTAATATTGTAAGACTGGATTGTCTCAGATTTTTTTTTCTTTCTTAAGAATTCTACAGACCCCAAATGGATGAGAAAAGCTTCATTTTGGGCCACCTTACCACGAACTTTATGAAATAAGAGATAGGGCTGTTCAATGCACAAAGGGCAAACATGAGTGTATGAAAGCAATACATGAAATAAGTATGGCGTAATTGTGAAGTAACCCAGCAGCTTCGATCCTGTCAGGCGCTCACGTTACTTTACAATGGACAGTTGACTTTGCATTTTTGGACTACGTATTACACATGTGTGAATAATTTCTTCTTCTTCTTCTTCTTCTTCTTCTTCTTCTTCTTCTTCTTCTTCTTCTTCTTCTTCTTCTTCTTCTTCTTCTTCTTCTTCTTCTGTCTCAAAAATAGGAACCTTTCACTCGTTCATTCACTACACTTTCTGTTTCAGGGATGCTTGAACGGTTTTGAATTTCCCACATGAGCCTCGAAGTGTCACTCTGAAGCTGTGGCTTAAGTGAGACAGATTACATGAGAACGAAATAGCTTGCCAATAACACCTCACCTGGTGTTGCTTAACCCCAACACGTCAACAGGAAATGGTATATCATACGGAGCTTGATTTTTTATTATTATTATTATTATTATTATTATTATTATTATTATTATTATTATTATTATTATTATTATTATTATTATTATTATTATTATTATTATTATCATTAATAGAAGCCGCGTTTTCCTACTACGTTTATTCTATTTTGTTGGACATACCAGGCTTATTTCTGGAAATAAAACGACAGAGCCCACAAATATATGTATGAGGCATTATATTTGACCTAAATCTTTTACTGTGTGATGGCAACAAAACTGGGCTGACTCTCCGTTAATAGAAGTTTGCTAGATGTAAATTGCTTCAGTCTTGAGACGAGGAGTTTTACAATACACAACT